>JACSYO010001772.1:0-35000 GCA_016806645.1 Ophiodon elongatus | reverse complement strand
TTCTACTGCTGTCTCTCTACATACAGTCACATTTTGGCAAAAAGACTCTGACATGAACAAATTGACAAAGGGACAGTTATCCCTTCCAGCGTGGTAAAAAAATAATTTTCATGAGTCTTAGAAAACGTTAGCATAACTGTCACAGTCCATCACAACGTGTCACACTCACGCAGGACAAGAATACCAAACTGGCAATGGCAGGGAATCAGGCAGTCAGCCAAACGTCAGCCTGCAGGACATGAAGACACAAAGCAGTAGACAGTCAATCAAGCCCATTATGGCAAAAATGTGCTCAACTTTAAATGAAAATTTTGAAATGCCCTGTAGTCATCGAAATGAGTGCAAATACATGTGACAGAAGGAGTCATTAGCAATGTGTCCCAATTAATACTTCAACTATCATCTGTTTAATGTAGGCTGACTGATATGGAACTACTACTGACCCATCTTCATGATAGCTCCAACTCCAAAGACTAACATGTGGTTGAAAGCTCAGAAAAAATAACTGGAAATAGGATTTTGTATTTGTATCTTGTTTGATCAAATTGTTTTCTTCTAATATTAGAAATAATCTTAATTGTGTTTTCATGAGCTTGCATGAATATCAACTTAAATGTATTAAAGGAAAAAAACTAAATAAAGAAGATAAAATGTCCATTGGTTTTGTTCTGTTCTGTCATGTATTGCTGCACCAATGAACAAACTAATGGTCAGAGCATCACACAGGGAAACTGATACGAGAGTACTGGTGTTTGTTACACTGCAAAATGTTTGGAATTGATGGATTTACTTCTCCTTTTTCAACCATCTTTAGCCCAATGTGCCATAATGATTTTGAATATATTTCTTCTTATGTACTGTTTGTAGCAGTGACCAAAAGTTTGTCCTTAAGTGTGTTCATTTGGGTATTTGTTTGTGAGAATTGTGAAAAGTTTTGACAAAATCAAACATTTGCTTTTTTATTTTTATTTAGAAATTCTTGCCTGAAATGATAAATTGACAATTAGCTAGCTAACTAGCGAACAATTAAGGAAACTTACACCACATTTGTTGAAACTATCAAAGAGGTTGATTCAACTTGTATTTACTTTGGGGATTTAGTTTGCGCTGCTGTTGAATTGTACTGCATTATAAAGAGTGCCATTTCTGTTATTTTGTTCACCCCATCAATTATGGTAGATCTTTAAAAGTAAATTTTACAAGATTGGGAGCATTTCGATTACCTCTCGACTGCTCTCAACATGGCGACGCCTGACTGAAAAGTACAAGAAGTGTTGACATGAGGAGGACAACGCCATCGGTCGGGATATTATTCCACTATATCTTTACCTAGCAAATAGTTGTTTGCTGCCATATTAATGCTCTGAATGTCATATATTGCTTGTTGAAAATAAGTTTTTCAGATACCCTGCTAAGTATTGAACTGATGGGACCAAAACCTAACCATACCTCCCTGGGAGAGATAAACAAAACATGCAAGACGATCCTTCGCAACAAGCTAAGAGTTCACCAGAATACTATCTAACACGTATGTTGGAACTATTTATTAGTATTTAGTTATTTTATTCACAAGTAGTATTGTTTAATTAGTCTAAATGTTTGCTTATTTAGGTTAGATTTTTTTATATATTAGGATGTTATATATATTTAAATATATATTAGGCTTTTTCTTAGTTTAATTTGTTGTTGTCTAGGTATACTTAGTTCTTTGGTTAGTTAATTTGTTTATTAATTGCGTAACACTGTGGGCACCTGAGGTTATATATAGGAGGAGGCAGGTACAGGACCAGCATGCACATGGATAGGCCTATGGTTTTTTACCAGAGCAGGAGATGCAGTGATAGGAGTTCCTTTGTTCTTTTGTTTGTTTACTTGTTTTGTCTCGTTAAATAAATTGTGAGAAAAACGGAATCCTGTATGGAAAATGCATTATTTTGCCTGCGTAAACCACAAACCCATGGTGCGTCAGTGGCCCTTTGATTTATGTTTGTTTTTAATTTATCGGACAAATGGCGACTACAACGTACATTCGAACAAGGCTACACAACTAAGAAGGAAAGTTTTGCTGATCAAAACCAGCCTTCTTACCTCAAGCTCTCATTGCAGAATGTCTCTGTCCCATCTTCACACTGCAGTTCAGCAAATTATGTGTACACATTGGAAGGAACATTGGTAGGATTCCCACCCTTCAAACAAGGCAAAATACAATGAATGCCTCTATAAATCAGAATCTACCAATGGATGAGTATTATACAGAATAAAATGACGAGTACGAGCAGTAGACATTGTAATGAACCTCAGTGCTCCATGGTAAACCGAGGTTTGAATATAGTAGATAGAGGCATGTTTGCATAAAACATCTCTAGAGTCAAGAACAGGAAGAAAGGCACATTTTGTCTTTGCATAAAAAGAAAAAAAAGACTTTTCTAAAATAAGAGCCAAGCATTTAATACATTTTTTTTTAACCAATTGTGTGAATTGAGGCTTGAAAGAGAGCGTTATCAACTGCATATCTCAGGTATTTGTCCTCAATAACATACTCTATTTTTGAACGCTAAAAGGTGGCGACAGGTGGAATATCTTTTTTTTTCTTTTTTCTGAAAAGCATTAAAAAATAATTGGGCATTGAGTTTCAGTCAGTCTGAGTTGAATGTTAAAAGCAGACTGTGAATGGTCTAAGGTTTCATCCTGAGATGGTGCCGAACAATAAATCTGCATGAAAGTGACAATTGACATGAGGAACATCTAAAGCAAGATGGTTACATACAGTATACTGTATATAGTAAAAAAAATAAGTGGTCCCAGGACTCAGTAGGGGACACTCTTATTAACATTAAGATACTTTTATTCAAGCCATTCAATATGCACATTTTGTGTTCTGTGTAATAAAATTGTTTTAAACCACTGAACATCTTTAACAGAGAAAGAGTCTGCTGTTCATCTTTGCATGATTCACATTATCAAAAGCTTTAGCAAGGTTGATAAAGGTGGTGCCCTTTAACCCTCTGGGGTCTAAGGGCATTTTCCCGATTTTTACATATTTTCTTAAAATCACCTTTTAAAGGTACTTGCATATGAGACCTACCCATGTGTTGTTTATGATAATTTGCAGAACAATCTCAGCTATCTATATAATGAGGCACCAATTGTCCTAAGGCACTGTGTAAAGAGATAATTTGGCCATAAAGCTGAAAAATTGAATTCCGATTCTTTTTATTCTTCAAATCTCTTGTGAAAACATAACTTTACTCATGTGGACGAACTGTTTTGGTGCTTGTAATTAGTTTACCAAAGTCTTAGGTTCACAACAGTGTTGGAATATACGGATAAAATAGATAAATGTATAATAAATGTCAAGAACCAAATTTTGTAATATCGTTTTTTGAGTAGAAGTGATGTCTGTCACTCTACTTCCACCAACTGTTAGAGGGACTGAGATCAAATCGGACTGAGTAATTACTTCATACTACAGATCAAGCTTCATGGCATGTGTGCAAATGAAAAGTTAACATGACAACCGTTTTTGTCTTCAAACAAAATATTTACTATATCGCTGAAAGTACGTCGCTAACTGTAAACTTTCTCTATGCCACTTTCTCTCCTCTCTCCGTCCTCTCGGATGTCGACTGAATGAAAACTGCAGTGTTTCTGTAGAGTAAGGTGATGGGTAGGTCCTTAGTGCTTTCCTGAGTGTCCATTGGTTAGTTTCATACAAAAATGTGGACGGATACATGAATCCACAAATGATGGTGAGAGGCGAAGCTCGACACCCACAAATCACACAACACGTCCATGCTCCTAGCTCGCTGTGTGAGTCACGTACGATCTCGTGGGAACAAGGACAACGAGGTGGAGAGTCTCCAGATTCCGAAAAACATCTCAACCATATTTCTGTGCCGTATTATCGCGGAGCAATTCATTTAAACATTGAGTAAACACTCCAGAGAGTTAAACAAGGATGCAGTAATATTATTGATATTTGTTATGGCAGCTGCAGTTGTACTGTTTTTCTTTTTCGCCTACAACTTTCTCAAAGTTCGACATTCGGGAACTTTACCCTGAAGAAGGCCATGGTCAGCGCCTCCCCGATACTGGTGTGCATTCACCCTATTTCTTTTAAAGCACTACAGGAAAAGTAATGAAATTATCAAAATTGTTAGGATTTATTACATGGGAATCGAGATATTTCACAAAATACAGATTATATATAGATTTTGACCTGCTGGTGGCGCTAGAGGAAAAAACAAGGAATTACCAAAATTGTTAAGGTTCATCATCTTGGAATCACGCATGGCTGTACAAAATCCAGCCAATAGCTGTTTAAATATTTCAGTCTAGACCAAAGTGGCGGAGTGACTGGCCGACATTGTCATCCCTAGAACTTTGCCACTAGCATGGCATGGCTAGCATGGCTGCCACTAGATGTTTTATAGCTTGGTAAAAACTAGCTTCTTGTACTAAACTGTAAAATATTTGTCTGTACCTTTACAGTTAATTACTGGCTACTACTTGCATTACTTTCTTAGCAATTTACCCTGACATTTTTACAGTATAATAAAATGACTTCACAGTTAGTTATGGCTTCAAATTACTGTGATAGAGCAGTATGTTGCTGATGTTTTACTGCATTGAAATGTGATTTTACAAGAAAATACCCATTAATAAAATGTCCTGTTAAATAGTCCCCCTGCATTGATTTCTCAATACATTTCTGAGTATAGCAAAATATCGCAGTTAAAGCCTGTGAAGTGATAATAGTGCAATTTATAATGAAATATTACAGTTAAAGCTAATTTTTACAGTTGACGGTCATGTCAGTGTGTGCACATAAGTTTGATGCCACTGAACGGGGGGAATATGGAGAATATTGACACAAACATGCAAATACTTTATCCAACACAGACATGCACAGCACATCTTGTCCACCACACTGCAGCAAGTTAATAAATCTGACTTTTCAAAGACGTGATGTAACCATGTGAAACATTCTCTCGTCCAATCAGCTTCTGCAAAGAGCACCTCCAGCAAAAGTGCTTGTCTTAAGAGGACGGTGACCCATCTACATCAATTTGATTTGAGACGAATGAAACAGGACAACACAGAGAAGATTAGAGAAAAGAAATAAGAGAGAAGATCAGAAGGAGACAAGAAAGGCCTGAAAATTACACAGCAGCAAAGGCTAACAAAAGTGATGACGAAATGAAGAGTGAAAGAAGGGAGGAGAGCGAGAGAAGATAGAAGAGGATCTGAGGAATGAGAAAGGAGGGGTAGAGAAAGATGGACTGCATGATCAGGAGTGCAACAAGAAACGAGACACTTTGTTCAATGCTGCTTTCATCAAATTTGGACGCATCCTATTAGCGATTGAGAAATACTTTAATAAAATTACTTTTAAAAACAGTTTGCTGTCAACATAATTTCTCATTGCCTCTGACTTTCACAAACATGGAAATGAGATTACAACAATTCCACAGTTAATGGAGTGCCATTCTTGTGATAGGGAGTTCCCCAAATTTGTTTAGAATTATGCAACGTAGAATTTGTAAATATTCCATTTTTATAGAGGAGGGAGGGAGAAAGCAAAGGGGAAAAAAAGGGGTCAGGTGTGAAGACCACATGAGGCTATCTGCTGTATACGTACGCAAAATCTGCTTTAGGCTACTTTACACTTTGGTGACCCCATGTGGCAGTAAGCAATAAAATAACTTTTGAAAGCATGAGCATTATCTCAGAGAAAATTTAATTTAACATCAGTATTCTGCAGCAATTTCAAACATAGTTGGAGAGACCAGCTTTCTCTGGGCAGTGTACATGATTGCTTGTTTGATAAAAAGCACTATATACACAAAGATACACTGTTTTTACTAAGTGTTTTTAAAAGGTGATGCTGTGGCCCATTCATCTATGACTTACTTATAAAGGCTAATTACTGTTAGACAGCTGTGACACAAAAAAAGATATCCAAAGAAGTAAAAATATCTGAAATGACTTATGATCTGTTAACTCCATAATCTCAACTGTATCAATGACACTGATATGTCACAGGTACTTGTGTTTTTGGCATGAAGAGGCTCCTTGCTGATGAATCATCCGTCAATCACTACTGTCAGCGACGGGGATCAACAGCAGCTACATTCATATGATCAAATGCAGCATGTCAAAATTTCAAAGGCATATTCAAAAGGAACACATTGGAAAATATGCGAATACCACTCTCATGTCTATACATCAAATACAGAGTTGGGGTGGGAGTTAATTAGCCTAGCTTAGCCTAAAGACTGGAAAGAGGGGGAAACAGCAAGCCTGAATACATATAGCAACACATCCAAATGTAATAGCCATGTTCTATATCATCTGTTTAATCCATACACAAGCACAAGTTATAAAAAACAAAAACTAGCTGATATCAGCATTGATCAAATATAATTAATAGTCAAGTCTATGCTTTGGTAGCAGAAACTGGTTTATAATATGAGCAGTAACAAAAAACAAGTATGCAGGGTTTTTCATGTTTGTTTGTTTTTGTTAAGATTTCAAAGTTAAGTGTCTACACTGGCATGCTTAACATCAGTGCTTCCACATACCTCTGTGCACGCATACAAGTCAACCGGAAGTCCATGTATTCTTATGGGAACCACCGTGATCTATGATGTGGTTGCAAAACTCCTCCTTTGCTTTTTTTCATTTTTGATCTGGAATCTTGAGTACACAATACATCTTTTTTTATACGTTCAGCAGCATGTCTCCTAAAAATTACGTTCCCCCAGAACTAAAAAGCATTCTCAAATACGTTTGACCAGAAACGTATTTTCTCCCTGATTACGTTTGTGTTTGATGTATTACAAATACGTTTCGAATCAACCCCACCTGTTTTCAAGAATGAAGATTTAATTTCAATGTAGATACACGTGGGGTCGCTATTCTGTCTGGTTCGTTGACCCATGCTTTGTCTGGTACGTAAAAGAGCGACGACGAAGAAAACGAGGTGAAGTGACATACTTCCTGTCCTACAGGAAAATATTCCCAGTTAAACATGCAAAACAAATAAATATATCTGCAAAGTAGACCCAGCAAGCGCTGACCTTCCTCTGTGTCTGTGTGCTGTGGCTGCTGCAGATAATACATAGTAGCATCACGTGACATTGAGGGTTATGGTAATGCTGAAAATGCTCCTGCGGCTAAACAAAAAGCTTATTTTGTTTTCTCTTTTCAAACTCATAACACTTAGAAATATTTTTCACTTATGATGATTAACATATTACAGACATTGGCTACCCCAGAGTAAAAGGGTTGGGCCTTATCTGATGCGTTTTAAACTAATTATTTATGGAAGGTTCAGACAATTGCCATGTGCTCTCTTCCATTGTTTCAAAGATTGGTCAAGTATTTGTCATGAACATACAAAAAAAAAAAACCTGTACATGATTATCTGAGGACAAACAAAGTGCTGATAGCATAGAAATTAAAGAGCCAATTTGTTTTCAGTATCGCCAGGTTGTATATGAAGTTTACATTTTTATTATGAAGGTAGATGCACATTTTGTAAACACCAATTTAAGAGACAGCCAAAATAGCACAGTGATAAAACATGGGAGGAGATTAAATCTACATACTTTGGTAACTGCCCATTGCAGGTTATAATCTTTTTTGTTCAACTGGTCATTAAAATTTGGATGTATCAACAAAGCAAATAAAAGCACCACTTAAATACAGTTAGTATAAATATCTTAGAACATTTTTCATCTCTTTATACAATATAAAATTCTCATAAAGATTTAAATAATATGAATATTATTGGGTTTAAAATAAGTGTTTAACTAAATATAAAAGGACGGGGAAAATAAATATTTATAGTTTATTGAGTTATGATTTTAGAAATTAAAATACGATGTTGGTTCATTGAAACAGTTAGTTAAACACCTAGTAATATGACAGCATGGATTTGAACACCTAAATAGCATACCAAACTACCAACAAGCACATCGGAGACAGTGACGTAGCTGAGCACCTCACTTATCTTGTGTGGCTGGTAAGAGAGAGGAGGGGAGCAACCCAGAGTTTCTCAAACCGCAAGGCTGTCATACAGAGATCAGTGTGGTAGGGGGTCAAATCACTTGTGCAAAGATGACACCACCTAGTACCGAAGGCAGATCTCGAGGACCCAAGGCACATATTCCGAGGCCTGGCATAGTGTGGCCTAAGGGTTCAATTGTTTTTTTGTTTTTTTGTTTCGTTTTGTTCTTTCTGTGCAGTAATAAATGTGTTTACGACAGCCATGGTTGTACCGATAGAGCACACATCAGAGGAGTGTGCCAAAGATACATCGCTCCGCTGTTTTAATCTATTTCTCCAACTAGTTCTGCACAGCATATTGTAAAAGCATTATTTTTTAACTCTTTTTACCTTATTATTATGGAAGCCCATTTCCGTCAGTAAAAGAAAAAAATAAGATGAAAATGTAGCCGTGATAATAAAAATATCCCCATGGTAAGTCATAATTATGAGATAGAAAGTCGAAATTATGAGATAGAAAGTCGAAATTATGAGATAGAAAAGTCAAAATTATGAGATAGAAAGTCATAATTATGAGATAGAAAGTCATAATTATGAGATAGAAAGTCAAAATTATGAGATAGAAATTCATAATTATGAGATAGAAAGTCGAAATTATGAGATAGAAAGTCGAAATTATGAGATAGAAAAGTCATAATTATGAGATAGAAAGTCGAAATTATGAGATAGAAAGTGTGCATGCGCTACAGTGGTGCTGGCTTTTTTTTTTTTTTTTACCTTCGGGGTTTTTTCTTTTTTTTTTCTTTTTTTTCTTACATGCGCTGGCTTCACAGGTCTCTTCATCCCCTCGCCGGTCCAACCATGTAAACGATGTTCAAAAGGTAACTATTAATGTTGACTTTTGTAAATGTTAGATGTTAGATATCATTATAAAGTATTTTAATCAGTCCAACGTTTTAGCTAAACAAATAACAACATCGCTATTAACGTAGCTGTTGCATGTTTCTCAAAGGGGGCTAACGTTAATTCAGACTCCACATAGCCCTTTCATCAAGATTTGGTGAGTTTCATCACAGCCGTAATATCCTACTAATGTAACATAGTGCTACAGTATGTTGAAAAGTAATGCAGATATTTATATATTGTTGATTAGTTGTCCACTGTCGTTTAGACAGGCGCTTTGCAGTGGAAATGCGGGCGGAAGTGTGTTAGTAAAATTAGTTAGTGAAAATTAGTGAAAAAAACAACAGTGAGTCTCAAGCTCAGGTTAGGCTTAGGTTCCAGCTTAACTGCTGGACACTTATATATATATTTTTTTAATCTGCACTGTCTTCACAGGTCTCTTCATCCCCTCGCCGGTCTAACAATGCAAACGATATGAGATACTTAACCACAACAGTCAGAAGCAGCTCTGTGGCATAGGTTACCCTATATTTGACATAGAAATGGATTGTGAGTACATTGAAGAATACTTTAAACGTGGCTTTACAACAGATGAAATACTTCAATTGCTTGCTAATTCACATGGGATTGTACTAAGCAAACGCACCCTTGAAAGGATTTTAAGCAAGAAGCAGCTCTGGCGTAGAAAGAATAAAACCGATGTGGCTGAGGTGGCCAACTTCATTGAACAGCAGCTGGAAACATCTGGTCAGTGTCATGGTTACAGATGGATGCACCAAAAGTGTTGGTTACATGGAATTGTGACTGACAGAGAAACAGTTTGAATATTGCTAAAGTTATTCGATGGTGAAGGTGTTGATCAGAGGTCAAGAAACAGACTACGAAGGCGTGTTTACCACAGCTGTGGTCCAAACTATGTCTGGCACATTGATGGCTACGACAAGCTTAAACCATTTGGAATTGCAATCAGTGGATGCATTGATGGGTTTTCCAGAAAAATGATATGGCTTCAAGTTTACAAAACAAACAATGATCCAAAGATCATCGCTGGCTACTTTATGAATGCTGTGATCAATGCTGGTGGATGCCCTGCCAGACTCAGACTTGATTTAGGAACAGAAAATGGACATATGGCGGAAATGCAGCGGCTTTTGCATTTGTCAGAGAACCAAGCTGAGACAAACAGTGTAACCTTTGGTCCAAGCACTGGAAACCAGCGGATTGAGCGATGGTGGCTGACCTTGCGAAGTGAGTGTGTCCAGTTTTGGATGGACCTATTTGACAAACTGAGAGAAGATTGCTACTTCTCAGACAACTTCTTGGACAAGTCCTTGATCCAGTTTTGCTTTCTTCAAAGAATACAGGTAATTGACACATAAACATACTGGTGATTGCCTAATACTATTTTTAAGAGCCACAAAGAACCATGTGTAAGAAAGTCATTGCCTGTGTTCTGTGCAGAGAATTGTGTAATGAATGGCATGACATAATGATGGTAAAATACTTTTTATGTTTGGGTTCTTTGACCAAATTTTGATAGCTGTGAAATATTAGTCAGTTGCACTGCAGCAAATTACATTTTGCAGGTATTGCAGGAAAAGGCACACCTATCTCTGTAATGGCATTTTTGTCATATACTGATATGCAATGATGATTGCTGAGTTATATGTACGTTTATTTTGTCAAATGTCACATCTCTATTTCATCGTTTGACAAAAAGATACAATGATGTGTGTGTATTCTTCAAAACTACTAACTAGTGTGCCCAGGGCCCGTCGTAATACCTTATGCCAATGGGTCAGGAATACTTGACTATGTTTTTTATATACTCTTTGTGATTGAATATTATTTGCCTCCTAGGAAGAACTTACTGAGGTTGTATTGACTTGGAACAACCACAGAGTCCGTCAAGTCCACAACTCACGATCACCTCATGGACGTCCCTCCATATTGCATGCAGTCCCTCATCTGTACGGAGGCAGAGGTTGTTTGCACCATGTGGACCTGGAGAAGGTTCAAGTCTGCCTTGAAGAGTGTGTGTTCAAGGACTTCCCCTGTGATGAAGATGTGTTCCATATCTGTGTGGACCTAATGTCAGAGTATAATCTGAAATTAACAAATGATGTGTTTGAAACAGTGAACCTGTACATCGAACTCAGACATCTGATAAACAACGAACTACATCTAGATCATTAACTTTTCTAGTCCTGTGTCACATTTCATATTTCTGAAATGTTTTCTTTTGTTTTGCTGTTTCATTCCAGGACAGAAATGCAAACTTGACTACTGATAGCAATTGTCAAAATTATAGTATATGTTACAGCCTGTGATAGATGCAAATATAATTGTAGCTAATATATGTACACACAAAGTATTTTGTTGTCTTTACGTTGACTATTTTTAAGAACTGAGTAAAATGCAAAGTCCAGACATTTATTAACTGAATTATTTATTCAGATATTTAAACAATCACGGCATACAAAACTGCATATGTTTTCTTTTGAACTGCAATTTCCTTTAATTTACTACAGAAGGAAGACTTTAAAGTAACCCATCAATAGGTTTATTGAACAATTGGTTGACAATGCCAAGTTATCTTTTGGTAAATAATAAGAGCACTTGAATATAAAACAGTGCTTGCAATGTGCTTGCAATGTTAAATTGAAAGAATACGTAAATTGAAACAAGATTGGACTATTATGTGACTTGTACTTGTTTTGTTATATGGACAATACATATTAACATTTAAATGAAGGTATTGTGGAACCAAAGTGCTGAAATAACTTCTTCTGAAGTTAGCTTCAGTAAGAACATTTCTTAAATATTGCTTGGATAATGTTTTCAAACTAGTAAAACAAATAGCTTTTGGAACCACAGCAGTTATCTGAACATAACAGGTAATGAAATACCTGTTATTACAAATACAAAAATATATAAGTAAACAGTCTTAGTATATTTCCAACAGAAAAATGCACTTTTCTCACAACATGTTCTTAAAATGAAAACAATGTTCAACAAAACAAAAGTGGCAAAAAGCAGCTGAAAAATGTGGACAGCATGTTAAAGCTGTGACACTTAGTAAGATCTAGTACCTGTAGTGACTGTATAATAACATGTTTGGTTGGATGTTGAAGAAGACAGAAGCCTAGAGCAGCTACAATGCATGTATTTAAAAATCCTATTTTTTGAAAATATGAAAAATGGTTAAATATGCCATGAGCATATTTATGGACTTAATTATCTGTATATATTTCAGAACTAAGTAGCAAAAGGAGATACAAAAGGGTCATTTTTTAACCGGGTTTGATTTAATATTTTATTGTACAATTAGCTATTATAGTGACTCAAGACCTGGAATGACATTCATTTATTGTATGTTGATTTTCTCAACACTAAACATGTTGTTAAAAACAACTTGCAGTTGACTCTTTCATGTCAGAAATTTTGACTTCTTATAACATTCCCAGTAGGATTTTTCCTTTTTCATGAACACAAGTTACCTATTAACTTTAAACACGCTCTTTGATGGAGACAGTATAATTATAGTATTTAGTTTTATCACAATCATACGGCAATGATGATAAGAGCAATAAAATCATTTTTGTGTTCTATTTTATTTGAGCCACTGCAAAATAAATTAGGCTACTGTCAAATTTAAACTAGTGTGTAACCAAATATTTCAGTGATTTTGTATATTTTAATGAAGTACTACGACATAACAGGTTAATACACTGTCACAGGGGCCCAGTACACCTACAGGCACCTGATCTGTGGCTGGTGAAGGGATGAGGCCTGATATAGTGTGAATGAGAGTAGATGTCCGACTGTCCGTTTTCAAAGGTTTATGCCTGAGTCAAGTCACCAAAAAGTGTACTGAACAAATAGCAAAACATGGCAGTGTAGAGACACAATATAGTGACTGGATAAGGTGACGTGCATAAATTATTCGTAGCAATATGGAATCACTCATTTTTTTAAGCCACATCAAAGTGGCACTGTCTTCCAAGTCATTAAGTTGCATTTAAGTGTCCAGCAGTTAAGCTGGAACCTAAATATGCTTGAGACTCACTGTTGTTTTTTCCACTAACTAATTTTACTAACACACTTCCGCTCGCATTTCCACTGCAAAGCGCCTGTATAAACGACAGTGGACAACTAATCAACAATATATAAATATCTGCATTACTTTTCAACATACTGTAGCACTATGTTACATTAGTAGGATATTACGGCTGTGATTCAATTCAATTCAATTCAATTTATTTTTGTATAGCCCAAAATCACAAATTACAAATTTGCCTCAGAGGGCTTTACAATCTGTACACACTGACATCCTCTGTCCCAGAACCTCTCATCGACTCAGGAAAAACTCCCCCAAAAAACCCTATCAACAGGGAGAAAAATGGAAGAAACCTTCAGGAGAGCAGCAGAGGAGGATCCCTCTCCCAGGATGGACAGAGTACGAAAATAGATGTCATGTGTACAGAATGAACAGCATAACAGAGTTACAACACGTTGAATTCACATAAAATAGAAAAGAATGTGCGTCAGCAGTTCCACGGAAGGAACCAGGAGGCAGGACCAGGGTCCAGATGCAACCACGATTCGTGGAAACCTGTGAGGCGAGAAAGCACAAAGACTCCGAGGGAAGAAGTAGAGTTAGTAATGTGCATTTATAGAACATGAATTCATACAGAAGGAGAGAGAGAAAAGGATAGAGGAGCTCAGTGTATCCTAAGTTGTCCCCCAGCAGTCTAGGCCTATAGCAGCATATCAAGGGGCTGGAAAGAATGGACCAGGGCAAACCTGAGCCAGCCCTAACTATAAGCGCTATCAAAGAGGAAAGTCTTAAGTCTACTCTTAAATGTGGTCACTGTGTCTGCCCCCCGGACTGAAAGTGGAAGCTGGTTCCATAGAAGAGGAGCTTGATAACTGAAGGCTCTGGCTCCCATCCTACTTTTTAAGACTCTGGGAACCACAAGCAGCCCCGCATTTAGTGAGCGCAGCTCTCTAGTGGGGAAATATGGTACTATGAGATCCTTAAGATATGATGGTGCCTCACCAATTAAGGCTTTGTAGGTGAGGAGAAGGATTTTAAATTTGACTCTGGATTTTACAGGGAGCCAGTGAAGAGAAGCTAATACAGGAGTAATATGATCTCTTCTCTTAGTTTTTATTAGTACACGAGCTGCAGCATTCTGGATCAACTGGAGAGATTTAAGAGACTTATTAGAGCAGCCTGATAATAAGGAGTTACAGTAGTCCAGTCTAGAAGTAACAAATGCGTGAACTAATTTTTCTGCATCGCTTTGAGACAGGATGTGTCTAATTTTTGAAATGTTACGTAGGTGAAAAAAGGCAGTCCTTGAGATTTGTTTTACGTGAGAGTTAAAGGACAAGTCCTGATCAAAGACAACTCCGAGATTCTTTATGGTGGTCATGGATGCCAGGGCAATGCCATCAAGAGAAACTATATCATTAGATAGTTGATTCCGGAGGTGTTCTGGGCCTAATAAAATAACTTCAGTTTTGTCTGAGTTTAACATCAGGAAGTTGCAGGTCATCCATGTTTTTATATCTTTGAGACATGCTTGAAGTTTAGCAAGCTGGTTGGTTTCGTCTGGCTTGATCGATATATATAATTGAGTATCATCAGCATAATAATGAAAGTCTATGGAGTGTCTTCTGATAATATTGCCCAGAGGAAGCATATATAAGGTGAATAAGATTGGTCCAAGCACAGAACCTTGTGGAACTCCGTGACTGACGTTGGTGGTCATCGAGGATTCATCGTTTACATATACAAATTGAGATCGATCCGATAAATAGGACTCAAACCAGCCTAGTGCGGTGCCTTTAATGCCAATCAAATGTTCTAATCTCTGTAATAGGATGTGATGGTCAATGGTGTCGAATGCAGCACTAAGGTCCAACAAGACAAGAACAGAGACAAGTCCTTTATCTGATGCAATTAGGAGGTCATTAGTAATTTTCACCAGTGCTGTCTCTGTGCTGTGGTGTTTTCTAAATCCTGACTGAAAATCCTCAAATAAACTATTGTTCTGTAGAAAGTCACATAACTGATTTGCAACTACTTTCTCAAGGATCTTAGAGAGGAAGGGAAGGTTAGAGATCGGTCTATAGTTAACCAACACCTCTGGATCAAGAGTGGGCTTCTTGAGAAGAGGCTTGATCACAGCTACTTTGAAAGACTGTGGTACGTGGCCTGTTTGTAAAGACAGATTGACAATATCCAGCAAACAGGTGCCAATCAAAGGTAAAACTTCTTTAAGCAGCCTCGTCAGGACGGGGTCCAAGAGACAGGTAGAAGATTTAGAAGAGGAAATTGTTGAAGACAATTGTGATGAAACTCACCAAATCTTGATGAAAGGGCTATGTGGAGTCTGAATTAACGTTAGCCCCCTTTGAGAAACATGCAACAGCTACGTTAATAGCGATGTTGTTATTTGTTTAGCTAAAACGTTGGACTGATTAAAATACTTTATAATGATATCTAACATCTAACATTTACAAAAGTCAACAGTAATAGTTACCTTTTGAACATCGTTTACATGGTTGGACCGGCGAGGGGATGAAGAGACCTGTGAAGCCAGCGCATGTAAGAAAAAAAAAAAAAAAAAAAGCCAGCACCACTGAAGCGCATGCACACTTTCTATCTCATAATTATGACTTTCTATCTCATAATTTCGACTTTCTATCTCATAATTTCGACTTTCTATCTCATAATTATGACTTACCATGGGGATATTTTTATTATCACGGCTACATTTTCATCTTATTTTTTTCTTTTACTGACGGAAATGGGCTTCCATATATTATGCTATTCTTGCTTATATATATATATACCTATAATTATAAAATATATGACATTTTGTGTTGATTATATTTTTTTATTTTCTCTTTTGTAATCGAACAATCATATAGATTTTCCTTTTGATTATAAATAGTTATACTTTGTACAAAAAGGATGGAATGATAGGAAAATCTTTATATTCTTCTGTTTAAGTTGATAATGGCACAGATCTTGTGTGTGTGCTCCTACATACAAACAGAAGTAGGTGCGCCTCCAAGTCTGTCGTCCTTGCGACATACTGATTGACTGTTAACAGGAAAAACATCTTGTCCTTGCTTTGGCGAAAAACATGATGTCCAAGATGGCCGTAAATCAGCCTGTGCGTAGGTATGCAGAAGACGAACCAGATACAGAAGATAGACGGCTGAAGATATGCAAATTATATGATAGAACACGCCCATTTCATGTGTGTCATTTTAGGTATTTAAACAGCGCTTTCATTATTGTTCAGCGAGTGGCCTTGGAACCATGACTTGTTATGGATTCAATGCTGCCTCCTTTTTGCAAGAAGAAAATCCTGATTAATGATTTTACACCCGGGCTTTACACCAGGGCTTTACAATCTGTACACAACGACATCCTTTGTCCCAGGACCTCTCATCGGATCAGGAAAAACTCCCCACCCCAAAATAAAACCTTTCAACAGGGAGAAAAATGGAAGAAACCTTCAGGAGAGCAACAGAAGGAGGATCCCTCTCCCAGGATGGACAGAGTACAAAAATAGATGTCATGTGTACAGAATGAACAGCATAACAGAGTTACAACACGTTCAATTCACATGACAGAAATGATTCATGCAATAATAGCAGTAGGTGTCGGGGAGCACCACAGCAGGACGCAGGACCAGGGTCCAGATTTAACCAGAAGAGAAGGCACAAAGACTTCGGGGATGGAGCAGAGTTAATAATGTGCATGAATTCATACAGAAGGAAAATAGAGAAGAATGTGCATCAGTAGGGTCACAGCAGGAACCAGGAGGCAGGAACAGGGTCCAGATGCAACCACGATCCGTGGAAACCTGCGAGGCGAGACTCCAGGGAAGTAGAGTTAGTAATGTGCATTTATAGAACATGAATTCATACAGAAGGAGAGATAGAAAAAGGAGAAAGGAGCTCAGTGTATCATAAGATGTCCCCCGGCAGTCTAGGCTTATAGCAGCATATCAAGGGGCTGGACCAGGGCAAACCTGAGCCAGCCCTAACTATAGGCACTATCAAAGAGGAAAGTCTTAAATCTACTCTTAAATGTGGTCACTGTGTCTGCCCCCCGGACTGAAAGTGGAAGCTGGTTCCATAGAAGAGGAGCTTGATAACTGAAGGCTCTGGCTCCCATCCTATATGATGGTGCCTCACCAATTAAAGCTTTGTAGGTGAGGAGAAGGATTTTAAATTCAACTCTGGATTTTACAGGGAGCCAGTGAAGAGAAGCTAATACATAAACACAGTATTAAGTCTATCATTATCGACATCCACATGAATATTAAAGTCACCTACAATAATAACTTTATCTGTTTTAAGAACTAAACTTGATAAAAACTCTTAAAATTTGGATAGAAATTCAGAATACGGACCCGGGGCCTGGTACAGTATAACAAATAGAATTGGCTGTATTGTTTTCCAGGTTGGATGTGAAAGACTAAGAACAAGGCTTTCAAATGAGTTGTAGTTTAATTTAGGTTTAGGGTTTATTAATAGGCTTGAGTCAAAGATAGCTGCTACTCCACCTCCTCGGCCGGTGCCTCGAGGAATGTGAATATTAAGCTGGTGGTAGAAATTCCTAGGTGTAGTTATGGATTCAGACCTCAACCTGAACAGCCATATCAAGACAATTACAAATTCAGCCTACTATCACCTGAAGAATATAGCAAGGATTAGAGGACTTATGTCTCAACAGGATTTGGAAAAACTTGTCCACACTTTTATCTTCAGTAGACTGGACTACTGCAACGGTGTGTTTACAGGTCTCTGTAAAAAGTCAATCATAAAGCTGCAGCTGATTCAGAAAGTTGCAGCTCTAGTCCTCACTAAGACCAAGAAAGTGGATCACATCACTCCAGTTCTGAGGTCTTTGCACTGGCTTCCTGTCCAACAAAGAATTGACTTTAAAATCCTGCTGTTGGTTTATAAAGCACTGAATGATTTAGGGCCTAAATACATTTCTGATCTGCTGCTACCTTATGAACTATCCCAACCCCTTAGGTCGTCTGAGACTGGTCTACTTTCTGTTCTAAGTGTCAGAACTAAACATGGATAAGCAGCGTTCTGTTTTTCTGCTCCACATATCTGGAACAAAGTCCCTGACAGCTGCAGGTCTGCTGAGACCCTCAACTCCTTTAAATCACCGGGCAGGGGGCTTGGGCGAGCCGATCGCCGGCAGCATAGACTAGCTCTAGGGACGTGGAACGTCTCCTTGCTAGCGGGGAAAGAGCCGGAGCTGGTACAGGAGGTGGAGCAGTACCAGCTAGATATAGTTGGCCTCACCTCCACGCACAGCACTGGCTCTGGAACCAAGCTCCTGGAGAAAGGTTGGACTTTGTTCTTTTCTGGAGTTGCCCAGTGTGAGAGGCGCCGGGCGGGTGTGGGGATACTCACGAGCCCCTGGCTGAGCGCCGCCGTGTTGGAGTTCTCCCCGGAGAACGAGAGGGTCGCCACCCTGCGCCTGCGGGTTGCGGGGAGTAAGGCAGCAGTTCGGAGTATCCGGCCTTCTTGGAGTCGGTGGGAGGGGCTCTGGAAAGGGCGCCTCCTGCCGACTCCATAGTTCTCCTGGGAGACTTCAACGCTCACGTGGGCAATTACAGAGAAACCTGGCAGGGGGTGATTGGGAGGAACGGCTTGCCCAATCTGAACATAGGGTGGCTCATAAGTGTACCTGGTACCAGAACACCTTAGGCCGTAGATCAGTGATCGACTTTGTAATCGTTTCATCGGATCTGCGGCCGTATGTCTTCGACACTCGGGTGAAGAGAGGAGCAGAGCTGTCAACTGATCACCACCTGGTGGTGAGTTGGATCAGATGGCAGGGGAATCGGCTGGAAAGACCCGGCAAGCCCAAACGTGTAGTGAGGGTGAAATGGGAACATCTGGCGGAGGATCCTGTCCGGGTGCTCTTCAACTCCCACCTCCGGAAGAACTCCTCACACATCCCAAGGGAGGCTGGGGACATGGAATCCGAGTGGACCATGTTCAAAGCCTCTATTGTGGACGCGGCTGCTAGGAGCTGTGGTCGGTAGGTCAACGGTGCCTGTCGTGGGCTGCCCTTTATCACCGGTCATGTTCGTGACTTTCATGGACAGGATATCTAGGCGCAGCCGGGGGGAGGAGAACGTCGGGTTTGGGGGTCTCAGGATCGCCTCTCTGCTGTTCGCAGATGATGTGGTGCTGTTGGCCTCTTCGGACTGTGACCTCCAGTATTCACTGGGGCGATTTGCAGCCGAGTGTGAAGCGGCGGGGATGAGAATAAGCACCTCCAAATCTGAGGCCACGCTGGAGGGATTATATCTCCCAGCTGGCCTGGGAACGCCTCGGGATCCCCCAGAACAAGCTGGAATGTGTTGCGGATGAGAGGGGAGCCTGGGTCGGCCTGCTAGGCCTGCTGCCACCGCGACCTCACCCCGGGTAAGCGGATGCCAATGGATGGATGGATGGATGGATGCACTGCTACTTTCATTCTATTATTTTTAGCTTTTTAATGTTTTACTGACTGTTTTTAATGCTTAAATTAATGTTCTTAATTGTTTTTAAATCTTTTCTTTTGCATTATGTTTTAATGGTTTTATGTGAAGCACTTTGAATTGCCTTGTTGTTGAAATGTGCTATACAAATAAACTTGCCTTGCCTTACATTACCGATTGATCATAACATAAATTTATTACTGAGCCGGGGCTGGGTGGAAGAGTCCTTTTGGTGGTTGTCGAGGGCGAACTGAGCCGTCCAGGCTTGGCAGGACACCCGACTACTCCTGCCAGGAATATAAGTAACGTCTGCGATCCTCTAGACTCCGTAAGGAATCACAGAAAACAGAATCCTTCCAATCCTTTCAGCTTGGGGGGATATGAGAACCTCCGTCAGCCAATTCCTGCCCACGATCGGTATCTTCTGAGTCGTAAGCAGAGACAGAGTCCTTCAATGCTTGTGCTGGACAATGCCCTCAGCTGAGTGTCAGGCAGTGTCCTAAGCAGAAATCCCAACTCGATGCTTCGAGTATCTCTTTTTATCATCCATTGTGACATTCCCCCCTCCCTCTCATCATTGCACCCTGCACCCAGTTGCTCAATGACATCATTCTTTATAACAGTTTAACACACACACATTTTGACTTTGAAAAAGAGGAACTTGATTACTTTTGTCACACAACCTGGTCCTTCCTGAGCCGATCGTGTGAGGAAACATTTCACAGTTACCACCTGCTCAGTGCTTTCAGTCAACAGAATCAACATTACATATTACCTTTTGGTTAGTAAATCACAATACACACTTTTAGGTTATACACATTTTGTATGTATACTCTGTGTTCCTTCCTGGTCTTATAGTCCAGTATATTTACTTTTCACTCAGGTCAGCTCTTCTGGGATCTCAACTTTACTTGACAGTATCAATGACTGAAAAGACTGTTCCATAATCTAAATGTGCAAGGACAATTAGAGTATGGGCAGGGCAGCTTCAACCTGTTCCCATGATGGCCATGTTTTAGCTTGCAATGTTTAAGCAATTTATACCTACTTCTTACTGATTTTCCACTCACCTTACATTTCCACGCGCCCATTCACATATTCCACCTAAAACAGATAAAAAGAACAAGGTCAAGATAGAGCCAACATTTATGCAGAAAACGATGGCTTATTAATTAATATTGAACCTATCATTACCATCATATGTTATGTTACTCACCTAACTTGAGAGGTTGCCGAAACAAGATGCAAGCTGCTTTGTTGATTTGACCTTAGTGTTGTACCTGAAAGTAATGGAAAATATTCCACAGTAAGTTTTCAACCAGGATGAGAAATAGCCAGCTGCAGAGGGGTGTGTGTGTGTGTGCTCCTGCTCGCAACTGTCTGATCTTACATTGTACATATTTTTTAAATATTTCATTGTATGTTATTCTATAGTTATTTGTCATTTGTTGTCAAATCACATTCCTTGCCTTCCAACCCTAATATTTATTGTCATTGAACCGGATTGTCATCTTAAGTTAACATTACATTTATATTATACATATTCTTAAGCCACCGCAGTTTGACGTAGTGCAGCTTGCCTGCAGTATAAAGAGCCAGTGAGTGACGCAGTTTAGCCCGTGCCGAGCACCAGCAGCAGGTGCCAGCCGGTTAAGATATAGGTAGCCTGTGTTAGCAAATGACGCAGCCTAACCTGTTGTAGCCTAACCATTACTAGCAGAAGGGCGTTCTGCCTCGGGGCATCGGCGAAACGAAGCCTAGTATCGGACGCGGGTCTCGACGAGGCCCGCAGTGTACTACAACCAGTATTGTTACCTTTCACACGGTCAAGCGAGTCAGCATATAAAACTGTGTTGCTAGCTAGTGCTAAGCCAGATAGTAAGTGCTAGTGAACCATAATGTGACTAGCCAGATAGTGGAAGTTAACTGTTGACGCACGCAGCCTGAGCGGCAGCAGCTTGGCAAGCAGAATGTTCTCCACCGAAGCAAGACATATTTCACTATCAGCGCAACTATGCTAACTGGCGTTGAAGCTGCTAGTTTCTGCTAGCTCGTGCTAAAATACATAGCAGGCCATTTTGTATTCTTGATAACCTAAATTCACCAACCTCTCAAATGTCATTGCCAAAAGAACCACATCTGTCTTCGTAAAACAAATACTTCTAAAGTAACACATTACTAAAACTGACCTATTTTTTAGGCCTCTGCTCAAATTGCATACCCATACAAAAAAGAGTATATATCTGCAACCACAAGGTCTATTTGAACAATTGTATTATAAAAGGGAACACTTGTGAGATTGGTTCAGATGTTTAAATATCAGTATATATGTAACTGGTTAAAATTAAATGAAGATGGAACACAGCAAAAATGAAAATATTTCAGGTTCGCCTAAAAAAAGCACTTTCAGGATGATTATTCCTTTGGAATGATGCAGCTGCAGGTATAAACCTCTGCCACATCATATCACAATATGTTAACATTCTCCTAAATTGCAAATTTTGACTTTGATAAAGTGAAGGAGAATTAGTTTTTAGTGTTTTTAGTACAGACAATTCAGGCGAGGTCTCCGAAAATGGCCATTTGGCACAATGTCTGCAATTTGAATTTTCTCATGTACCAAACTATATATTTCACTTGTATATCACTATTTGTGTACAATACATCCAAATACAGCAGTAACATACACAATGCCAAACCAAAATAATGTTTTGTGCTCTGAAATCCACATGCAAAAAATGTTTGGGTGCAAAGCCAGGGGCATGTGATTATGAGAGGCAATATCTCTGCAACAGATCGGTCGACATGAGTGAATGAGACCTTCTTAGAATTGTTAGAGTCTATAAAATTGAGCTATACCCACCAGAATCAGATTGACTGCACTGTTAGCTAATCAGAATCAGTAAGGCGTAGTCCTTTGGCA
This sequence comes from Ophiodon elongatus, assembly GCA_016806645.1. NCBI lineage: Eukaryota > Metazoa > Chordata > Actinopteri > Perciformes > Hexagrammidae > Ophiodon > Ophiodon elongatus. The sequence continues at coordinate 12,617 of JACSYO010001772.1, read as the reverse complement.
ATTGGTGCCTCGTCATATAGATAGCTGAGATTGAACACATTGGCCTCGCAGGTTTCTATGGATCGTGGTTAAATCTGGACTCTGGTCCTGCGTCCTGCTGTGGTGCTCCCCGACGCCTACTGCTATTATTGCATGAATCATTTCTGTCATGTGAATTGAACGTGTTGTAACTCTGTTATGCTGTTCATTCTGTACACATGACATCTATTTTTGTACTCTGTCCATCCTGGGAGAGGGATCCTCCTTCTGTTGCTCTCCTGAAGGTTTCTTCCATTTTTCTCCCTGTTGAAAGGTTTTATTTTGGGGTGGGGAGTTTTTCCTGATCCGATGAGAGGTCCTGGGACAAAGGATGTCGTTGTGTACAGATTGTAAAGCCCTCTGAGGCAAATTTGTAATTTGTGATTTTGACACTATACAAAAATAAATTGAATTGAATTGAATTGAATTGAATGGGTATGTGTCATATGCAAGTGTCTTTAAAGGTGAATTTAAGAAAATATGTAAACATCGAGTAATTCAACACGACACCGGAATCATTAATCAGGATTTTATTCTTGCAAAAAGGAGGCAGCATTGAATCCATAACAAGTCATGGTTCCAAGGCCACTCGCTGAACAATAATGAAAGCGCTGTTTAAATACCTAAAATGACACACATGAAATGGGCGTGTTCTATCATATAATTTGCATATCTTCAGCCGTCTATCTTCTGTATCTGGTTCGTCTTCTGCATACCTACGCACAGGCTGATTTACGGCCATCTTGGACATCATGTTTTTAGCCAAAGCGAGGACAAGATGTTTTTCCTGTTAACAGTCAATCAGTATGTCGCAAGGACGACAGACTTGGAGGCGCACCTACTTCTGTTTGTATGTAGGAGCACACACACAAGATCTGTGCCATTATCAACTTAAACAGAAGAATATAAAGATGTTCCTATCATTCCATCCTTTTTATACAAAGTATAACTATTTATAATCAAAAGGAAAATCTATATGATTGTTCGATTACAAAAGAAAGAGAAAATAAAAAAATATAATCAACACAAAATGTCATATGTTTTATAATTATAGGTATATATATATATATATATAAGCAAGAATAGCATAATAAGGTAAAAAGAGTTAAAAAATAATGCTTTTACAATATGCTGTGCAGAACTAGTTGGACAAATAGATTAAAACAGCGGAGCGATGTATCTTTGGCACACTCCTCTGATGTGTGCTCTATCGGTACAACCATGACTGTCGTAAACACATTTATTACTGCACAGAAAGAACAAAACAAAACAAAAAAACAAAAAAACAATTGAACCTTTAGGCCACACTATGCCGGGCCTCGGAATATGTGCCTTGGGTCCTCGAGATCTGCCTTAGGTACTAGGTGGCGTCATCTTTGCACATGTGATTTGACCCCCTACCACACTGATCTCTGTATGACAGCCTTGCGGTTTGAGAAACTCCGGGTTGCTCCCTTCCTCTCTCTTACCAGCCACACAAGATAAGTGAGGTGCTCAGTTACGTCACTGTCTCCAATGTGCTTGTTGGTAGTTTGGTATGCTATTTAGGTGTTCAAATCCATGCTGTCATATTACTAGGTGTTTAACTGTTTCAATGAACCAACATCGTATTTTAATTTCTAAAATCATAACTCAATAAACTATAAATATTTATTTTCCCCGTCCTTTTATATTTAGTTAAACACTTATTTTAAACCCAATAATATTCATATTATTTAAATCTTTATGAGAATTTTATATTGTATAAAGAGATGAAAAATGTTCTAAGATATTTATACTAACTGTATTTAAGTGGTGCTTTTATTTGCTTTGTTGATACATCCAAATTTTAATGACCAGTTGAACAAAAAAGATTATAACCTGCAATGGGCAGTTACCAAAGTATGTAAATTTAATCTCCTCCCATGTTTTATCACTGCACTATTTTGGCTGTCTCTTAAATTGATCTACCTTCATAATAAAAATGTAAACTTCATATACAACCTGGCGATACTGAAAACAAATTGGCTCTTTAATTTCTATGCTGTCAGCACTTTGTTTGTCCTCAGATAATCATGTACAGGTTGTTTTTTTTGTATGTTCATGACAAATACTTGACCAATCTTTGAAACAATGGAAGAGAGCACATGGCAATTGTCTGAACCTTCCATAAATAATTTGTTTAAAACGCATCAGATAAGGCCCAACCCTTTTACTCTGGGGTAGCTAATGTCTGTAATACGTTAATCATCATAAGTGAAAAATATTTCTAAGTGTTATGAGTTTGAAAAGAGAAAACAAAATAAGCTTCTTGTTTAGCCGCAGGAGCATTTTCAGCATTACCATAACCCTCAATGTCACGTGATGCTACTATGTATTATCTGCAGCAGCCACAGCACACAGACACAGAGGAAGGTCAGCTCTTGCTGGGTCTAGTTTAGTAGAGAAATATGCAACAGTTTGTTGTTTTCCCCATGTTTCCTGAGTCAATCAGGCACGTAAAAGCTTGAATTGCCTGTATTCCCTTGGGCACATGTCAACTTTAGAGAGAGAGCAAATTGCAATTTTGATTTAATTGTACTATTTGTCCTCTCTATTAACACTGCTAACTGTGGATGATAAGAACAATGGTATTTCACATTTATTCTGAAAACAGCAGCCAGATATGTTATTACTTTCTTGACAAAGTGCCTTTCGTCAAGGCCTTTGCCACTGTTAACGCATCTGGTGTTTTTGTTGGAGATACTTCAATCCATTTCGAAAACATATTGATCATTGTTAGACAATATTTCTTCCCTTCACATTTTCCCAGTGCATGCCAAACAATTTTTTTTTATTAATTAGTAAATATGTCAGTTTGCCGGAAAAACCTTGTTTATTACAGTTACCATCCCTCCTGTTGAGACATGGTCAACCCATGGCTCAAAAGAGCCGCATATCTGTTTAAGGTTTTAGGCAATAGTAATCTTCTTTCAGGTCAAATGAGGTTGTGAGAGTACACTGCCATGCATGACAGGTGTCTTGCAGGTGACATGTAAGTTATCTTGTTTTGCAGAGGCAGGACTGCCACTGCATGTGGCACTTTTAGTGTTAAAGGTCTAAATAACACTATTGACAATTTAAGCTCCGTTATCTTTAGGAGTTCAGTGTAATTTGTCATGTGCAGCCATAGGTTTGTCATAAATCAACTTTGTTAGAGGTTTAGCTAATTCTGCATAATTAGGAACCCAACTTCTACAGGAATTAGTCATTCCTAAGAATGACATCATTTGTCGCTTTGTTTGAGGTTTTGGTGCTCTCAAAATAACATCCTTTCTTTTTTTTTAATCGAGAGATCGCCCTCCTTTTGATAAATCATATCCTAGGTTCTTTACTTTCTCTCGCCACATCTATAGTTTATTTTTGCTTACTTTATGGCTTTGTTCGCGAAGAAATTTTAATAGTGTATTGTATTCTGAGAAAACTTCCGGGGAAACAAAGGACTTCTTGGAACGAAAGTTTTAATAAAGCGTATTTAATAAAGTGAAAAGCGTTGTGACAACAGAGTACAAATCTTAGCTGAGGATTCGCCGGTTTGAACTTTCCACAGACTGCGACGCAGTTAACTGTCTGAATTCTCGCCCACGAATCCTGAATTTAGTCTGAGCGCCAGCATTCATAGAAAAGCACATTTCGCGCAATTGGCTAAGAATGCAGGCAAATCCATTGGTCCTTCGAAAGCGGAGTTTTTCCTGACGATTAGTTTACAGCTGGTGTGGTAAGCATGTCAATGCCTCTTAGCACATTCAATTCAATTCAATTTATTTTTGTGTAGCCCAAAATCACAAATTACAAATTTGCCTTAGAGGGCTTTACAATCTGTACACAACGACATCCTCTGTCCCAGAACCTCTCATCGACTTAGGAAAAACTCCCCCCCCAAAAATCCTTTCAACAGGGAGAAAAATGGAAGAAACCTTCAGGAGGGCAACAGAGGAGGATCCCTCTCCCAGGATGGACAGAGTACAAAAATAGATGTCATGTGTACAGAATGAACAGCATAACAGAGTTACAACACGTTCAATTCACATGACAGAAATGATTCATGTAATAATAGCAGTAGGTGTCGGGAAGGACCACAGCAGGACGTAGGATCAGGGTCCATCGAAACCTGCGAGGCGAGAAGGCACAAAGACTTCGGGGATGGAGCAGAGTTAGTAATGTGCATTAATGGTGCATGAATTCATACAGAAGGGAAAATAGAGAAGAATGTGCGTCAGTAGGGTCACGGCAGGAACCAGGAGGCAGGACCAGGGTCCAGATGCAACCACGATCCGTGGAAACCTGTGAGGCGAGAAAGCACAAAGACTCCGGGGGAAGAAGTAGAGTTAGTAATGTGCATTGATAGAACATGAATTCATACAGAAGGAGAGAGAGAAAAGGATAGAGGAGCTCAGTGTATCCTAAGTTGTCCCCCAGCAGTCTAGGCCTATAGCAGCATATCAAGGGGCTGGAAAGAATGGACCAGGGCAAACCTGGGCCAGCCCTAACTATAAGCGCTATCAAAGAGGAAAGTCTTAAGTCTACTCTTAAATGTGGTCACTGTGTCTGCCCCCCGGACTGAAAGTGGAAGCTGGTTCCATAGAAGAGGAGCTTGATAACTGAAGGCTCTGTCTCCCATCCTACTTTTTAAGCATTCAGTGAGCGCAGCTCTCTTGTGGGGTAATATGATACTATGAGATCCTTAAGATATGGTGGTGCCTCACCAGATATGATGGTGTCTCACCACCATATCATGACATGACGCCTCCTTTCGAATATCTCTGCGGTGCGTTCAATGAACGTGGTTATTTCGAATGTCTCTGCACCACTGAGCGTGGTGGTACAAGTTAGTATTACACTGAATACACTCTTTTAATAATTTGGTAGTTTTTAAAGTCCTGGCGGTACAATTAAGTATTACACTGCATGCACTTCTTTATTTATTACATAGCTTTAAATTTATGATAATACTCAACAAGTGCAAGAGTGTCTTCTTGGTACTTTTCTTGGGTGTTGGAACATATCAGATAAAGTGAAATTTGACATCCTTGTGGAGGTTCAAATTTTTTAGCTAGATTAGCTGGTTTTATTTGAGAAAAGATTGTAGGACTTTCATAGTACCTTTTTGGAATCCTAGTGTAAGTGTACTTTTCCCCTTTGAATTGAAAAGCAAACCAAAACTGTCTTATCATGGAAAAATATTGACTCTTAGTATTCATTTCATTTAGTTTTTTGTCTTCTGAGGTTAAAAATAACAGATCTGCATGTTTCCGGAATCACACAAAAATATTATCTCGCACCGGTCTGTAATTTAATTTTTTTTTTTTTTCTTTTTGTATCAAACACAATTCTATCTGATCCAGTTCTAATATTTCTGTCTCTTCCTGTTCACGATCAGTTTGTGTCTTTGTATCAGTTTACATGTGACCTTGTGTGGGTGCGGTATATGACCTGAGCCTTCGGCTGAAGTGGGTGTTGCTAATTGCGCCCCCCTCTCCTCTTTTCTCCATCCTTTTCCAGCTTCCTCCTCTCCCTGCAGTTTCTTGCATAGTGTCCACTCCTCCCACACACAAAACAAGCTCCATCTCGCTTTTCGTCCTCTCTCCACCCACTCTGACCTCCTGACCGTCGACGCCCCCGGATCCGGGTTTGTTTTCATGGGGAAACACGTAAGAGACAGGTTCAGATTTTTCATGAATTACATAGGTTCCTTTTTTATTTTTATCTGTTCGAGGTCACTTACCATATTCTGCGTGTGCTCTGGTGTTTGCTGAGCTTGGGGAACGGACCCATGTGTGTCTTGCGTCTGAGTTTTCCCAACGTGGACACAAGGCCAGCGCCGGTCTCCACGCCATTGCTGAGCGTGTCCGGGAGGTGTGACGGTAGTTTGGAAAGAGTGGAGTGGAGTTTGCGGAGGAACCTCAGGAGGAGAAAAGGGAGAGAGAGGAGCAGAAGGAGGAAGGTCATCTGTCCCCTCACAAAAAAGTACGCTTGGAGACAAATTAGGAGAATTAGTTGTGTTATTTTCACACTTTTTATTGTCATTTTTGTATTTGATATCTCCCTCTAAGGTCTCATTTTTACAGTCTTTACTAGTTTGTTATCCCATTTTTATCTATTCGTTTATTTATCTTTATCTATAGCTCTTTTATTTTATTTCTTTTTACTGTTTTAAAACACGGTTTAACCTCTGTATTTATTTATTTATTTTTTTACTGTTTTTCTGAAAACACGGTTTAACCTCTGTATTTATTTATTTTTATGGGATTGAAAACATATTATTTTATTATTTATTTATTTAATATAAGTCAATCTCCTAGACTTTTCTTCTAATTTCTTTCAATCAGGTAAGCAGTTTTTAAGTCTCCGGGACTGACTTCTAATTGTTTTCAATCCGAGTCATCCAAACATGCAACACAAAAAGCTTACCTGAAAATGATTTCCACCTGGTGTGTTATGCAACAGATAAAATGGATCTCGTCACTCCCCTCTTTCTCCGGTTCAAAACCTGGCCTCAAAAAATGTCCAAACCTTTCCTCTTGTGAGAAAAAGGGCAGAGGACTTTCTATCAGAGAGTCCAGGACTCTCTTGTGCACGGTTGCAGGTCAAGGTTCCGGAGAGGTCAAGGAGCTCTTGAGTCCAGTTTGATGGACCAACTGATTGAGTAATTCAACACCTCACCGGGTGTAAAATCATTAATCAGGATTTTATTCTCGCAAAAAGGAGGCAGCATTGAATCCATAACAAGTCATGGTTCCAAGGCCGCTCGCTGAACAATAATGAAAGCGCTGTTTAAATACCTAAAATGACACACATGAAATAGGCGTGTTCTATCATATGATTTGCATATCTTCAGCCGTCTACGTTCTGTATCTGGTTCATCTTCTGCATGCCTACGCACAGGCTGATTTACGGCCATCTTGGACATCATGTTTTTAGCCAAAGCAAGGACAAGATGTTTTTCAATCAGTATGTCGCAAGGACGACAGACTTGATCTGTGCCATTATCAACTTAAACAGAAGAATATAAAGATTTCCCTATCAATTAACCCCTGGGGTCTAAGGGCAAAGGTCCTGACAACCTTTTTGAGCTAAATTGAATGTCAGAGTTTATTACCTTTGTGTCTTATCTTTGATAAAAACATTTAGTGTGAATCGCTGTTAGAATAACAAACCTTTTGTCCGCTGCTGAGACCGTGTCTGCATTAAACCTCTGGCATCAACAGCATCATTCACCTCCCTTCACTCACCTCTGCTATACTCCTTTCCCCACAAGTTAGAGGTACCATTAAAATGCACACACTCTCTCTCACTGACAAACACATTGTAAACCCAGGAAGGGTATATGTACCATTAAATTGTATGGGCCAGTGCCTTGATCCAAGGACAAGCCTGCTGGCCTTTTTACAGCTCAATATGTACCAGCCGCTCAAGTGTGAGGGTGTATCATCGCTGCCATTTTCGCAATCTTCAAATATGCTGATATAAACTGGGTCACAAGGAGTGCAGGGTGCAGGTTGTTATCATCTCACGTTAATATACGGAGGGAAAACTGTTACATGCTTGACATTTGAGCGCGCAAAATGACAACTCGTGCAAATGCAAAAGTGATATTGTGCAAAAAAGAGGTGCATTCACAGGACATCAGTTCCCAAACAAACTGATATGAATCAATGTTTTTTTCACGACTAATATGTATTGATAAAGGACCTCAGGTATTAGTCAAACACTGAACATTTTCCAAATATCTGCCTTGCTAATTAAGGTCCAGACACATCCCTCCATCACAGATACAGCTAATCAACCTTACATGCACGCTCTGCATACTCCCATGTGTCCCCCACTCTCCGTACACACACACACACACACACACACACACACACACACACCTTTCATCAGTAACGCAGAAGAATGGAGCCAAACTGTTGTCTGAAAACAAACTGGCATACACATTTGTTTATACAGTACAAATGTCCCCATTAGTAAAGGAAAGGATGATTTTACAACAATCGTAAAAGGTGATTAAATGAAATCATATTGGACTCTTATCTTTTACTACTATTACATATGCATAATATACTAATTGTCCAAAGAACTGATAAAAAAATGAATGCAATTTACATTTCCAAAAAGTGAGTGTATTTGGGTTTCTTTGTTTACTGGATACTTAAATACTATTTCTTTTTCTTTTGTAAATATGTTTTATTACTTTTCAGTTTGTATCCCACCAGGGAAGAGGATACACAACATACATATATTTGACTTCAATTACAGATGAAATCGAAATCCTCATTCCCAACCCTACCACCGTATTCACCCACCTACCCATTCTAGGGTTACAGGCAATGCACAGAACATGTAAATGCAGGTGACAAAAGGAGGGTGGCTCACTGCTGCTATGGGGCAATTAGGGGATCCACATTAGTCTTTGTCGAGAGATTCTTGTAGGGAGTCGTAGGAATCTGAAATAGGACACCATACTTTACTAAAGATTTGGGAGGACCCTTTGAGTATATATTACATTTTTTCAAGTTTCAAGAAATACATGACATCTTTGAACCAATGAGAAAAAGACGGGGCGGGGGGGTGGGGGGGGGGCGTCACAGCTCTGCCCCTTCTCTTCTGCCACTCTGCATTACACTCACCTCTCAGCTACTCCCACCTCACCAGCCCGTCACAGCTCTGCCCCTTTTCTCCTGCCACTCTCTCACTCACCTCATTAGCTCAATCACTCTCACCTGCCCACTCTGCTACACCTACTCCTTTAGTATTTAAACCCCAGTCTCACACACACTCACTGCCACATTGTTCTCCGCATTATGCCAGACTTTCCGGCGTTTACTCTCCGACTATTTTCCTGTTGCCGACTCTGCCTGTTTGGACTTCTCCACCTTGCCTCTGCCCCGGTAAATGACTCAACCTTCTGTCTCCGACCACAAGAATAGCCTCAGCTCCCTCTGGTTTCTGTCTGCCTTCTCACCTGACGGCTTGGCGTTCCACCGAGTGGATTTCTCCACGTCAGCTGATCAGAGACTGTTTGCCTGCTGTGTCTTCTGCCTGGAATAAATCTTTGGGGTCAAATTTAGTTAAAAACATCTCACTATAAGCTTTAAAAATACTTCAAGGTAGTCCAGAAGGTAGAGAGCTTCGGCCATAGCCAGAACATGTGTAATAAGTCTGCTGACTGGCCTTTACATCGAGGACATAACAGATCAATGTTAGAATAAATCTTTGCCAATCTAGCATTAGTGTAATGAGCCCTGTGCACCACTTTAAACTGTATTAAGTTATGTTTAGCGGACATAGATGATGTATGTATTAAGTCTAAAATAGAGTCCCAATGGTCATTTGTTATAAGCAATCCAAAATCTGAGTCCCAGGCCATTCTTTTTTCTTTTTTTTTAGAGGAGTGTGGGCTGATATTGTTAATGAGCTCATAAATCTTGGATATCAATCCTCTGCTGTTCGAGTTCAATTCGAGGAGGCTGTCAATACGTGATTTCATAGGCTTATTCGGAAATGAGTCAAATGTCTTTCTTTCGCAGCTTCTGACCTGCAAGTAACCGAAAAAAGTGTTCCATGGTAAATCATAGATTTTGGAATAATTGAGAAAATGACGCAAATATATGTTCTATCTATAAATTATGTGGTCGACTGTGGCTCAGTGGTAGAGCAGGGTTGTCCTTTAATCAGAGTATTGGTGGTTCGATCCCCGGCTCCGCTAGTAAATGACGATTGGGTCCTTGGGCAAGACACTTAACCCCAAAATTACACCTGTAGCTGTTCCTACGGTGTATGAATGTTGTATAAATGTTAGTGGTGGCACCTCGTCATCCTGCCATCAGTGTATGAATGGGTGTGAATGGTTGAATGATGACAAGTCGTGTTAAAGTGCTTTGAGTGCTCGGAAAGACTAGAAAAGCGCTCTACAAGTACAGTCCATTTACCATTATGGATTGATCTTATTCCTTTATCAAACCATAGAGTAAATGCATGGTCTGTACAGCAGGGTGTAAACATGTGGTTCAAGTTAATGGGGGAGAGGGTAGATGCTCCTTGCAGCCCAAAATGTCTCCTAAACTGAGCCTATATTCTCATTGTGTGATTCACTATTATGTTTGTACTCAAATTATTGCTAAGAAGGGGCAGGGCTGTGCAGACCACTGAGCCAAGGTGGTGCCAGCAGGAGGATAATTATAATTGCACCCTGTCTGCTGGCCTGTCTTCAAGCCAGTGAAGTAGTTTCTGGATATTGCAAGCCCAATAGTAAAAAATAAGATTAGGTAAAGCTAGACCTACTGCACGCATTGGTCTTGCTGATCTAACTAGGTTTGTTCCCCCATTTAAAATAAATTATATTTTTATTAAGATAAAAAAAAAAAAAAATGTTTAATCAGGATGGGAATATTTTGGAAGAGATATAAAAACGTAGGTAATGCTTTCATTTCAATTAGGTTAACAGGCCTCAGTAATGATAACAGTAACGAGGCTTCATATCCTGTTTATACTTATTCAAAAGGACAATGTAGTTTTTTTAAAAAGTAGATTGGAAGAAGCGAGTGACCTCAATCCCCAAGTACTTAATACCATCTCGGGCTAGAAGGGAGTGCCTCTGCTTCAGAATTTATAGGGAAAAGTGAGCTTTTTTGTAAATTTAGCTTATATCCTGATATTTTTCCAAATTGATTCAGAATATCTAGAGTACAGGGGAGTGATAAAGATGGGTCGGAGACATATAGCAGCAAATTGTCTGCGTAAAGAGAAACTTTAAACTCTAAATCTCGAGGTATACCTTTGAAGTCTTTCCAGAGTTGCAGTGCCACTGCTAGGGGCTCAATGGCTAGTGCAAACAAGAGGAGAAAGAGGGCACCCCTTTCTTGTTCCCCTTCTAAGGGCGAAGTGGTCAGATTGAGTATTGTTAGAGATTACAGCTGCTAGGGGAGAGGAATAAAGTCATTTAATCCAGGCTATGAATTCCTCAGAGAAGGAAGGGTAACAAATAAATATTTCCACTCGACCCGGTCCAAGACCTTCTCAGCATCAAGAGAAACTACTACCTCTGGGCACTTTAACCGGGCCGAATGGACAGCATTGAATAATTTACTTAGATTTGAGTAGGAGTGTCGGCCTTAGATGAATCCTGTTTGATCAGTTGAGACAATAACTGGGATCACACTCTCCAGGTGCTTGGCTAACACCTTAGACGGCACTTTAAAATCTACAGTAAGCAAGGAGATAGGTTGATATAATGAGCATAATTCCAGATCCACCTCGCCCGGACCAGGGAAACCGGGGCACCCTCCCGGAGCCAGACCCGGGAGGGGAGCTCGTAGGCGAGCGTCTGGTGGCCGGGCCTTGCCCATGGGGCCCGGTCGGGCTCAGCCCGAAGAAACATCATGGAGCAGCCACCCTGTGGACCCACCACCCACAGGGATAAGCATCGGGGTCGGGTGCTATGTGGACCGGGTGGCAGGCCGGGCAGGGGGCCTGGGCAAGTTGATCGCCGGCGGCATAGACTAGCTCTAGGGACGTGGAACGTCACCTCGCTAGCGGGGAAAGAGCCGGAGCTGGTGCGGGAGGTGGAGCGGTACCAGCTAGATATAGTTGGCCTCACCTCCACGCACAGCACTGGCTCTGGAACCAAGCTCCTGGAGAAAGGTTGGACTTTGTCCTTTTCTGGAGTTGCCCAGGGTGAGAGGCGCCGGGCAGGAGTGGGGATACTCACGAGCCCCCGGCTGAGCGCCGCCGTGTTGGAGTTCTGCGGGGAGCGAGAGGGTCGCCTCCCTGCGCCTGCGGGTTGCGGGAAGTAAGGCTCTGACTGTTGTTTGTGCTTATGCACCGAACAGCAGTTCGGAGTATCCGGCCTTCTTGGAATCGGTGGGAGGGGTCCTGGAAAGGGTGCCTCCTGCTGACTCCATAGTTCTCCTGGGAGACTTCAACGCTCACGTGGGCGACGACAGAGAAACCTGGCGGGGGGTGATTGGGAGGAACGGCTTGCCTGATCTGAACCCGAGTGGTGTCTCGCTGTTGGACTTCTGTGCTAGCCACGGTTTGTCCATAACGAACACCATGTTCGAACACAGGGTGGCTCATAAGTGTACCTGGTACCAGAACACCTTAGGCCGTAGATCAATGATCGACTTTGTAATCGTTTCATCTGATCTGCGGCCGTATGTCTTGGACACTCGGGTGAAGAGAGGAGCGGAGCTGTCAACTGATCACCACCTGGTGGTGAGTTGGATTAGATGGCGGGGGAATCGGCTGGAGAGGCCCGGCAAGCCCAAACGTAGTGAGGGTGAACTGGGAACGTCTGGCGGATGATCCTGTCCGGGAGGTCTTCAACTCCCACCTCCGGAAGAACTTCTCACACATCCCAAGGGAGGCTGGGGACATTGAATCCGAGTGGACCATGTTCAAAGCCTCTATTGTGGACGCGGCCGCTAGGAGCTGTGTTCGGAAGGTCACCGGTGCCTGTCGTGGCGGTAACCCGAGAACCCGGTGGTGGACACCGGGGGTGAGGGAAGCCGTCAAACTGAAGAAGGAGGCCTTTCGGGCCTGGTTGGCTCAGGGGTCTCCTGAAACAGCTGAGAGGTACCGGC
>JACSYO010001770.1:0-26345 GCA_016806645.1 Ophiodon elongatus | reverse complement strand
TAATTTTTCCGAAAGAGCCCAATTTGAAAATTGAAGCAGTTCTCTGAAGAAACAAGAGAATAGTGTAAATGTTGAGTTCATTTTTACCTTCCTTCTCAGAGAAATCTGACACATTGGGTTGTAACCGGCTTGCCAAGACTCAAATACGAACAACAGTATGTCAATTGCAAATTGTCAACGAACCTAAACCAGGTCATTGATTAACTTACAAAGAAAATGAAAAAAATAATATGATACTGATTGAATCTATTTTACCTTTACCTACCTTTTTGGATCCATCTCTTTAATCTGGCCTTTTTATCATATTTTTCTCAACAGTAGCAATTTCCACTGCCTTTTGGAGATAGAAGTTAAATAACTTACAGCACCTGGTATTCCCAGGCAGTCTCCCATCCAAGTAGTAATCAGGACCAACTCTGCTTTGCTTCCGAGATCAGACATAATCAGGTTTGATTAGTGTGCCCCTTTATTTAACAGTTTTATCCATTTTAAAAAAACTTCTCCGAATCCAAACTTTTCCCACAGAAAATTATGATCCACTCTGTCAAAGGCCTTCTTCAGGTCCACTCCGAGCATTATCCCTCCTTCGCTCCTCATGGTGCTAACCGTGTCCCTTACTGTATTTATTGAGTCTGCAATAGCCCTACCTGGTATACTATATGTTTGTGTTGGTCCTATTATTGTGCTGATTACCTGTTTCAATCTGTTTGCAAGTGCTTTTGTCAATATTTTATAAGCTGTGTTTAATAAACTGATTGGTCTGTAATTACTTAATTTTGTCTTACTTCCTTTATTTTTGAAAATGATTGTTATTATTCCCTGAGCAAAAGAGGTTGGTGCTTTTTGTTCTTTTTCCATTATTTGAAAAAGTTTGGATAGGATCGATATCATGGAATTTTTATATTGTTTATAAAATTCTGCCGGGAGGCCGTCCGCCCCCGGACTTTTATTTTTATTTAAACCATCTACAGCCCTCTCTATCTCATCCAGGGCTATTGGCATATCACACCAATTTCTATTACTCTCGTATAGTTTTACACTTACACTATTTATTACATTTTTCCCCCCTCCTTACAAACATTTATTCCTTTTTTAAAAAGTGTTTGATAGAAACTTTGTATTTCCATCTTTATTTCTTCCTGTTCTTCAAACATTTCTCCTTCCCCATTGTCAATTTTATCTATAAATGTTCGTTTTTGGTTTATTTTTTCTAACCCTAGAAAGAACGCCATCTCTCAAATGATATTGATGTGTTTGTTTCATGAGAGAGTGGCTTTCAGCACACACTGTGGGAGTTCTACTTATTATCCAGTTTACTGAAGATTCTACTGAGTAGAGTTTTATTATGTGGAGGAAGCAAGAACGAAGATCAGTGTTTCCACCCAGTTTCGAACTGGGGACCTTTCGCGTGTGAGGCGAACGTGATAACCACTACACTACAGAAACTGCTGAATACAGTCTTTTACGCAAGTGACCGGCTTAATGCAACATTTGCACTTAACTGCAAACATTTGGGATGGCAGACAACATGATTTCCAACTGGATTCAGTCAAAGCTGCTATGGCATTGAATGACAGTAAATGTGTAGTAAACTTAAAGTCAGGGTTATCATCGACAGGTTACCACAGGTACAAGGCTGTACCAGCGAAAATGCCAAAGGGTTGAGCGGTTTGTGGTAAGTAATGATTCCTTGTGATTTGAGAAAGAGGTTGTATTCTAGACATCCCGTCCAAGAAAAGCAGTCACACTGCTGATGGTCGAGGTTGAGCCAAGATTGTTGATTTTAGGCTAGTATCGGGTTTTCATCGATTACGAGTTCAAGTTTGGGATTATGTTTTGTTAGATCTTTTGAGATTAATTAATTTCTTCGTTTGCCCTTCCAAGGTAAGGGCACCATCACAACGGAACAATAGAAGAGAAATAGGGGCAAAATTGCTGACAGGGAAAATGGCTGAGTGGTGTATGGAAAGATGAATAAAATCAGCGGCACGCTGACCACATTCAGCCACGCGGATTCGTCTTTCTCACCTTGGTATTATGTAGGCATTGGTGGTTCAATGGCAGAATTCTCGCCTGCCACGCGGGAGATCCGGATCCGGGTCCGATTCCCGGCCAATGCAGCAGGGTTTTACTATGGTGATTGTATAGTTTCCCCTGGAATAATCGAAAAGGCTGTACTAGCGAAAATGTTTAAGGTTTGTTGTAAGTGCTGATTCCTCGTAATTTGAAAATGTCGGTAGAATGCTAGACATCCCTTCCAAGTGAAGCAGCTACACACAGACGCTTCTTGTGGTCGATGTTGAGCCAAGAATGTTGATTTGAGGCTGGTGTCGGGGTTTCATCTATAGCCTTAATTTACGAGTTCAAACTGGGGATTATGTTTTGTTAGATCTTTTGAGATCTATTAATTTCTTCGTTTGCCCTTCAGAGGTAAGGGCACCATTAAGACGGAACAATAGGAGACAAATAGGGGCAAAATTGCTGACAGGGAAAATGGCTGAATCCATGTGAATTGAGAAAGTGGTTGAATTCTAGACATCCCGGCCAATGAAAGCAGTAACACACGTGCCCGGCTTAATGCAACATTTTCACTTAACTGCAAACATTTGGGATGGCAGACAACATGATTTCCAACTGGATACAGTCAAAGTTGCTTTGGCATTGAGTGACAGTAAATGTGTAGTAAACTTAAAGGCTCCCCTGTGTATAAATGCAAATTCCCTGTAAACTCCGAAAAACTAGCCAAAAACGTCACTAGCACAGTCCTCGTTAGTATAGTGGAAAGTATCTCCGCTTGTCACGAGGAAGACCATGTTTCGATTCCCTGACAGGGAGTTTTCTACCAGCTGCTAGTAGGACAAGAGCGCAATATTCAATAAGTCTTATGGGAAAAAAACTACGGTTGCTGTCTTCCATTCAACCGGTATAAGAAGTCCTATTGCGTTCTTTAATAAAATGTTCTGTTTCCACTAATCACCGTACACAGAAGAAACAAAAAGCCACTTGGAGAATGTGGGCGTAAATCCCACTATCTCTGGCATGCGAAGCAAGCACTCTACCATTTGAGCTCATTCCCTTCTGCGGAAAGCAGGTGGGTAGGCTCGGTGTAAGTTGTCTAACCCTACCCTCTATTTAACGCTTTTCAAAACTTTCCAGGCCCATGAAAAACGCAAGTCAATTGCCTGGAACTACGTTTTACCGTGAAATTTGGTTGAGGCAATCTTTGCTATACTTTGTGGACTCCATTGGGAACCAATGAAGATAGGGTAGGCCAGCGGCCATTCTAACTGGATGCTCCCTGAACCCTCAGGACTACCGCAGGACACTTTAAACAATTGGATAGTAATGGTAATAGTAATGAGGAAATGGTGGGTTGAATCAGACCTTAAGCAGTGGTAAAACTAAAGGGTGAAAAAGCTAGATGACAGGCAGATATTGCAGGGAATCAACTTGCCCTGTCAGACATGTTATTAACCCTTTCAACCAAAGAGCCATGTAACAAAGAGAGCAAAGTAACTAAGTCATCCCCGAGTACTTCACTCTTTCCATCCAACGAATGTCTTCCATCCGACTGGTTTTCTCTTATTATTCTGTGCCAGCGTGTCCCTGATGTGGCTAGGATTCAGCGCTCTCACCGCCGCGGCCCGCGTTCGATTCAGGGAATTCCAATTTGAAGTTACATGATGTTACTTAACTTCAAGCTTTGGGATATCGTGTTCTTTTCTCAACACAATTTTGGGTCACTGTGAGGGTTTATAAACGTCATTTCATGTTGTTCTTTTCTGTGCCAGTGTGTCCCTGATGGTCTAGTGGCTAGGATTCAGCGCTCTCACAGCCGCGGCCGGGGTTCGATTCCCGGTCAGGGAATTCCAATTTGATGTTACTTAACATTGGGATATCGTGTTCTTTTCTCAACACAATTTTGGGTCACTGTGATGGTTTATTGACGTCATTTCACATTGTTCTTTTCTGTGCCAGCGTGTACCTGATGATCTAGTGACTAGGATTCGGCAATCTCACCGATTCCCAGACAGGGAATTCCAATTTGAAAGGAATCAACTTTCCCTGTCAGACATGTTATGATCACTTGTTATGTCCACTGCCTTTTGGATATAAAAGTTAAAGAGCTTACAGCACCTTGTATTCCCAGGTAGTCTCCCATCCAAGTACTAATCAGGCCCGACTGAACCTAAACCAGGTCATTGATTAACTTTTCAAGAAAATGAAAAAGATAATACGATATTGATTGAATCTATTTCACCTTTACCCACCTTTTTGGATCCATCTCTTTAATCTGGCCTTTTTCTCATATTTGTCTGATCTTACGAGATCAGACGACATCGGGCTTGATTAGAGTGGTGTGTCCGTAAGCAACATTTCTTCCCACACATAGTTCTTTAAAATCGATCAAACATTGCAGTCATTTATAATACATTTACAATACAAGTATTATTTTACACATAATACAAGTATTATTTTACACATAATACACATCCTACACACTTTAACCTGTTTGTCATAAATGACTCTGAAGTACTCCGCACCCAGAGCTGTATTGAAACGAGCAGAGTAAGGCAAGGACTGGACCTGGTCATTAAATTTTACCTTTAGGAATCTCGTTCCGTCCGTGATCTTGGTCCCCGGCCACATACGTCGTTTTATCTGGGAAACAGGACACCACCAGCTCATCGTTGTTTAGCTCCCTGAAGTGGACCCTCGTCTGTCCGATCTTGAATCCCTCCAGCAGCCTCTCCTTCCCTTTCGGATGGCTCATCGTCATCTCGTACCGGCCTTCTCCGACGAAGCGGCACGCCACCAGTCCACCACACAGCCCACGCACACACTTCATTAACTCCATTGCAGTTATTGCATTCTGTCCTTCCAGCTCCACACTAACTGTGAGCTTTTTATTATATTCACCACTCTCTTTATTGCTTTCGAATTTTCTCATTGCAGTTCTTTGTCCGTTTTCCTGCTCGTTAATCTCTGTGCCGTTCCGTGTCATTTCACCAGTAAAAGCCGTCATGCTTTCCAACCTTTCACTCAAAAAAGAGGGAAAAAAGAGTCCCCCACACAGTGAAACACTGTTGGGGAAAAACATAAGTAATAAACTAACAAACTTTTAGTCCTTTTCTCATGGAAAAACAAAAGAAATAGGAGATAAAAAAAGGAGTGGAGGGAAAGAACCCTCCACCATGTGCTCTGTCTCACTTCCTGCTTTGGAGTTCAGCTGCAAATCCCACGTGATCTTGATTTGGTCTCGCGTGATTAGAGTGGTGTGGCTGACAAACATTGCAGTATTTTATCGTACAATTAGAATACAGGTATTATTTTATTTTTTCGAAGGAGCCCAATTTGAAAATCGAAGCAGTTCTCTGTTCTCTCTCATTCCACTCACATGTAAAGTCAGAAAAACTATTTTAACTTACGCCACCAAAGCCAAGCTGATGGGTGCTCGCACCCGATTGATCGTTCAAAAATGCCTACATTTTGGTTGTCCGGTCCTGGTTTAATTCTGGAACTAACTGAGTTGAATAAATGTTTGTAAATATGGCAGGTTAGCTCAGACGGTCAGAGCGTGGTGCTAATAATGCCAAGGTCATGGGTTCAATCCCCATACTGGCCAGCGATAGCCATTCAACAAATCAATGTGTTTATAGCTGCAGAGGATGTCTCAATTTATGATCTAGTACAACATTTGAGATGATGATAGAAGGAGTTATGCTCCGAAAAAATAGAAATCATCAAGTATATTGGCATTAATTCCACTGACCCTCACATGTGAAGCCAGCTATCTACCATTTAAGCTCATTCCCCTCCAGAAAAGCCAACAGGCCAGCTTTGCAGTTTGTCTTTGTACAAAGGATAGCTCCCTCCTACTTAGGAGATGAACCATTGCACTTCTGAAATGTGGAAAGTGTGTATTTTGAGACCATGTGGCCTAATGGACAAGGCGTCTGACTTCGGATCAGAAGATTGAGGGTTCGAGTCCCTTCGTGGTTTATATGTCCAGTCTGATAATACTAAATATTGTGCCAGCAAACTTGTGTTCATTCCACTCACATGTAAAGTCAGAAAAACTATTTTAAGATATCCTCTTACGCCACCAAAGCCAAGCTGATGGGTGCTCGCACCCGATTGATCAGTCAAAACTGCCTACATTTTGGATTTTCGGTCCTGGTTTGATTCTGGAACTAATTGAGTTGAATAAATGATTGAAAATAGGGCCGGTTAGCTCAGACGGTCAGAGCATGGTGCTAATAACGCCAAGGTCATGGGTTCAATCCCCATACTGGCCAACAATAGCTATTCAACAAATCAATGTGTTTATAGCTCTAGTGGATGCTGCAATTTATGATCAACTACAACATTTGAGATGATGATAGAAGGAGTTATGCTCCGAAAAAATAGAAATCATCAAGTATATTGACATTTATTCCACTCACCCTCACATGTGATGCCAGCTGTCTACCATTTAAGCTAATTCCCCTTCAGAAAAGACAACAGGCCAGCTTTGCAGTATGTCTTTGTACAAAGGATAGCTCCCTCCTACTTAGGAGATGAACCATTGCACTTCTGAAATGTGAAAAGTGTGTATTTTGAGACCATGTGGCCTAATGGACAAGGCGTCTGACTTCGGATCAGAAGATTGAGGGTTTGAGTCCCTTCGTGGTTTATGTATCCAGTCTGATAATACTAAATATTGTGCCAGCAATATTGCTGCAAACTTGTGTTCATTCCACTCACATGTAAAGTCAGAAAAACTATTTTAAGATATCCTCTAACGCCACCAAAAACAAGCTGATGGGTGATCGAACCCGATTGATCTTTCAAAAATGCCTACATTTTGGTTGTCCGGTCCTGGTTTAATTCTGGAACTAATTGAGTTGAATAAATGTTTGTAAATGTGGCCGGTTAGCTCAGACGGTCAGAGCGTGGTGCTAATAATGCCAAGGTCATGGGTTCAATCCCCATACTGGCCAGCGATAGCCATTCAACAAATCAATGTGTTTATAGCTGCAGAGGATGTCTCAATTTATGATCTAGTACAACATTTGAGATGATGATAGAAGGAGTTATGCTCCGAAAAAATAGAAATCATCAAGTATATTGGCATTTATTCCACTCACCCTCACATGTGATACAGCTGTCTACCATTTAAGCTAATTCCCCTTCAGAAAAGACAACAGGCCAGCTTTGCAGTATGTCTTTTTTAGGATACAGGTATTATTTTATTTTTCCAAAGGAGCTGAATTTGAAAATCGAAGCAGTTCTCTGAAGAAACAAGAGAATAGCGTAAATGTTGAGTTAATTTTTACCTTCCTTCACAGAGAAATCTGACACATTGGGTTGTAACCGGCTTGCCAAGACGCAAATACGAACAACAGTATGTCAATTGCAAATTGTCAATGAACCTAAACCAGGTCATTGATTAACTTTTAAAGAAAATGAAAAAGATTATGTGATGCTGATTGAATCTATTTTACCATTACCCACCTTTTTGGATCCATCTCTTTAATCTGGCCTTTTTCTCATATTTGTCTCAACAGAAAAAGTAGCAATGTCTACTGCCTATTGGAGATAGAAGTTAAAGAGCTTACAGCACCTAGTATTCCCAGGCAGTCTCCCATCCAAGTACTAATCAGGCCCTACTCCGCTTAGCTTCCGAGATCAGACGTCATCAGGGTTAATTACAGTGGTGCGGCTGTAAGCAAGCAACATTTACTCCCACACATGGTTCTTTAAAATCGGTCAAACATTGCAGTATTTTATCGTACATTTAGAATACAGGTATTATTTTATTTTTCCGAAGGAGCCTAATTTGAAAATTGAAGCAGTTCTCTGAAGAAACAAAAGAATAAAGTAAATGTTGAGTTAATTTTTACATTCCTTCACAGAGAAATCTGACACATTGGGTTGTAACCGGCTTGCCAAGACTCAAATACGAACAACAGTATGTCAATTGCAAATTGTCAATGAACCTAAACCAGGTCATTGATTAACTTTTAAAGAAAATGAAAGAGATAATGTGATACTGATTGAATCTATTTTACCATTACCCACCTTTTTGGATCCATCTCTTTCATCTGGCCTTTTTCTCATAATTTTCTCAACAGAAAAAGTAGCAATGTCCACTGCCTATTGGAGATAGAAGTTAAAGGGGTTACAGCACCTGGTATTCCCAGGCAGTCTCCCATCCAAGTATTAACCAGGCCCTACTCTCCTTCTCTGAAGAAACAAGAGAATAGTGTAAATGTTGAGTTAATTTTTACCTTCCTTCACAGAGAAATCTGACAAATTGGGTTGTAACCGGCTTGCCAAGACTCAAATAAGAACAACAGTATGTCAATTGCAAATTGTCAACGAAATTGTCAAATCGGTCAAACATTGCAGTCTTTTATCGTACATTTAGAATACAGGTATTATTTTATTTTTCCGAAAGAAGCCCAATTTGAAAATCGAAGCAGTTCTCTGAAGAAACAAGAGAATAGCGTAAATGTTGACTTAATTTTTACCTTCCTTCACAGAGAAATCTGACACATTGGGTTGTAACCGGCTTGCCAAGACATTTACAATACAAGTATTATTTTACACATAATACACATCCTACACACTTTAACCTGTTTGTCATAAATGACTCTGAAGTCATTTATCAAAACACCCCCCCCAATGGCACTCCCCCCCCCGGCCCAAGGCCACACGACCCCCCCCCAATCACCCCGATGTATCCGAACCAATCCATGATCCCCGGTACGTTACAAACAGCCCACGGACCAACCCGAACACACCAAAACACACCCGAAGAGGATCATGCAGCACCACACCGAAGAGAAAATACCACCGAAACGGGTGACCCAACAAGACAACGACCCCCAACACACCAGCAAGCGAGCAGCACCCCAGCTCCAGCCCACCCAAACCAACAACACAGAGCAGCCCGCCCAATCCCCGGACCCCAGCCCAACAGAACACCCGCGGGGCGATACCAAAAGAGCCGCCCCCGAGGCGAAACCAGGAAACGCAGAGGAGAACCGGAATGCAGCCCAACCATCCCAGGCCGGAGCAATCGTCCACAAGCCCCAGAAGCCGGCCGAGCCCATGCAACACAGATGCAAAACGGCCCCCAGAAACAGCAGCCACACAACTAGACAGCAGCCCAGAGACCCAAAGGAAAGCCAAGTCCCCCGGCACTCCCCAGTCCACAGACCAGATGCCAGAGCCCGCCAAAACGAATGCAGGCACCACCACTCCCCCAAATAGCCCAACACTCCCCTCCGCAAAGCCACAACAAGTCAGAGAAATCCCCCTCCATGCTCTGACCCAGAAGAATGCGCGGCACCCCCAACGCAGTGAAGCGCAGGGGAACAAGAACCACCACAGAGGTCCTGGCCCCCACCCACCACCCCCGAACACACCGCCACCATTCCGAACACAACCACACACATTGATGTAATATTATTGCAACATGCTAAGAAAAAAACTAGGCCTCGAGAAGAAGGTCTTGTGGTAAACAAGGAATACATTTTTTGATTATCACAAAATATTCTTTTCAAATACATAATATTTACAAACAAAAACACATCTGAAGTACTTTAAGTACACCAACGTTAACACTAACAAACAAACCCCAACAAAAACAAAAAGATATACTTGGCAGAAAAACAACACCACCAAAAAAAATGAAAAATACCCCCCAGAAAACCACCCCGCATACATCTTAAATTTTCCCAAATTATTATTCGATAAGAAAGAAAAACTCTGTTATAACAAAAATCCAACAAACATAACCCTCTTTAACCAAACTTCATACCGTTTATGATAACTCAAAAATGCCCACACACACAAACCAAGCAAAGCACAGATCAGAAACCAAATATAAGGCACTCATCATCCGTAATCTCACATACAGTGTTGTTTTTCGTAAAAAAAATGCCAAGAAAGAAGTCTTTTTTATGGTCATATAATAATTTGCAGTGTGCTTTTACACACACTCCAAATAATGTCTTCAGGTACGTGTCTTTTTCATCAAAGAGCAGCATGTTCCTTCTCTGCAAGCATAAGTTCCTTGCAAAGGCCAGCATAGTGTTGATAAGAACACTGTCCGCTTCTTTCAATTTTGTTGGCACGCCAAACAACCAGGTCCAGTCCCATTCTAAGTCAAGTTCAGCTTTTATTTGCAGTGTTTATATAATATGTTTCTCACGTGTTCCCTAAAAGGAAGGAGACCCGGACAGTACAGCACTAAGTGCTCGAAGTTCTCATTGTCTTTTCTGCATACCGCACATTCCCTCTTAAATGTCTCTTTATGAATTTGATGCAGGACGATGCTTGTAAATATCCTTCTGTGCCGTATTTTGAAGTCTGTATTGAAAATTGCCAATGGGATGAAGGGGATATCTATATTTGTCCAGATTTCTTTTATTTGTTGCTTGGGAAATATTCCTTCCCATACTTTTTCTGATGCTGGTTTTGTTATTACTTTTCTAATGAGCATATCATATATATTTATTTTTTTTATTTGTGGGACTGGGGTTATTTTACCATCAAAGCACAGAAGGAAATTTACAGCCTCGTCCTGCATCGCAACATTTTCCCTGCACAACTGTCTCCATTCTTGAGTTATACAGTCATTTATTTTTTCTCCCATTTCTTTTATTTGTTTGATTTAAAATTTTCTCCCAGCTTTTGTTAAAACCCCTACCGTTTTCTCTATATCAAAAACACCCTGTTTATTAACCACCTTCCCAATTGTGGTTAACCCTGCTTCACCAAGGTGGCTGCTCACCAGCAGCCTCCGCCCCGACGTGACGAACGGCGTTGAAAGGAAAGGTAATCTCATCACATGCACCTTTTTTTTGCAGTCAGGTCTGAGGTAGGGCAGAATCTTGTCCCATGCCTCCAGCACTTCCCTGTAGAACCCCGTCAGGCTGTCCTGGACATTTCTGGGAGAGAAAGCGCACAAATTGTACATGCTTCTCTCACCGTACTCTGCCAGGAGGCCCGTCAGGTAATCCTTCCAGGGCAGCTGCCTCTCCGGATCTAAGTATCTACCTATCAATTTCACCCTCAGTGCGTCTCTTTTTGCACTTATATCAATTAAAGCTAAGCCCCCTTCCCTTTTGTTGGCTATTAATGTCTTGCGAGCTATCGCATTTCCCTTTCCTCTCCAAAGAAATGAGGAAATCGCGCTGTTAAGCAAATTTAAAGCCCACTCCGGCATCTCGCAAGACCTCATAATGTGATTTATTTTTGACAGTATTAGGGCATTAGTTACGATTATCTTTCCTTTCACGTTGAGTCCTCGTGCACACCATAGGTTTAACATTCTTTTAGTTTTTCCTAACACCTCCTTCCATGTTTTATCCCTGGCTTTGTTTTCATCCTTCCCTATAAAGATACTTAAAATCTTTCGTTCCTGTTTTACTGTATTATACCCCCAGGAATTATTTAGTGCCTCTTCCATGTTAAAAAACATTATTTCCGATTTATTTTTATTTACTTTTGCGCCTGAAGCTCTCTCATATACACTTAATATCTCGATTATTTTCTCTATATTTTCTTCCGTTTTAACAAAGATATTTATGTCATCCGCAAATTGAACAATTTTTCTTTCCTTTCCTGTTGGTGTCAATATCCCTTTTATTGTTTTATCATTTAATATCATATTTGCAATCGGTTCCGCTATTAGGCTGTAGAGTAGAGCCGACAGCGGGCAGCCCTGCCTTACTGATCTTTCGATCTTAATGCTTCCTGTCAGACCTCCATTACATTTTATTTTGCTTTCTGCCACAGTTTTATCCATTTTATAAAAACTTCTCTGAATCCAAACTTTTCCACAATTTCCCACAGAAAATTATGATCCACTCTGTCAAAGGCCTTCTCCAGGTCCACTCCGAGCATTATCCCTCCTTCGCTCCTCATGGTGCTAACCGTGTCCTTTACTGTATTTATTGAGTCTGCAATATCCCTACCTGGTATACTATATATTTGTGTTGGTCCTATTATTGTGCTGATTACCTGTTTCAATCTGTTTGCAAGTGCTTTTGTCAATATTTTATAATCTGTGTTTAATAAACTGATTGGTCTGTAATTACTTCATTTTGTCTTACTTTCTTTATTTTTGAAAATTATTGTTATTCCCTGAGCAAAGGAGGTTGGTGCTTTTTGTTCTTTTTCCATTATTTGAAAAAGTTTGGATAGGATCGGTATCATGGAATTTTTATATTGTTTATAAAATTCTGCCGGGAGGCTGTCCGCCCCCGGACTTTTATTTTTATTTAAACCATCTATAGCCCTCTCTATCTCGTCCAGGGCTATTGGCATATCACACCAATTTCTATTACTCTCGTCTAGTTTTACACTTATACTATTTACTACATTTTTTCCCCCTCCTTACAAACATTTATTCCTTTTGTAAAAAGTGTTTGATAGAAACTTTGTATTTCCATCTTTATTTCTTCCTGTTCTTCAAACATTTCTCCTTCCCCATTTTCAATTTTATCTATAAATGTTCGTTTTTGGTTTATTTTTTCTAACCCTAGAAAGAACGCCATACATAGAAGGGCTTCTCTCAAATGATGTTGATGTGTTTGTTTCATCAGAGAGTGGCTTTCAGCACACACCGTGGGAGTTCTACTTATTATCCAGTTTACTGGAGATTCTACTCAGTAGAGTTTTATTGTGTGGAGGAAGCAAGAACAAAGATCAGTGTTTCCACCCAGTTTCGAACGGGGGACCTTTCGCGTGTTAGGCGAACGTGATAACCACTACACTACGGAAACTGCTGAAGACGGTCTTTTACGCAAGTGACCGGCTTAATGCAACATTTTCACTTAACTGCAAACATTTGGGATGGCAGACAACATGATTTCCAACTGGATACAGTCAAAGTTGATTTGGCATTGAGTGACAGTAAATGTGTAGTAAACTTAAAGGCTCCCCTGTGTAACTGCAAATTCTCTGTAAACTCTGAAAAACTAGCCAAAAACATCACTAGGGCAGTCCTCGTTAGTATAGTGGACAGTATCTCAGCTTGTCACGAGGAAGACCAGGGTTCGATTCCCTGACGGGGAGTTTTCTACCAGCTGCTAGAAGGACAAGAGCCCAAATCCCCAGGGTTGTCACTGCACAGCATAAGGAAATGACTGCTTACTTTCTTAGACAATGGAAAGAGCGCAACTTCTGAACTCAAACAATGCAAATCAAGGAGCAGCCGGTGGTGGGGGAGTGTCCGTTACGGGATCTCAGAAGGGCTTCTCTCAAATGATGTTGATGTGTTTGTTTCATCAGAGAGTGGCTTTCAGCACACACCGTGGGAGTTCTACTTATTATCCAGTTTACTGGAGATTCTACTCAGTAGAGTTTTATTGTGTGGAGGAAGCAAGAACAAAGATCAGTGTTTCCGCCCAGTTTCGAACGGGGGACCTTTGAAAAACGCAAGAAAATTGCCTGGAACTACGTTTTACCGTGAAATTGGGTTGAGGCAATCTTTGATATACTTTGTGGAGTCCATTGAGAACCAATGAAGATAGGGTAGGCCAGCGGCCCTTCTAACAGGATGCTCCCTGATCCCTGTATAGTAATGGTAATGGTAATGAGGAAATGGTGGGTTGAATCAGACCTTAAGCAGTGGTAAAACTAAAGGGTGAAAAAGCTAGATGACAGGCAGATATTTCAGGGAATCAACTTGCCCTGTCTGACATGTTATGAACCCTTTCAACCACAGAGCAATGTAACAAAGAGAGCAAAGTAACTAAGTAAACCCCAGGTACGTCACTCTTTCCATCCAACTTTTTTTCTGTCAATATCTCATCAGAAAATAAAGTCTTTCAAACTTGTGGAGAATGCGGGCATTGATTCCGCTACTTCTCGCATGCTAAGCGAGCGCTCTACCATTTGAGCTAATTCCCCTGTACAGAAGCTGTTAGGGTAGAGCCGCATAGATCGCCTCCTCTACTCCCTAAATTCCACGCTTTTCCAAACTTTCTAGATCGATGTAAACACTTAGGAAGGTGACCTGGATCGGAGTTTTGATATAAAGCAATCCTACGGATGATGAGGTGGCCGAGTGGTTAAGGCGATGGACTGCTAATCCATTGTGCTCTGCACGCGTGGGTTCGAATCCCATCCTCATCGCTGTCCACTTTCCTTTGGTCTGCTATGTGATCGGCATAACATTCTCCATTGAGCTCAGATCTTCAAGACCGAAGCAAAATGCAGTATACATGTGAAAACAACAAGTGTCTACACCAAACATTACAGATCGTTGCATTAAATCCATGAAAAACAGGAAAATTGTTCAATATCTTCTTTGTCCACTATTCAGTTGGTAAACAACAGTGATCCATTTCAATAAGTCTTATGGGGAAAAAAACTACGGTTGCTGTCTTCCATTCAACCGGTACAAGAAGTCCTATTGCGTTCTTTAATAAAACGTTCTGTTTCCACTAATCACGTACACAGAAGAAACAAAAAGACAGTTGGAGAATGTGGGTGTAAATCCCACTATCTCTGGCATGCGAAGCAAGCACTCTACCATTTGAGCTCATTCCCATCTGCAGAAAGCAGGTGGGTAGGCTCGGCGTAAGTTGTCTAATCCTACCCTCCATTTAACGCTTTTCAAAACTTTCCAGGCCCATGAAAAACGCAAGACAATTGCCTGGAACTACGTTTTACCGTGAAATTTGGTTGAGGCAATCTTTGCTATACTTTGTGGACTCCAATGGGAACCAATGAAGATAGGGTAGGCCAGCGGCCATTCTAACAGGATGCTCCCTGATCCCTCAGGACTACCGCAGGACACTTTAAACAATTGGATAGTAATGAGGAAAACCTGCCTGCAGTTGGTGGGTTGAATCAGACCTTAAGCAGTGGTAAAACTAAAGGGTGAAAAAGCTAGATGACAGGCAGATATTTCAGGGAATCAACTTGCCCTGTCAGACATGTTATGAACCCTTTCAACCAAAGAGCCATGTAACGAAGAGAGCAAAGTAACTAAGTCAACCCAGAGTACTTCACGCTTGCCATCCAACGAATCTCTTCCATCCAACTGGTTTTCTCTTATTCTTCTGTGCCAGAGTGCCCCTGATGGTCTAGTGCCTAGGATTCGGTGCTCTCACCGCCGAGGCCTGGGTTCGATTCCCGGTCAGGGAATTCCAATTTGATGTTACTTAACTTTGGGATATAGTGTTCTTTTCTCAACACAATTTTGGGTAACTGTGATGGTTTATTGACGTCATTTCACATTGTACTTTTCTGTGCCAGCGTGTACCTGATGATCTAGTGACTAGGATTCGGCAATCTCACCGATTCCAGGTCAGGGAATTCCAATTTGAAAGGAATCAACTTGCCCTGTCTGACATGTTATGATCACTTGTTATTTCCACTGCCTTTTGGAGATAGAAGTTAAAGAGCTTACAGCACCTGGTATTCCCATCAGAGTACTAATCAGGCTCGACTCTTCTTCGCTTCCGAGATCAGACGAGATCGGGCTCGATTAGAGTGGTGTGGCCGTAAGCAACATTTCTTCCCACACATAGTTCTTTAAAATCTATCAAACATTGCAGTCATTTATAATACATTTACAATACAAGTATTATTTTACACATAATACAAGTATTATTTTACACATAATACACATCCTACACACTTTAACCTGTTTGTCATAAATGACTCTGAAGTACTCCGCACCCAGAGCTGTATTGAAACGAGCAGAGTAAGGCAAGGACTGGACCTGGTCATTAAATTTTACCTTTAGGAATCTCGTTCTGTCCGCGATCTTGGTCCCCGGCCACATACGTCGTTTTATCTGGGAAACAGGACACCACCAGCTCATCGTTGTTTAGCTCCCTGGCGTGGACCCTCGTCTGTCCGATCTTGAATCCCTCCAGCAGCCTCTCCTTCCCTTTCGGATGGCTCATCGTCATCTCGTACCGGCCTTCTCCGACGAAGCGGCACGCCACCAGTCCACCACACAGCTCACGCACACAATTCATTAACTCCATTGCAGTTATTGCATTCTGTCCTTCCAGCTCCACACTAACTGTGAGCTTTTTATTATATTCACCACTCTCTTTATTGCTTTCAAATTTTCTCATTGCAGTTCTTTGTCCGTTTTCCTGCTCGTTAATCTCTGTGCCGTTCCGTGTCATTTCACCAGTAAAAGCCGTCATGCTTTCCAACCTTTCACTCAAAAAAGAGGGAAAAAAGAGTCCCCCACACAGTGAAACACTGTTGGGGGAAAACATAAGTAATAAACTAACAAACTTTTAGTCCTTTTCTCATGGAAAAAAAAAAGAAATAGGAGATAAAAAAAGGAGTGGAGGGAAAGAACCCTCCACCATGTGCTCTGTCTCACTTCCTGCTTTGGATTTCAGCTGCAAATCCCACGTGATCTTGATTTGGTCTCGCGTGATTAGAGTGGTGTGGCTGACAAACATTGCAGTATTTTATCGTACATTTAGAATACAGGTATTATTTTATTTTTCCAAAGGAGCACAATTTGAAAATCGAAGCAGTTCTCTGAAGAAACAAGAGAATAGCGTAAATGTTGAGGTCATTTTTACCTTCCTTCACAGAGAAATCTGACACATTGGGTTGTAACCGGTTTGCCAAGACTCAAATACGAACAACAGTATGTCAATTGCAAATTGTCAACGAACCTAAACCAGGTCATTGATTAACTTTTAAAGGAAATGAAAACGATAATATGATACTGATTGAATCTATTTTACCTTTACCCACCTTTTTGGATCCATCTCTTTAATCTGGCCGTTTTCTCATAATTTTCTCAACAGAAAAAGTAGCAATGTCCACTGCCTATTGGAGATAGAAGTTAAAGAGCTTACAGAACCTGGTATTCCCAGGCAGTCTCCCATCCGAGTACTAATCAGGCACTACTCTGCTTAGCTTCCGAGATCAGACGAGATCGGGCTTGATTAGAGTGGTGTGGCCGTAAGCAACATTGACTCCCACACATGTTTCTTTAAAATGGGTCAAACATTGCAGTATTCTATCGTTCATTTAGAATACAGGTATTATTTCATTTTTCCGAAGGAGCCCAATTTGAAAATCGAAGCAGTTCTCTGAAGAAACAAGAGAATAGCGTAAATGTTGAGTTCATTTTTACCTTCCTTCACAGAGAAATCTGACACATTGGGTTGTAACCGGCTTGCCAAGACATTTACAATACAAGTATTATTTTACACATAATACACATCCTACACACTTTAACCTGTTTGTCATAAATGACTCTGAAGTCATTTATCAAAACACCCACCCCAATGGCACTCCCCCCCCGGCCCAAGGCCACACGACCCCCCCCCCAAGCACCCCGATGTATCCGAACCAATCCATGATCCCCGGTACGTTACAAACAGCCCACGGACCAACCCGAACACACCAAAACACACCCGAAGAGGATCATGCAGCACCACACCGAAGAGAAAATACCACCGAAACGGGTGACCCAACAAGACAACGACCCCCAACACCCCAGCAAGCGAGCAGCACCCCAGCTCCAGACCACCCAAACCAACAACACAGAGCAGCCCGCCCAATCCCCGGACCCCAGCCCAACAGAACACCCGCGGGGCGATACCAAAAGAGCCGCCCCCGAGGCGAAACCAGGAAACGCAGAGGAGAACCGAAATGCAGCCCAACCATCCCAGGCCGGAGCAATCGTCCACAAGCCCCAGAAGCCGGCCGATCCCATGCAACACAGATGCAAAACGGCCCCCAGAAACAGCAGCCACACAACTAGACAGCAGCCCAGAGACCCAAAGGAAAGCCAAGTCCCCCAGCACTCCCCAGTCCACAGACCAGATGCCAGAGCCCGCCAAAACGAATGCAGGCACCACCACTCCCCCAAATAGCCCAACACTCCCCTCCGCAAAGCCACAACAAGTCAGAGAAATCCCCCTCCATGCTCTGACCCAGAAGAATGCGCGGCACCCCCAACGCATTGAAGCGCAGGGGAACAAGAACCACCACAGAGGTCCTGGCCCCCACCCCCCCCCCCCCCCGAACACACCGCCACCATTCCGAACACAACCACACAAATTGATGTAATATTATTGCAACATGCTAAGAAAAAAACTAGGCCTCGAGAAGGAGGTCTTGTGGTAAACAAGGAATACATTTTTTGATTATCACAAAATATTCTTTTCAAATACATAATATTTACAAACAAAAACACATCTGAAGTACTTTAAGTACACCAACGTTAACACTAACAAAAAACCCCCAACAAAAACAAAAAGATATACTTGGCAGAAAAAACAACACCACCAAAAAAAAATGAAAAATACCCCCCAGAAAACCACCCCGCATACATCTTAAATTTTCCCAAATTATTATTCGATAAGAAAGAAAAACTCTGTTATAACAAAAATCCAACAAACATAACCCTCTTTAACCAAACTTCATACCGTTTATGATAACTCAAAAATGCCCACACACACAAACCCAGCAAAGCACAGATCAGAAACCAAATATAAGGCACTCATCATCCGTAATCTCACATACAGTGTTGTTTTTCGTAAAAAAAACGCCAAGAAAGAAGTCTTTTTTATGGTCATATAATAATTTGCAGTGTGCTTTTACACACACTCCAAATAATGTCTTCAGGTACATGTCTTTTTCATCAAAGAGCAGCATGTTCCTTCTCTGCAAGCATAAGTTCCTTGCAAAGGCCAGCATAGTGTTGATAAGAACACTGTCCGCTTCTTTCATTTTTGTTGGCACGCCAAACAACCAGGTCCAGTCCCATTCTAAGTCAAGTTCAGCTTTTATTTGCAGTGTTTATATAATATGTTTCTCACGTGTTCCCTAAAAGGAAGGAGACCCATACAGTACAGCACTAAGTGCTCGAAGTTCTCATTGTCTTTTCTGCATACCGCACATTCCCTCTTAAATGTCTCTTTATGAATTTGATGCAGGACGATGCTTGTAAATATCCTTCTGTGCCTTATTTTGAAGTCTGTATTGAAAATTGCCGATGGGATGAAGGGGATATCTATATTTGTCCAGATTTCTTTTATTTGTTGCTTGGGAAATATTCCTTCCCATACTTTTTCTGATGCTGGTTTTGTTATTACTTTTCTAATGAGGATATCATATATATTTTTTTTTTTTATTTGTGGGACTGGGGTTATTTTACCATCAAAGCACAGAAGGAAATTTACAGCCTCGTCCTGCATCGCAACATTTTCCCTGCACAACTCTCTCCATTCTTGAGTTTTACAGTCATTTATTTTTTCTCCCATTTCTTTTATTTGTTTGATTTAAAATTTTCTCCCAGCTTTTGTTAAAACCCCTACCGTTTTCTCTATATCAAAAACACCCTGTTTATTAACCACCTTCCCAATTGTGGTTAACCCTGCTTCACCAAGGTGGCTGCTCACCAGCGGCCTCCCCCCCGCCGTGACGAACGGCGTTGAAAGGAAAGGTAATCTCATCACATGCACCTTTTTTTTGCAGTCAGGTCTGAGGTAGGGCAGAATCTTGTCCCATGCCTCCAGCACTTCCCTGTAGAACCCCGTCAGGCTGTCCTGGACATTTCTGAGAGAGAAAGCGCACAACTTGTACATGCTTCTCTCACCGTACTCTGCCAGGAGGCCCGTCAGGTAATCCTTCCAGGGCAGCTGCCTCTCCGGATCTAAGTATCTACCTATCAATTTCACCCTCAGTGCGTCTCTTTTTGCACTTATATCAATTAAACCTAAGCCCCCTTCCCTTTTGTTGGCTATTAATGTCTTGCGAGCTATCGCATTTCCCTTTCCTCTCCAAAGAAATGAGGAAATCGCGCTGTTAAGCGAATTTAAAGCCCACTCCGGCATCTCGCAAGACCCCATAATGTGATTTATTTTGGACAGTATTAGAGCATTAGTTACGATTACCTTTCCTTTCATGTTGAGTCCTCGTGCACACCATAGGTTTAACCTTCTTTTAATTTTTCCTAACACCTCCTCCCATGTTTTATCCCTGGCTTTGTTTTCATCCTTCCCTATAAAGATACCTAAAATCTTTCGTTCCTGTTTTACTATATTATACCCCCAGGAATTATTTAGTGTCTCTTCCATGTTAAAAAACATTATTTCCGATTTATTTTTGCGCCTGAAGCTCTCTCATATACACTTAATATCTCGATTATTTTCTCTATATTTTCTTCCGTTTTAACAAAGATATTTATGTCATCCGCAAATTGAACAATTTTTATTTCCTTTCCTGTTGGTGTCAATATCCCTTTTATTGTTTTATCATTTAATATCATATTTGCAATCGGTTCCACTATTAGGCTGTAGAGTAGAGCCGACAGCGGGCAGCCCTGTCTTACTGATCTTTCGATCTTAATGCTTCCTGTCAGACCTCCATTACATTTTATTTTGCTTTCTGCCCCTTTATATAACAGTTTTATCAATTTTATAAAAACTTCTCCGAATCCAAACTTTTCCCACAGAAAATTATGATTCACTCTGTCAAAGGCCTTCTTCAGGTCCACTCCGAGCATTATCCCTCCTTCGCTCCTCATGGTGCTAACCGTGTCCCTTACTGTATTTATTGAGTCTGCAATATCCCTACCTGGTATACTATATGTTTGTGTTGGTCCTATTATTGTGCTGATTACCTGTTTCAATCTGTTTGCAAGTGCTTTTGTCAATATTTTATAAGCTGTGTTTAATAAACTGATTAGTCTGTAATTACTTAATTTTGTCTTACTTCCTTTATTTTTGAAAATGATTGTTATTATTCCCTGAGCAAAAGAGGTTGGTGCTTTTTGTTCTTTTTCCATTATTTGAAAAAGTTTGGATAGGATCGGTATCATGGAATTTTTATATTGTTTATAAAATTCTGCGGGAGGCCGTCCGCCCCCGGACTTTTATTTTTATTTAAACCATCTACAGCCCTCTCTATCTCGTCCAGGGCTATTGGCATATCACACCAATTTCTATTACTCTCGTATAGTTTTACACTTACACTATTTATTAAATTTTTTCCCCCTCCTTACAAACATTTATTCCTTTTGTAAAAAGTGTTTGATAGAAACTTTGTATTTCCATCTTTATTTCTTCCTGTTCTTCAAACATTTCTCCTTCCCCATTGTCAATTTTATCTATAAATGTTTGTTTTTGATTTATTTTTTCTAACCCTAGAAAGAACGCCATCTCTCAAATGATGTTGATGTGTTTGTTTCATCAGAGAGTGGCTTTCAGCACACACTGTGGGAGTTCTACTTATTATCCAGTTTACTGAAGATTCTACTGAGTAGAGTTTTATTGTGTGGAGGAAGCAAGAACTGGGGACCTTTCACGTGTGAGGCGAACGTGATAACCACTACACTACGGAAACTGCTGAAGCTGGTCTTTTACGCAAGTGACCGGCTTAATGCAACATTTTCACTTAACTGCAAACATTTGGGATGGCAGACAACATGATTTCCAACTGGATTCAGTCAAGTTGCTATGGCATTGAATGACAGTAAATGTGTAGTAAACTTAAAGGCAGGGTTATCCTCGACAGGTTACCACAGGTACAAGGCTGTACCAGCGAAAATGCCAAAGGGTTGAGCGGTTTGTGATAAGTCATGATTCCTTGTGATTTGAGAAAGAGGTTGTATTCTAGACATCCCGGCCGAGTAAAGCAGTCACACACTGCTGGTGGTCGAGGTTGAGCCAAGATTGTTGATTTTAGGCTGGTATCGGGTTTTCATCTCTAGCCTTAATTTACGAGTTCAAGTTTGGGATTATGTTTTGTTAGATCTTTTGAGATTAATTAATTTCTTCGTTTGCCCTTCCAAGCTAAGGGCACCATCACGACGGAACAATAGGAGACAAATAGGGGCAAAATTGATGACAGGGAAAATGGCTGAATGGTGTATGGAAAGATGAATAAAATCGACGTCACGCTGACCACATGCAGCCATTTGGATTCGTCCTTCTCGCCTTGGTGTTATGTAGGCATTAGTGGTTCAATGGTAGAATTCTCGCCTGCCACGTGGGAGATCGGGGTCCGATTCCCGGCCAATGCAGCAGGTTTTTACTGTCGTGATCGTATGGTTTCCCCTCAATCATCGACAGGTTACCACAAGTACAAGGCTGTACCAGCGAAAATGCCAAAGGGTTGAACCATTTGAGCTCATTCCCTTCTGCGGAATGCAGGTCGGTAGTTGTCTAATCCTACCCTCTATTTAACGCTTTTCAAAACTTTCCAGGCCCATGAAAAACGCAAGACAATTGCCTGGAACTACGTTTTACCGTGAAATTTGGTTGAGGCAATCTTTGCTATACTTTGTGGACTCCATTGGGAACCAATGAAGATAGGGTAGGCCAGCGGCCATTCTAACAGGATGCTCCCTGAACCCTCAGGACTACCGCAGGACACTTTAAACAATTGTATAGTAATGGTAATGGTAATGAGGAAATGGTGGGTTGAATCAGACCTTAAGCAGTGGTAAAACTAAAGGGTGAAAAAGCTAGATGACAGGCAGATATTGCAGGGAATCAACTTGCCCTGTCAGACATGTTATGAACCCTTTCAACCAAAGAGCCATGTAACGAAGAGAGCAAAGTAACTAAGTCAACCCCGAGTACTTCACTCTTTCCATCCAACGAATCTCTTCCATCCGACTGATTTTCTCTTATTATTCTGTGCCAGCGTGTCCCCGATGGTCTAGTGGCTAGGATTCGGCGCACTCACCGCAGCGGCCCGCGTTTGATTCCCGGTCAGGGAATTCCAATTTGAACTTACATGATGTTACGTAACTTCAAGCTTTGGGATATCGTGTTCTTTTCGCAACACAATTTTGGGTCACTGAGGGTTTATAGATGTCATTTCACGTTGTTCTTTTCTGTGCCAGCGTGTACCTGATGATCTAGTGACTATTATTCGGCAATCTCACCGATTCCCGGTCAGGGAAATCCAATTTGAAACGAATCAACTTGCCCTGTCAGACATGTTTGGGCTATCGTGTTCTTTCCTCAACACAATTTTGGGTCACTGTGAGGGTTTATTGACGTCATTTCACGTTGTTCTTTGCTGTGCCAGCGTGTCCCCGATGGTCTAGTGGCTAGGATTCGGTGCTCTCACCGTCGCAGCTGGGGTTCGATTCCCGGTCAGGGAATTCCAATTTCATGTTACTTATCTTTTGGGATATCGTGTTCTTTCCTCAACACAATTTTGGGTCACTGTGAGGGTTTATTGACGTCATTTCACATTGTTCTTT
Organism: Ophiodon elongatus; assembly: GCA_016806645.1. Taxonomy (NCBI): domain Eukaryota; kingdom Metazoa; phylum Chordata; class Actinopteri; order Perciformes; family Hexagrammidae; genus Ophiodon; species Ophiodon elongatus. The sequence goes on along the minus strand of JACSYO010001770.1, from coordinate 3,124 downwards.
GCTGTGCCAGCGTGTACCTGATGATCTAGTGACTATTATTCGGCAATCTCACCGATTCCCGGTCAGGGAAATCCAATTTGAAAGGAATCAACTTGCCCTGTCAGACATGTTATGAACCCTTTCAACCACAGAGCAATGTAACGAAGAGAGCAAAGTAACTCAGTAACCCCCAGGTACGTCACTCTTTCCATCCAACTTTTTTTCTGTCAATATATCATCAGAAAATAAAGTCTTTCAAACTTGTGGAGAATGCGGGCATTGATCCCGCTACTTCTCGCATGCTAAGCGAGCGCTCTACCATTTGAGCTAATTCCCCTGTACAAAAGCTATTAGGCTAGAGCTGTATAGATCGCCTCCTCTACTCCCTAAATTCCACGCTTTTCCAAACTTTCTAGATCGATGTAAACACTTAGGAAGGTGACCTGGATCGGAGTTTTGATATAAAGCAATCCTACGGATGATGAGGTGGCCGAGTGGTTAAGGCGATGGACTGCTAATCCATTGTGCTCTGCACGCGTGGGTTCAAATCCCATCCTCGTCGCTGTCCACTTTCCTTTGTTCTGCCATGTCATCGGCATAACATTCTCCATTGAGCTCAGATCTTCAAGACCGAAGCAAAATGCAGTATACATGTGAAAACAACAAGTGTCTACACCAAACATTACAGATCGTTGCATTAAATCCATGAAAAACAGGAAAATTGTTGAATATCTTCTTTGTCCACTATTCAGTTGGTAAACAACAGTGATCCATTTCAATAAGTCTTATGGGGAAAAAAACTACGGTTGCTGTCTTCCATTCAACCGGTACAAGAAGTCCTATTGCGTTCTTTAATAAAACGTTCTGCTTCCACTAATCACGTACACAGAAGAAACAAAGAGACACTTGGAGAATGTGGGTGTAAATCCCACTATCTCTGGCATGCGAAGCAAGCACTCTACCATTTGAGCTCATTCCCATCTGCGGAAAGCAGGTGGGTAAGTTCGGCGTAAGTTGTCTAATCCTACCCTCTATTTAACGCTTTTCAAAACTTTCCAGGCCCATGAAAAACGCAAGGAAATTGCCTGGAACTACGTTTTACCGTGAAATTTGGTTGAGGCAATCTTTGCTATACTTTGTGGACTCCATTGGGAACCAATGAAGATAGGGTAGGCCAGCGGCCATTCTAACAGGATGCTCCCTGATCCCTCAGGACTACCGCAGGACACTTTAAACAATTGGATAGTAATGAGGAAAACCTGCCTGCAGTTGGTGGGTTGAATCAGACCTTAAGCAGTGGTAAAACTAAAGGGTGAAAAAGCTAGATGACAGGCAGATATTGCAGGGAATCAACTTGCCCTGTCAGACATGTTATGAACCATTTCAACCAAAGAGCCATGTAACGAAGAGAGCAAAGTAACTAAGTCAACCCCGAGTACTTCACTCTTTCCATCCAACGAATGTCTTCCATCCGACTGGTTTTCTCTTATTATTCTGTGCCAGCGTGTCCCTGCTGTGGCTAGGATTCAGCGCTCTCACCGCCGCGGCCCGCGTTCGATTCCCGGTCAGGGAATTCCAATTTGAAGTTACATGATGTTACTTAACTTCAAGCTTTGGGATATCGTGTTCTTTTCTCAACACAATTTTTGGTCACTGTGAGGGTTTATAAACGTCATTTCATGTTGTTCTTTTCTGTGCCAGTGTGTCCCTGATGGTCTAGTGGCTAGGATTCGGCGCTCTCACCGCTGCGGCCCGGGTTCGATTCCCGGTCAGGGAATTCCAATTTGATGTTACTTAACATTGGGATATCGTGTTCTTTTCTCAACACAATTTTGGGTCACTGTGAGGGTTTATAAACGTCATTTCATGTTGTTCTTTTCTGTGCCAGTGTGTCCCTGATGGTCTAGTGGCTAGGATTCGGCGCTCTCACCGATTCTGGGTCAGGGAAATCCAATTTGAAAGGAATCAACTTACCCTGTCAGACATGTTATGAACCCTTTCAACCACAGAGCAATGTAACGAAGAGAGCAAAGTAATTCAGTAAACCCCAGGTAATGTCCAATTTTTTCCATCCAACTTTTTTTCTGTCAATATATCATCAGAAAATAAAGGATACAGTCAAAGCTGCTATGGCATTGAATGACAGTAAATGTGTAGTAAACTTAAAGGCTCCCCTGTGTAACTGCAAATTCTCTGTAAACTCTGAAAAACTAGCCAAAAACATCACTAGGGCAGTCCTCGTTAGTATAGTGCGCTTTTCCAAACTTTCTAGATCGATGTAAACACTTAGGAAGGTGACCTGGATCGGAGTTTTGATATAAAGCAATCCTACGGATGATGAGGTGGCCGAGTGGTTAAGGCGATGGACTGCTAATCCATTGTGCTCTGCACGCGTGGGTTCAAATCCCATCCTCGTCGCTGTCCACTTTCCTTTGTTCTGCCATGTCATCGGCATAACATTCTCCATTGAGCTCAGATCTTCAAGACCGAAGCAAAATGCAGTATACATGTGAAAACAACAAGTGTCTACACCAAACATTACAGATCGTTGCATTAAATCCATGAAAAACAGGAAAATTGTTGAATATCTTCTTTGTCCACTATTCAGTTGGTAAACAACAGTGATCCATTTCAATAAGTCTTATGGGGAAAAAAACTACGGTTGCTGTCTTCCATTCAACCGGTACAAGAAGTCCTATTGCGTTCTTTAATAAAACGTTCTGCTTCCACTAATCACGTACACAGAAGAAACAAAGAGACACTTGGAGAATGTGGGTGTAAATCCCACTATCTCTGGCATGCGAAGCAAGCACTCTACCATTTGAGCTCATTCCCATCTGCGGAAAGCAGGTGGGTAAGTTCGGCGTAAGTTGTCTAATCCTACCCTCTATTTAACGCTTTTCAAAACTTTCCAGGCCCATGAAAAACGCAAGAAAATTGCCTGGAACTACGTTTTACCGTGGAATTTGGTTGAGGCAATCTTTGCTATACTTTGTGGACTCCATTGGGAACCAATGAAGATAGGGTAGGCCAGCGGCCATTCTAACAGGATGCTCCCTGATCCCTCAGGACTACCGCAGGACACTTTAAACACCTGTGTACCTGATGTTCTAGTGACTAGGATTCGGCAATCTCACCGATTAAT
>JACSYO010001769.1:0-25876 GCA_016806645.1 Ophiodon elongatus | reverse complement strand
GAGATCTGGCTTGATTAGAGTGGTGTGGCCGTAAGCAACAGATCCTCCCACACATGGTTCTTTAAAATCGGTCAAACATTGCAGTATTTTATCGTACATTTAGAATACAGGTATTATTTTATTTTTCCGAAGGAGCCTAATTTGAAAATCGAAGCAGTTCTCTGAAGAAACAAGAGAATAGCGTAAATGTTGAGTTAATTTTTACCTTCCTTCACAGAGAAATCTGACACATTGGGTTGTAACCGGCTTGCCAAGACTCAAATACGAACAACAGTATGTCAATTGCAAATTGTCAACAAAATTGTCAAATCGGTCAAACATTGCAGCATTTTATCGTACATTTAGAATACAGGTATTATTTTATTTTTCCGAAGGAGCCCAATTTGAAAATCGAAGCAGTTCTCTGAAGAAAAGAGAGAATAGCGTAAATGTTGAGTTTATTTTTACCTTCCTTCACAGAGAAATCTGACACATTGAGTTGTCACTGGCTTGCCAAGACTCAAATACGAACAATAGTATGTCAATTGCAAATTGTCAACAAAATTGTCAAATCGGTCAAACATTGCAGTATTTTATCGTACATTTAGAATACAGGTATTATTTTATTTTTCCGAAGGAGCCCAATTTGAAAATCGAAGCAATTCTCTGAAGAAACAAGAGAATAGCGTAAATGTTGAGTTCATTTTTACCTTCCTTCACAGAGAAATCTAACACATTGGGTTGTAACCGGCTTGCCAAGACTCAAATAAGAACAACAGTATGTCAATTGCAAATTGTCAATGAACCTAAACCAGGTCATTGATGAACTTTTAGAGAAAATGAAAAAGATAATACGTTGGATCCATCTCTTTAATCTGTCCTTTTTCTCATATTTGTCTCAACAGAAAAAGTAGCAATGTCCACTGCCTATTGGAGATAGAAGTTAAAGAGCTTATAACACTTGGTATCCCCAGGTAGTCTCCCATTCAAGTACTAATCAGGCCCTACTCCGCTTAGCTTCCGAGATCAGACGTCATCGGGCTTCATTAGAGTGGTGTGGCTGTAAGCAACATTTCCTCCCACACATGGTTCTTTAAAATCGGTCAAACATTGCAGCATTTTATCGTACATTTAGAATACAGGTATTATTTTATTTTTCCGAAGGAGCCTAATTTGAAAATCGAAGCAGTTCTCTGAAGAAACAAGAGAATAGCGTAAATGTTGAGTTCATTTTTACCTTCCTTCACAGAAAAATCTGACAAATTGGGTTGTAACCGGCTTGTCAAGACTCAAATACGAACAACAGTTTGTCAATTGCAAATTGTCAATGAACCTAAACCAGGTCATTGATGAACTTTTAGAGAAAATTAAAAAGATAATACGATATTGATTGAATCTATTTCACCTTTACCCACCTTTTTGGATCCATCTCTTTAATCTGGCCTTTTTCTCATATGTTTCTCAACAGAAAAAGTAGCAATGTCCACTGCCTATTGGAGATAGAAGTTAAAGAGCTTACAGCACCTGGTATTCCCAGGCAGTCTCCCATCCAAGTACTAATAAGGCCTTACTCTGCTTAGCTTCCGAGATCAGACGAGATCGGGATTGATTAGAGTGGTGTGGCCGTAAGCAACAGATCATCCCACACATGGTTCTTTAAAATTGGTCAAACATTGCAGTATTTTATCGTACATTTAGAATACAGGTATTGTGTTATTTTTCCGAAGGAGCCTAATTTGAAAATCGAAGCAGTTCTCTGAAGAAACAAGAGAATAGCGTAAATGTTGAGTTAATCTTTACCTTCCTTCAGAGAAATCTGACACATTGGGTGTTAACCGGCTTGCCAAGACTCAAATATGAACAACAGTATGTCAATTGCAAATTGTCAATGAACCTAAACCAGGTCATTGATTAACTTTTAAAGAAAATGAAAAAGATAATGTGATACTGATTGATTCTATTTTACCATTACCCACCTTTTTGGATCCATCTCTTTAATCTGGCCTTTTTCTCATAATTTTCTCAACAGAAAAAGTAACAATGTCCACTGCCTATTGGAGATAGAAGTTAAAGAGCTTACAGCAACTGGTATTCCCAGGCAGTCTCCCATCGAAGTACTAACCAGGCCCTACTCTGCTTAACTTCCGAGATCAGACGTCATCGGGCTTGATTAGAGTGGTGTGGCTCTAAGCAGCAGATCCTCCCACACATGGTTCTTTAAAATCGGTCAAACATTGCAGTATTTTATCGTACATTTAGAATACAGGTATTATTTCATTTTTCCGAAGGAGCCCAATTTGAAAATCAAAGCAGTTCTCTGAAGAAACAAGAGAATAGAGTAAATATTGAGTTCATTTTTACGTTCCTTCACAGAGAAATCTGACACATTGGGTTGTTACCGACTTGTCAAGACTCAAATACGAACAACAGTATGTCAATTGCAATATGTCAATGAACCTAAACCAGGTCATTGATTAACTTTTAAAGAAAATGAAAAGGATAATATGATACTGATTGAATCTATTTCACCTTTACCCACCTTTTTGGATCCATCTCTTTAATCTGGCCTTTTTCTCATATTTTTCTCAATAGAAAAAGTAGCAATGTCCACTGCCTATTGGAGATAGAAGTTAAAGAGCTTACAGCACCTGGCATTATCAGGCAGTCTCCCATCCAAGTACTAAGCAGGCCCAACTCTGCTTAGCTTCCGAGATCAGACGACATCAGGCTTGATTAGAGTGTTTTGGCTGAAAGCAACATTTCCTTCCACACATGGTTCTTTAAAATAGGTCAAACATTGCAGTATTTTATCGTACATTTAGAATACAGGTATTATTTTATTTTTCAGAAGGAGCCTAATTTGAAAATCGAAGCAGTTCTCTGAAGAAACAAGAGAATAGTGTAAATGTTGAGTTAATTTTTACCTTCCTTCACAGAGAAATCTGACACATTGGGTTGTAACCGGCTTGCCAAGACTCAAATACGAACAACAGTATGTCAATTGCAAATTGTCAACGAACCTAAACCAGGTCATTGATTAACTTTTAGAGAAAATGAAAAAGATAATACGATACTGATTGAATCTATTTCACCTTTACCCACCTTTTTGGATCCATCTCTTTAATCTGTCCTTTTTCTCATATTTGTCTCAACAGAAAAAGTAGCAATGTCCACTGCCTCTTGGAGATAGAAGTTAAAGAGCTTACAGCAACTGGTATTCCCAGGCAGTTACCCATCCAAGTACTAACCATTACCCATCCAAGTACTAACCAGGCCCTACTCTGCTTAACTACCGAGATTAGACGTCATCGGGCTTGATTAGAGTGGTGTGGCTGTAAGCAACATTTCCTCCCACACATGGTTCTTTAAAATCAGTCAAACATTGCAGTATTTTATCGTACATTTAGAATACAGGTATTATTTTATTTTTCCGAAGGAGCCTAATTTGAAAATCGAAGCAGTTCTCTGAAGAAACAAGAGAATAGCGTAAATGTTGAGTTCATTTTTACCTTCCTTCACAGAGAAATCTGACACATTGGGTTGTAACCGGCTTGTCAAGACTCAAATACGAACAACAGTATGTCAATTGCAATATGTCAACGAACCTAAACCAGGTCATTGATTAACTTTTAAAGAAAATGAAAAAGATAATATAATACTGATTGAATCTATTTTTCCGAAGGAGCCCAATTTGAAAATCGAAGCAGTTCTCTGAAGAAACAAGAGAATAGCGTAAATGTTGAGTTCATTTTTACCTTCCTTCACAGAGAAATCTGACACATTGGGTTGTAACCGGCTTGCCAAGACTCAAATACGAACAACAGTATGTCAATTGCAAATTGTCAATGAACCTAAACCAGGTCATTGATTAACTTTTAAAGAAAATGAAAAAGATAATATGATACTGAATGAATCTATTTTACCATTACCCACTTTTTGGATCCATCTCTTTAATCTGGCCTTTTTCTCATATTTTTCTCAACAGAAAAAGTAGCAATGTCCACTGCCTATTGGAGATAGAAGTTAAAGAGCTTACAGCACCTGGTATTCCCAGGCAGTCTCCCATCCAAGTACTAATCAGGCCCTACTCTGCTTAGCTTCCGAGATCAGACGACATCAGGCTTGATTAGAGTGGTGTGGCTGTAAGCAACATTTCCTCCCACACATGGTTCTTTAAAATCGGTCAAACATTGCAGTATTTTATCGTACATTTAGAATACAGGTATTATTTTATTTTTCCGAAGGAGCCTAATTTGAAAATCGAAGCAGTTCTCTGAAGAAACAAGAGAATAGCGTAAATGTTGAGTTAATTTTTACCTTCCTTCACAGAGAAATCTGACACATTGGGTTGTAACCGGCTTGCCAAGACTCAAATACGAACAACAGTATGTCAATTGCAAATTGTCAACGAACCTAAACCAGGTCATTGATTAACTTTTAGAGAAAATGAAAAAGATAATACGATATTGATTGAATCTATTTCACCTTTACCCACCTTTTTGGATCCATCTCTTTAATCTGGCCTTTTTCTCATATGTTTCTCATCAGAAAAAGTAGCAATGTCCACTGCCTATTGGAGATAGAAGTTAAAGAGCTTACAGCACCTTGTATTCCCAGGAAGTCTCCCATCCAAGTACTAATCAGGCCCTCCTCTGCTTAGCTTCCGAGATCAGACGAGATCGGGCTTGATTAGAGTGGTGTGGCCGTAAGCAACATTGCCTCCCACACATGTTTCTTTAAAATCGGTCAAACATTGCAGTATTTTATCGTACATTTAGAATACAGGTATTATTTCATTTTTCCGAAGGAGCCCAATTTGAAAATCCAAGCAGTTCTCTGAAGAAACAAGAGAATAGCGTAAATGTTGAGTTCATTTTTACCTTCCTTCACAGAGAAATCTGACACATTGGGTTGTAACCGGCTTGCCAAGACTCAAATACGAACAACAGTATGTCAATTGCAAATTGTCAACGAAATTGTCAAATCGTCAAACATTGCAGTATTTTATCGTACATTAACAAAACCAAACCAAAAACAACCCAAAAACAAAAAACAAAACCCCTTCACAGAGAAATCTGACACATTGGGTTGTAACCGGCTTGCCAAGACTCAAATACGAACAACAGTATGTCAATTGCAAATTGTCAACGAACCTAAACCAGATCATTGATTAACTTTTAGAGAAAATGAAAAAGATAATATGATACTGAATGAATCTATTTTACCATTACCCACCTTTTGATCCATCTCTTTAATCTGGCCTTTTTCTCATATTTTTCTCAACAGAAAAAGTATCAATTTCCACTGCCTATTGGAGATAGAAGTTATAGAGCTTACAGCACCTGGTATTCCCAGGTAGTCTCCCATCCAAGTACTAATCAGGCCCTACTCTGCTTAGCTTCCGAGATCAGACGTCGGGCTTGATTAGAGCTAAGTAACACCTCCCACACATGGTTCCTTAAATGGTCAAACATTGCAGTATTTTTCGTCATAGAATACAGGTATTATTTCATTTTTCCGAAGGAGCCCAATTTGAAAATCGAAGCAGTTCTCTGAAGAAACAAGAGAATAGCGTAAATGTTGAGTTAATTTTTACCTTCCTTCACAGAGAAATCTGACACATTGGGTTGCAACCGGCTTGCCAAGACTCAAATACAACAACAGTATGTCAATTGCAAATTGTCAATGAACCTAAACCAGGTCATTGATTAACTTTTAGAGAAAATGAAAAAGATAATACGATATTGATTGAATCTATTTCACCATTACCCACCTTTTTGGATCCATCTCTTTAATCTGGCCTTTTTCTCATATTTTTCTCAACAGAAAAAGTAACAATGTCCACTGCCTATTGGAGATAGAAGTTAAAGAGCTTACAGCACCTGGTATTCCCAGGTAGTCTCCCATCCAAGTACTAATCAGGCCCTACTCTGCTTAGCTTCCGAGATCAGGCTTGATTAGAGTGGTGTGGCCGTAAGCAACATTTCCTCCCACACATGGTTCTTTAAAATCGGTCAAACATTGCAGTATTTTATCGTACATTTAGAATACAGGTATTATTTTATTTTTCCGAAGGAGCCTAATTTGAAAATCGAAGCAGTTCTCTGAAGAAACAAGAGAATAGCGTAAATGTTGAGTTAATTTTTACCTTCCTTCACAGAGAAATCTGACAAATTGGGTTGTAACCGGCTTGCCAAGACTCAAATAAGAACAACAGTATGTCAATTGCAAATTGTCAATGAACCTAAACCAGGTCATTGATTAACTTTTAAAGAAAATGAAAAAGATAATACGATATTGATTGAATCTATTTCACCATTACCCACCTTTTTGGATCCATCTCTTTAATCTGGCCTTTTTCTCATATATTTCTCAACAGAAAAAGTAGCAATGTCCACTGCCTATTGGAGATAGAAGTTAAAGAGCTTACAGCACCTGGTATTCCCAGGCAGTCTCCCATCCAAGTACTAATCAGGCCCTACTCTGCTTAGCTTCCGAGATCAGACGACATCGGGCTCGATTAGAGTGGTGTGGCCGTAAGCAACATTCCTCCCACACATGTTTCTTTAAAATCGGTCAAACATTGCAGTATTTTATCGTACATTTAGAATACAGGTATTATTTCATTTTTCCGAAGGAGCCCAATTTGAAAATCGAAGCAGTTCTCTGAAGAAACAAGAGAATAGCGTAAATGTTGAGTTAATTTTTACCTTCCTTCACAGAGAAATCTGACACATTGGGTTGTAACCGGCTTGCCAAGACTCAAATACGAACAACAGTATGTCAATTGCAAATTGTCAACGAAACTAAACCAGGTCATTGATTAACTTTAAAGAAAATGTGTGGCTGTAAGCAACATTTACTTCCCACACATGGTTCTTTAAAATCGATCAAACATTGCAGTATTTTATCGTTCATTTAGAATACAGGTATTATTTTATTTTTCCGAAGGAGCCCATTTGAAAATTGAAGCAGTTCTCTGAAGAAACAAGAGAATAGCGTAGAAATGTTGAGTTAATTTTTACCTTCCTTCACAGAGAAATCTCATTCATTGGGTTGTAACCGGCTTGTCAAGACTCAAATACGAACAACAGTATGTCAATTGCAAATTGTCAACGAACCTAAACCAGGTCATTGATTAACTTTAGAGAAAATGAAAAAGATAATATGATATTGATTGAATCTATTTCACCTTTACCCACCTTGGATCCATTCTCTTTAATCTGTCCTTTTTCTCATATTTGTCTCAACAGAAAAAGTAGCAATGTCCACTGCCTATTGAGAATAGAAGTTAAAGAGCTTACAGCACCTGGTACTCCCAGGCAGTCTCCCATCCAAGTACTAACCAGGCCCTACTCTGCTTAACTTCCGAGATCAGACGTCATCAGGCTTGATTAGAGTGGTGTGGCTATAAGCAACATTTCCTCCCACACATGGTTCTTTAAAATCGGTCAAACATTGCAGTATTTTATCGTACATTTAGACTACAGGTATTATTTTATTTTTCTGAAGGTGCCCAATTTGAAAATCAAAGCAGTTCTCTGAAGAAACAAGAGAATAAAGTAAATGTTGAGTTAATTTTTACCTTTCTTCACAGAGAAATCTGACACATTGGGTTGTAACCGGCTTGCCAAGACTCAAATACGAACAACAGTATGTCAATTGCAAATTGTCAACGAACCTAAACCAGGTCATTGATTAACTTTTAAAGAAAATGAAAAGGATAATATGATATTGATTGAATCTATTTTTCCTTTTCACCTTTACCCACCTTTTTGGATCCATCTCTTTAATCTGGCCTTTTTATTATATTTTTCTCAACAGAAAAAGTAGCAATTTCCACTGGCTTTTGGAGATAGAAGTTAAAAAGCTTACAGCACCTGGTATTCCCAGGTAATCTCCCATCCAAGTACTAATCAGGCCCTACTCTGCTTAGCTTCCGAGATCAGACGAGATCTGGCTTGATTAGAGTGGTGTGGCCGTAAGCAACAGATCCTCCCACACATGGTTCTTTAAAATCGGTCAAACATTGCAGTATTTTATCGTGCATTTAGAATACAGTTATTATTTCATTTTTCCGAAGGAGCCTAATTTGAAAATCGAAGCAGTTCTCTGAAGAAACAAGAGAATAGCGTAAATGTTGAGTTAATTTTTACCTTCCTTCACAGAGAAATCTGACAAATTGGGTTGTAACCGGCTTGCCAAGACTCAAATAAGAACAACAGTATGTCAATTGCAAATTGTCAACGAAACTAAACCAGGTCATTGATTAACTTTTAAAGAAAATTAAAAAGATAATGTGATACTGATTGAATCTATTTTACCATTACCCACCTTTTTTGGATCCATCTCTTTAATCTGGCCTTTTTCTCATAATTTTCTCAACAGAAAAAGTAGCAATGTCCACTGCCTATTGGAGATAGAAGTTAAAGAGCTTACAACACCTGGTATTTCCAGGCAGTCTCCCATCCAAGTACTAAGCAGGCCCAACTCTGCTTAGCTTCCGAGATCAGACGTCATCGGACTTGATTAGAGTGGTGTGGCTGTAAGCAACATTTCCTCCCACACATGGTTCTTTAAAATCGGTCAAACATTGCAGCATTTTATCGTACATTTAGAATACAGGTATTATTTTATTTTTCCGAAGGAGCCTAATTTGAAAATCGAAGCAGTTCTCTGAAGAAACAAGAGAATAGAGTAAATGTTGAGTTCATTTTTACCTTCCTTCACAGAGAAATCTGACACATTGTGTTGTAACCGGCTTGTCAAGACTCAAATACGAACAACAGTATGTCAATTGCAAATTGTCAATGAACCTAAACCAGGTCCTTGATTAACTTTTAAAGAAAATGAAAAGGATAATATGATACTGATTGAATCTATTTCACCTTTACCCACCTTTTTGGATCCATCTCTTTAATCTGGCATTTTTCTCATATTTGTCTCAACAGAAAAAGTAGCAATATCCACTGTCTATTGGAGATAGAAGTTAAAGAGCTTACAGCACCTGGTATTCCCAGGGAGTCTCCCATCCAAGTACTAACCAGGTCCTACTCTGCTTAGCTTCCGAGATCAGACGTCATCGGGCTTGATTAGAGTGGTGTGGCCGTAAGCAACAGATCCTCCCACACATGGTTCTTTAAAATTGGTCAAACATTGCAGTATTTTAGCGTACATTTAGAATACAGGTATTATTTTATTTTTCCGAAGGAGTCCAATTTGAAAATCGAAGCAGTTCTCTGAAGAAACAAGAGAATAGCGTAAATGTTGAGTTACTTTTTACCTTCCTTCACAGGGAAATCTGACACATTGTGTTGTAACCGGCTTGCCAAGACTCAAATACGAACAACAGTATGTCAATTGCAAATTGTCAACGAACCTAAACCAGGTCATTGATTAACTTTTAGAGAAAATGAAAAAGATAATACGATATTGATTGAATCTATTTCACCTTTACCCACCTTTTTGGATCCATCTCTTTAATATGGCCTTTTTCTCATATTTGTCTCAACAGAAAAAGTAGCAATGTCCACTGCCTATTGGAGAAAGAAGTTAAAGTGCTTACAGCACCTGGTATTCCCAGGCAGTGTCCCATTCCAAGTACTAACCAGGCCTAACTCTGCTTAACTTCCGAGATCAGACGTCATCGGGCTTGATTAGAGTGGTGTGGCTGTAATCAACATTTCCTCCCACACATGGTTCTTTAAAATCGGTCAAACATTGCAGCATTTTATCGTACATTTAGAATACAGGTATTATTTTATTTTTCCGAAGGGGCCTAATTTGAAAATCGAAGCAGTTCTCTGAAGAAACAAGAGAATAGCGTAAATGTTGAGTTAATCTTTACCTTCCTTCAGAGAAATCTGACACATTGGGTGTTAACCGGCTTGCCAAGACTCAAATATGAACAACAGTATGTCAATTGCAAATTGTCAATGAACCTAAACCAGGTCATTGATTAACTTTTAAAGAAAATGAAAAAGATAATATGATACTGAATGAATCTTTTTTACCATTACCCACCTTTTTGGATCCATCTCTTTAATCTGTCCTTTTTCTCATAATTTTCTCAACAGAAAAAGTAGCAATGTCCACTGCCTATTGGAGATAGAAGTTAAAGAGCTTACAGCACCTGGTATTCCCAGGCAGCCTCCCATCCAAGTACTAACCAGGCCCTACTCTGCTTAACTTCCGAGATCAGACATCATCGGGCTTGATTAGAGTGGTGTGGCTGTAAGCAACATTTCCTCCCACACATGGTTCTTTAAAATCTGTCAAACAATGCAGTATTTTATCGTACATTTAGAATACAGGTATTATTTTATTTTTCCGAAGGAGCCTAATTTGAAAATCGAAGCAGTTCTCTGAAGAAACAAGAGAATAGCGTAAATGTTGAGTTCATTTTTACCTTCCTTCACAGAGAAATCTGACACATTGGGTTGTAACCGGCTTGCCAAGACTCAAATAAGAACAACAGGATGTCAATTGCAAATTGTCAATGAACCTAAGCCAGGTCATTGATGAACTTTTAGAGAAAATGAAAAAGATAATACGATATTGATTGAATCTATCTCACCTTTACCCACCTTTTTGGATCCATCTCTTTAATCTGGCCTTTTTCTCATATTTGTCTCAACAGAAAAAGTAGCAATGTCCACTGCCTATTGGAGATAAAAGTTAAAGAGCTTACAGCACCTGGTATTCCCAGGCAGTCTCCCATCCAAGTACTAACCAGGCCCTACTCTGCTTAACTTCCGAGATCAGAGTTTATCGGGCTTGATTTTTTTTTTTATCTTTTATTATCAAAAATACAAACATTGTTATTTTGGTTCACATAATTATTTGCAAGTATGATTATAATATTTACAGTGAGAAAGTACAACAAAATCTACAGCAATGATTTCACACATACACACACATCTCTATTCTTGAGACACAAAAAGAGGCCCCCTCCCCCCCGCAACGCAACAAAAAGTCAGTGACCTCAAACCCAACCTACGTGGCTCAAAAAAGAAAGACCATGTTATTGTCATTATCCACTGAGAACAGTTTGTTTTTTTCACTTACATAGTTCTGCATTAGGTCTTTTTTATGAGCATATAGTGTTCTCCAGTGTGCTTTTATGCTGTTTGCGAACAGTTTTGTGAGTCCTTTGTTTTGTTCTCAAAAAGGGCAAAATTCCTCCTCATCAGGACTGCCTGTCTGGCAAATGCCAGGCATGTATTGGGGAGGCTGGCATCCTGACCTTCGATCCTTTTTGGTAGACCAAAACACCAGGTCCAGTCCCACAATGTTCCCCTCATGTTCTTTACCCCACATCCCACTGTTATCAGTTCTTTTATATACGCTCTAAAAACTCTGAGTGCAGAGCAAAATAGTATGAGATGTTCAAAGTCCTCCTCTTCCTGGCCACAAACTGCGCACATTCTTGTGAATTTCTCCTTGTGTAGTTGGTGCAGGACGATGCTTGTGAATATCTTCCTGTGCCTTATCTTGAAGTCTGAGTTGAAAATGCCCGGGGGGATGAATTTAAATTCTATATTGGACCAAATTCTGTTAAGTTGGTAGTTAGGGAATATTTTTGTCCACGATTGTTCAGCTGTTGGTTTACTTATATGTTTTTTTATCAAAATGCTGTAGAATATTTTTGTCTTTATTTGTTCTATGCATGTGAGTTTACCCTCAAGGCACAGGAAAAAAACCCACGGCTCTGTCCTGCCCCATGTCGACCCCCATTTTCTCCATCCATACTTGTCTCATAGATTCATCAAACATTTTTCCTATCTCTTTTAAACGTGTTATATTGTATTTACACCCCCCCACCCTTAGTCTTTTTCTCACTCTCTCTAAATCAAACATACCATTCATCCCACACGCGCTTCCTACTGACGTGAGACCTGCCTGACTGAGGTGACAGCTTATGAGAGGCCTTCCCTGACCAACAAAGCTTGGGTTTGATAGGAAAGGTAACCGCAGCACTTGTTCTTTTCCTTTTACGTCAGGTTTGAGGTGGGGCAGAATCTTGTCCCAGGCCTCCAGCACTTCCCTGTAGAATCCTGACGAGCCCACTTTTACATCCTTTGGGGAGAAGGCACACAGGTTGTACAAGCTCCTCTCCCCGTAATTTGTCAAGAGGCCCATCAAGAAATCTTTCCAGGGCAGCTGACCTTCTGAATTGAAAAATCTTCCTATTAGTTTTAGCCTCAGTGCATCTTTTTTCACACTTATATCAATCAAAGCTAGGCCCCCCTCCCTTTTGTTAGCTATTAATGTCCTGCGAGCAATTGAATTCCCCTTTCCTTTCCAGAAGAATGTGGAAATTGCTACATTGAGCGAATTTAGTACCTAAGAGGGCAACTCGCAAGACCCCAAAATGTGGTTAATTTTGGACAGTATCAGGGCGTTAACTACGATTACCTTTCCTTTCAAATTTAGGCCTCTCGCATACCAAAGGTTGAGTAGATTTTTTATTTTCCCCAAAACCTCTTTCCATGTTCTTTCCATGGCTCTCTTTTCATCTTTCCCTATAAAAATGCCTAATATTTTCCTTTCATTGTCTATTTGTTTGAGTCCCCAGGCATTGCTCGGGATGTCACATTGTTTAAAGACCATGATTTCAGATTTTCCTTCATTTATTTTTGCTCCCGATGCCCTCCCGTAGTTTTTTATGTGTTCTAACGCTCTATCCACACACCCTCTCGTTTTAACGCCTATGTTGACATCATCGGCATATTGTATGATTTTAATTGTGTTTCCAACTGGGGTTGAAATTCCTTTTATTTTCCCATCGCTGTTTATTAAGCAGGCCAGGGGTTCTGCCACCAGACTGTATAATAACGCTGATAGTGGGCAGCCCTGTCTTACTGACCTCTTGATCTCAAAGCTGTCTGTCAGGAGGCCGTTGCATTTAACCCTGCTTTTTGCATTCCTGTACAACATTTTGATTCTTTGTATGTACAGAGGCCCAAAACCGTAGCGCTCCAGTACCGCCCACAAGAAGGGATGTTCCACTCTATCAAAGGCTTTTTCTAAATCTACACCCAACATGATCCCTCCCTCACTGTTTAAAGTACTTGTTGTGTCTCTGATGGTGTTGATGGTGTCTGAGATGTCTCTCCCAGGAATACTATAAGCCTGTGTTGTTCCTATTATTGAGTTTATTACCCTTTTTAATCTATTAACCAGTGTTTTTGCAAAGATTTTGTAGTCCGTATTTAATAAGCTGATTGGTCTGTAATTTCTGAGGTTGGTCCTGTCTCCTTTGTTTTTAAAGATTATGGTTACTATCCCTTCTGTGAACGGTACTGGAGCCTTCTGCTCTGCGTCCATCTGAGTGTAAATTTTAAGCAGGATCGGGGCTAGAGTTTCTTTAAATGTTTGAAAGAATTCTGCAGGTAGACCATCTGCACCTGGGCTTTTGTTTTTATTCAGTCCGTCTATTGCCTGCTCTACCTCTCCGAGATAGGGCGGCGTGTCACACCACTTACGATCATCTTCCTTGAGTTTGTTACTTATTTTATTTGCTACCTCATTTATTTTACTGTTATCACTTGCTTCGCTCTGAAAAAGTTGTTGGTAATATCCCTGTATGGTAATCATGATCTCTTCTGTTTTTTCTATTATTTCCCCCCTTGAATTTTCTAGCCTGGAGAGGAAAGTTTTGTTTTTGCTTACTTTTTCCAGCCCTAGAAAAAAAGCGGTACACCTTTCTCCCTCGGTTATAAATTTTGCTCTGCTTCTGATTATTGCACCCTTACACCGTTTTCTTTCAATTTCATTTATTTTAGTTTTATATAGTTCATATCTTTCACTATTATAATTGGGGTTTTCTTCACATTTCCGTATTTCATTTTTTAGAAGGGAATTTAAAACAGTCTCTTCTCGTTTATCCTCCCAGTTCTTATTTTTGCTGAAAATGATACACATCTTTTTGATTTTTCTTTTACTTTCCCCCAGTAGCTACAAATATCATCGACAAAGTCAATGTTTTGTAGCACCTTTACTAGATATTTATTTATTTGTATTTTGAGCACCTCATCTTCTAGATGACTTATATTTAAACACCATGTTCCCCCACCCCTCTTGTTCCCATCACCCCCCACACCTACTGTCATAAAAGCGTGATCGCTCCATGAATTAAAGGAGTATCTACAGGTTGTTATTTCTTTCATCACCCGAGAGGCAACCAGGCAATAATCAATCCTGGATTGTTTTAATTTCCCATTCACCGCCTGTCTCCTTGAAAACCCTGTGCCACTTTTGTTGAGAACTCTCCACACATCTATAATATTAGATTCAATTATTATATTTTTTAGGGTGCTTCTACTCGTATCGTTTCTATACACGTTGTTATTTGAAAGGTCTTTTTCCGTCAGGGCTACATTTAAGTCCCCTATTAAAAGGGTTTTTTCATTACACCACTTTGTGAGTTTTTGAAAGAAGCATTTCCTTTCACATTCACCATTAGGTGCATATACATTTATCAACCGGTAACATGAATTAGCAAAACTAAAATCAATGATTTGTAACCTGCCTTCTTTGTCCCTGTGTATTTCTTTTATGTTCTCAAAACAGTTTTGTTTGAAGAGTGCAGCTACACCGCAGGAGGTGCAGGTCCCTTCGTTTGAGTAGATTTCTCCCTCCCACTGCTTTTCACAATATTTTACAGAGCTTTCATCCCATCTTGTTTCCTGGAAGCATATTATGTCTGGTTTAAGTTGTTTCAGAAGTGAGTCCATTTTTGTTTTATTACGGAGCCCATTCGCATTAAGCGAGTTTATCTGGAAGCCTGTGAAGGTGCACATAAGTATTAGCTGTTGTATATTAATCATCTGTTAGTTTCTACTTTTATTTTTCTTTACTTTGCTCTTTTTCTGCCTCTCGTTTGGCCTTTTCCTTGCTTCCTTAACATTGACAACATCCATCTCTGAGTCTGATCCTTCTTCCGTCAGGGGAGGCTCATTAGCGGCTTTGCGGAGCCGATTTCCAGGCCGTGGAGGGAGCGCGGTGTCCGGCAAGGTGTCTGGCACCGGCACGGTGTCCGGCACCGGCACGGGCACGGGGTCCGGCTCGGTCGCAGGGCTTTGGTGCTCTGAAACTGAAAAATCCGGACATTCCCTCAGAATATGCCCCGGCTGAATACACATCCTACACACTTTAACCTGTTTGTCATGAATGACTCTGAAGTACTCCGCACCCAGAGCTGTATTGAACCGAGCAGAGTAAGGCAAGGACTGGACCTGGTCATTAAATTTTACCTTTAGGAATCTCGTTCCGTCCGCTATCTTGGCCCCCGGCCACATACGACGTTTTATCTGGGAAACAGCCGACACTCCCCAGCACTGTAGCTTCTCCAGGATCTCCCGGTCTTCGGTGTAGAACGGCAGGTTCAGGAAGGACACCACCAGCTCATCGTTGTTTAGCTCCCTGGCGTGGACCCTCGTCTGTCCGATCTTGACTCCCTCCAGCAGCCTCTCCTTCCCTTTCGGATGGCTCATCGTCATCTCGTACCGGCCTTCTCCGACGAAGCGGCACGCCGCCAGTCCACCACACAGCTCACGCACACACTTCATTAACTCCATTGCAGTTATTGCATTCTGTCCTTCCAGCTCCACACTAACTGTGAGCTTTTTATTATATTCACCACTCTCTTTATTGCTTTCAAATTTCTCATTGCAGTTCTTTGTCCGTTTTCCTGCTCGTTAATCTCTGTGCCGTTCCGTGTCATTTCACCAGTAAAAGCCGTGATAGTCTCCATTCTTTCACCCAAAAGAGAGGGAAAAAAGAGTCCCCCACACAGTGAAACACTGTTGGGGGAAAACAAATGATAAACTAACAAAATTGAGTCCTTTTCTCATGGAAAAACAAAAGAAATAGGAGAAAAAAAAAAGGAGTGGAGGGAAAGAACCCTCCACCATGTGCTCTGTCTCACTTCCTGCTTTGGAGTTCAGCTGCAAATCCCACGTGATTTTGATTTGGTCTCGCGTGATTAGAGTGGTGTGGCTGTAATCAACAGATCCTCCCACACATAGTTCTTTAAAATCGGTCAAACAATGCAGTATTTTATCGTACATTTAGAATACAGGTATTATTTTATTTTTCCGAAGGAGCCTAATTTGAAAATCGAAGCAGTTCTCTGAAGAAACAAGAGAATAGCGTAAATGTTGAGTTAATTTTTACCTTCCTTCACAGAGAAATCTGACAAATTGGGTTGTGACCGGCTTGCCAAGACTCAAATAAGAACAACAGTATGGCAATTGCAAATTCTCAACTAAATTGTCAAATCGGTCAAACATTGCAGCATTTTATCGTACATTTAGAATACAGGTATTATTTTATTTTTCCGAAGGAGCCCAATTTGAAAATCGAAGCAGTTCTCTGAAGAAAAGAGAGAATAGCGTAAATGTTGAGTTCATTTTTACCTTCCTTCACAGAGAAATCTGACACATTGAGTTGTCACTGGCTTGCCACAACTCAAATACGAACAATAGTATGTCAATTGCAAATTGTCAACAAAATTGTCAAATCGGTCAAACATTGCAGTATTTTATCGTACATTTAGAATACAGGTATTATTTTATTTTTCCGAAGGAGCCCAATTTGAAAATCGAAGCATTTCTCTGAAGAAACAAGAGAATAGCGTAAATGTTGAGTTAATTTTTACCTTCATTCACAGAGAAATCTAACACATTGGGTTGTAACCGGCTTGCCAAGACTCAAATACGAACAACAGTATGTCAATTGCAAATTGTCAACGAACCTAAACCAGGTCATTGATTAACTTTTGAAGAAAATGAAAAAGATAATATGATACTGAATGAATCTATTTTACCATTACCTACCTTTTTGGATCCATCTCTTTAATCTGGCCTTTTTCTCATATTTTTCTCAACAGAAAAAGTATCAATTTCCACTGCCTATTGGAGATAGAAGTTAAAGAGCTTACAGCACGTGGTATTCCCAGGCGGTCCCCCATCCAACTACTAATCAGGCCC
Organism: Ophiodon elongatus; assembly: GCA_016806645.1. Classification (NCBI taxonomy): domain Eukaryota; kingdom Metazoa; phylum Chordata; class Actinopteri; order Perciformes; family Hexagrammidae; genus Ophiodon; species Ophiodon elongatus. The sequence goes on along the minus strand of JACSYO010001769.1, from coordinate 8,903 downwards.
TACTCTGCTTAGCTGTCGAGATCAGACTAGATCGGGCTTGATTAGAGTAGTGTGGCCGTGAGCAACAGATCCTCCCACACATGGTTCTTTAAAATCGGTCAAACATTGCAGTATTTTATCGTACATTTAGAATACAGGTATTATTTCATTTTTCCGAAGGAGCCCAATTTGAAAATCGAAGCAGTTCTCTGAAGAAACAAGAGAATAGAGTAAATGTTGAGTTCATCTTTACCTTCCTTCAGAGGAATCTGACACATTGGGTTGTAACCGGCTTGCCAAGACTCAAATAAGAAGAACAGGATGTCAATTGCAAATTGTCAATGAACCTAAAACAGGTCATTGATGAACTTTTAGAGAAAATGAAAAAGATAATGTGATACTGATTGAATCTATTTCACCATTAACCACCTTTTTGGATCCATCTCTTTAATCTGGCCTTTTTCTCATAATTTTCTCAACAGAAAAAGTAGCAATGTCCACTGCCTATTGGAGATAGAAGTTAAAGAGCTTACAGCATCTGGTATTCCCAGGCAGTCTCCCATCCAAGTACTAACCAGTCCCTACTCTGCTTAACTTCCGAGATTAGATCAAATCGCGGTTGATTAGAGTGGTGTGGCTGTAAGCAACAGATCCTCCCACACATGGTTCTTTAAAATCGGTCAAACATTGCAGTATTTTATCGTACATTTAGAATACAGGTATTATTTCATTTTTCCGAAGGAGTCCAATTTGAAAATCGAAGCAGTTCTCTGAAGAAAAGAGAGAATAGCGTAAATGTTGAGTTAATTTTTACCTTCCTTCACAGAGAAATCTGACACATTGGGTTGTAACCGGCTTGTCAAGACTAAAATACGAACAACAGTATGTCAATTGCAAATTGTCAATGAACCTAAACCAGGTCATTGATGAACTTTTAGAGAAAATGAAAAAGATAATATGATACTGAATGAATCTATTTTACCATTACCCACCTTTTTGGATCCATCTCTTTAATCTGGCCTTTTTCTCATATGTTTCTCAACAGAAAAAGTAGCAATGTCCACTGCCTATTGGAGATGGAAGTTAAAGAGCTTACAGCACCTGGTATTCCCAGGCAGTCTCCCATCCAAGTACTAACCAGGCCCTACTCTGCTTAACGTCCGAGATCAGACTTCATCGGGCTTGATTAGAGTGGTGTGGCTGTAATCAACAGATCCTCCCACACATGGTTCTTTAAAATCGGTCAAATATTGCAGTATTTTATCGTACATTTAGAATACAGGTATTATTTTATTTTTCCGAAGGAGCCCAATTTGAAAATCGAAGCAATTCTATGAAGAAACAAGAGAATAGCGTTAATGTTGAGTTCATTTTTACCTTCCTTCACAGAGAAATCTAACACATTGGGTTGTAACCGGCTTGCCAAGACTCAAATAAGAACGACAGGATGTCAATTGCAAATTGTCAATGAAACTAAACCAGGTCATTGATGAACTTTTAGAGAAAATGAAAAAGATAATACGATATTGATTGAATCTATTTCACCTTTACCCACCTTTTTGGATCCATCTCTTTAATCTGGCCTTTTTCTCATATTTGTCTCAACAGAAAAAGTAGCAATGTCCACTGCCTATTGGAGATAAAAGTTAAAGAGCTTACAGCACCTGGTATTGCCAGGGAGTTTCCCATCCAAGTACTAACCAGGCCCTACTCTGCTTAGCTTCCGAGATCAGACGTCATCGGACTTGATTATAGTGGTTTGGCCGTAAGCAACATTGCCTCCCACACATGGTTCTTTAAAATCGGTCAAACATTGCAGTATTTTATCGTACATTCAGAATACAGGTATTATTTCATTTTTCAGAAGGAGCCCAATTTGAAAATCAAAGCAGTTCTGAGAAGAAACAAGAGAATAGCGTAAATGTTGAGTTCATTTTTACCTTTCTTCACAGAGAAATCTGACACATTGGGTTGTAGCCGACTTGCCAAGATTCAAATACGAACAACAGTATGTCAATTGCAAATTGTCAATGAACCTAAACCAGGTCATTGATTAACTTTTAAAGAAAATTAAAAAGATAATGTGATACTGATTGAATCTATTTTACCATTCCCCACCTTTTTGGATCCATCTCTTTAATCTGGCCTTTTTCTCATATTTTTCTCAACAGAAAAAGTATCAATATCCAATGCCTATTGGAGATAGAAGTTAAAGAGCTTACAGCACCTGGTATTCCCAGGTAGTCTCCCATCCAAGTACTAACCAGGCACTACTCTGCTTAACTTCCAAGAACAGACGTCATCGGGCTTGATTAGAGTGGTGTGGCTGTAATCAACATTTCCTCCCACACATGGTTCTTTAAAATCGGTCAAACAATGCAGTATTTTATCGTACATTTAGAATACAGGTATTATTTTATTTTTCCGAAGGAGCCTAATTTGAAAATTGAAGCAGTTCTCTGAAGAAACAAGAGAATAAAGTAAATGTTGAGTTAATTTTTACCTTCCTTCACAGAGAAATCTGACAAATTGGGTTGTAACCGGCTTGCCAAGACTCAAATAAGAACAACAGTATGTCAATTGCAAATTGTCAACAAAATTGTCAAATCGGTCAAACATTGCAGCATTTTATCGTACATTTAGAATACAGGTATCATTTTATTTTTCCGAAGGAGCCCAATTTGAAAATCGAAGCAGTTCTCTGAAGAAAAGAGAGAATAGCGTAAATGTTGAGTTCATTTTTACCTTCATTCACAGAGAAATCTGACATATTGAGTTGTCACTGGCTTGCCAAGATTCAAATTCGAACAATAGTATGTCAATTGCAAATTGTCAACGAACCTAAACCAGGTCATTGATTAACTTTTAAAGAAAATGAAAAAGATAATGTGATACTGATTGAATCTATTTTACCATTACCCACCTTTTTTGGATCCATCTCTTTAATCTGGCCTTTTTCTCATAATTTTCTCAAAAGAAAAAGTAGCAATGTCCACTGCCTATTGGAGATAGAACTTAAAGAGCTTACAGCACCTGGTATTCCCAGGCAGTCTCCCATCCAAGTACTAATCAGGTCCTACTCTGCTTAGCTTCCGAGATCATACTAGATCGGGCTTGATTAGAGTGGTGTGGCCGTAAGGAACAGATCCTCCCACACATGGTTCTTTAAAATCGGTCAAACATTGCAGTATTTTATCGTACATTTAGAATACAGGTATTATTTTATTTTTCCGAAAGAAACCAATTTGAAAATTGAAGCAGTTCTGTGAAGAAACAAGAGAATAGAGTAAATGTTGAGTTCATTTTTACGTTCCTTCACAGAGAAATCTGACACATTGGTTTGTACCCGACTTGTCAAGACTCAAATACGAACAACAGTATGTCAATTGCAATATGTCAATGAACCTAAACCAGGTCCTTGATTAACTTTTAAAGAAAATGAAAAGGATAATATGATACTGATTGAATCTATTTCACCTTTACCCACCTTTTTGGATCCATCTCTTTAATCTGGCCCTTTTCTCATATTTGTCTCAACAGAAAAAGTAGCAATATCCACTGTCTATTGGAGATAGAAGTTAAACAGCTTACAGCACCTGGTATTCCCAGGGAGTCTCCCATCCAAGTACTAACCAGGCCCTACTCTGCTTAGCTTCCGAGATTAGACGAGATCGGGCTTGATTAGAGTGGTGTGGCCGTAAGCAACAGATCCTCCCACACATGGTTCTTTAAAATTGGTCAAACATTGAAGTATTTTATCGTACATTTAGAATACAGGTATTGTTTTATTTTTCCTAAGGTGCCTAATTTGAAAATCGAAGCAGTTCTCTGAAGAAACAAGAGAATAGCGTAAATGTTGAGTTAATCTTTACCTTCCTTCAGAGAAGTCTGACACATTGGGTGTTAACCGACTTGTCAAGACTCAAATATGAACAACAGTATGTCAATTGCAATATGTCAATGAACCTAAACTAGGTCATTGATTAACTTTTAAAGAAAATGAAAAGGATAATATGATACTGATTGGATCTATTTCACCTTTACCCACCTTTTTGGATCCATCTCTTTAATCTGGCCTTTTTCTCATATTTCTTTCAACAGAAAAAGTAGCAATGTCCACTGCCTATTGGAGATAGAAGTTAAAGAGCTTACAGCACCTGGTATTCCAAGGCAGTCTCCCATCCAAGTACTAACCAGGCCCTACTCTGCTTAACTTCTGAGATCAGACATCATCGGGCTTGATTAGAGTGGTGTGGCTGTAAGCAACATTTCCTCCCACACATGGCTCTTTAAAATCGGTCAAACAATGCAGTATTTTATCGTACATTTAGAATACAGGTATTATTTTATTTTTCCGAAGGAGCCTAATTTGAAAATTGAAGCAGTTCTCTGAAGAAACAAGAGAATAAAGTAAATGTTGAGTTAATTTTTACATTCCTTCACAGAGAAATCTGACACATTGGGTTGTAACCGGCTTGCCAAGATTCAAATACGAACAACAGTATGTCAATTGCAAATTGTCAATGAACCTAAACCAGGTCATTGATTAACTTTTAAAGAAAATGAAAAAGATAATGTGATACTGATTGAATCTATTTCACCTTTACCCACCTTTTTGGATCCATCTCTTTAATCTGGCCTTTTTCTTATATGTTTCTCAACAGAAAAACTAGCAATGTCCACTGCCTATTGGAGATAGAACTTAAAGAGCTTACAGCACCTGGTATTCCCAGGCAGTCTCCCATCCAAGTACTTATCAGGCCCTACTCTGCTTAGCTTCCGAGATCAGACTAGATCGGGCTTGATTAGAGTGGTGTGGCTGTAAGCAACAGATCCTCCCACACATGGTTCTTTAAAATCAGTCAAACATTGCAGTATTTTATCGTACATTTAGAATACAGGTATTATTTCATTTTTCCGAAGGAGCCTAATTTGAAAATAGATGCAGTTCTCTGAAGAAACAAGAGAATAGCGTAAATGTTGAGTTTCTTTTTACCTTCCTTCACAGAGAAATCTGACAAATTGGGTTGTAACCGGCTTGCCAAGACTAAAATAAGAACAACAGTATGTCAATTGCAAATTGTCAATGAACCTAAACCAGGTCATTGATTAACTTTTAAAGAAAATGAAAAAGATAATGTGATACTGATTGAATCTATTTTACCATTACCCACCTTTTTGGATCCATCTCTTTAATCTGTCCTTTTTCTCATATTTGTCTCAACAGAAAAAGTAGCAATGTCCACTGCCTATTGGAGATAGAAGTTCAAGAGCTTACAGCACCTGGCATTATCAGGCAGTCTCCCATCCAAGTACTAATCAGGCCCTAATCTGCTTAGCTTCCGAGATCAGACGAGATCGGGCTTGATTAGAGTGGTGTGGCCGTAAGCAACAGATCATCCCACACATGGTTCTTTCAAATCGGTCAAACATTGCAGTATTTTATCGTACATTTAGAATACAGGTATTGTTTTATTTTTCCGAAGGAGCCTAATTTGAAAATCGAAGCAATTCTCTGAAGAAACAAGAGAATAGCGTAAATGTTGAGTTAATGTTTATCTTCCTTCAGAGAAATCTGACACATTGGGTGTTAACCGGCTTGCCAAGACTCAAATATGAACAACAGTATGTCAATTGCAAATTGTCAATGAACCTAAACCAAGTCATTGATTAACTTTTAAAGAAAATGAAAAGGATAATATGATACTGATTGAATCTATTTCACCTTTACCCACCTTTTTGGATCCATCTCTTTAATCTGGCCTTTTTCTCATATTTTTTTCAACAGAAAAAGTAGCAATATCCAATGCCTATTGGAGATAGAAGTTAAAGAGCTTACAGCACCTGGTATTCCAAGGCAGTCTCCCATCCAAGTACTAACCAGGCCCTACTCTGCTTAACTTCTGAGATCAGACAAGATCTGGCTTGATTAGAGTGGTGTGGCTGTAATCAACATTTCCTCCCACACATGGTTCTTTAAAATCGGTCAAACAATGCAGTATTTTATCGTACATTTAGAATACAGGTATTAGTTTATTTTTCCGAAGGAGCCTAATTTGAAAATTGAAGCAGTTCTCTGAAGAAACAAGAGAATAAAGTAAATGTTGAGTTAATTTTTACATTCCTTCACAGAGAAATCTGACACATTGGGTTGTAACCGGCTTGCCAAGACTCAAATACGAACAATAGTATGTCAATTGCAAATTGTCAATGAACCTAAACCAGGTCATTGATGAACTTTTAGAGAAAATGAAAAAGATAATACGATATTGATTGAATCTATTTCACCTTTACCCACCTTTTTGGATCCATCTCTTTAATCTGGCCTTTTTCTCACAATTTTCTCAAAAGAAAAACTAGCAATGTCCACTGCCTATTGGAGATAGAAGTTAAAGAGCTTACAGCACCTGGTATTCCCAGGCAGTCTCCCATCCAAGTACTAATCAGGCCCTACTCTGCTTAGCTTCCGAGATCAGACTAGATCGGGCTTGATTAGAGTGGTGTGGCTGTAAGCAACAGATCCTCCCACACATGGTTCTTTAAAATCAGTCAAACATTGCAGTATTTTATCGTACATTTAGAATACAGGTATTATTTCATTTTTCCGAAGGAGCCTAATTTGAAAATAGATGCAGTTCTCTGAAGAAACAAGAGAATAGCGTAAATGTTGAGTTTATTTTTACCTTCCTTCACAGAGAAATCTGACAAATTGGGTTGTAACCGGCTTGCCAAGACTAAAATAAGAACAACAGTATGTCAATTGCAAATTGTCAATGAACCTAAACCAGGTCATTGATTAACTTTTAAAGAAAATTAAAAAGATAATGTGATACTGATTGAATCTATTTTATCATTACCCACCTTTTTGGATCCATCTCTTTAATCTGGCCTTTTTCTCATATTTGTCTCAACAGAAGAAGTAGCAATGTCCACTGCCTATTGGAGATAGAAGTTAAAGAGCTTACAGCACCTGCCATTATCAGGCAGTCTCCCATCCAAGTACTAATCAGGCCCGACTCTGCTTAGCTTCTGAGATCAGACGTCATTGGACTTGATTATAGTGGTCTGGCCGTAAGCAACATTGCCTCCCACACATGGTTCTTTAAAATAGGTCAAACATTGCAGTATTTTATCGTACATTTAGAATACAGGTATTATTTTATTTTTCCGAAGGAGCCTAATTTGAAAATTGAAGCAGTTCTCTGAAGAAACAAGAGAATAAAGTAAATGTTGAGTTAATTTTTACATTCATTCACAGAGAAATCTGACACATTGGGTTGTAACCGGCTTGCCAAGACTCAAATACGAACAACAGTATGTCAATTGCAAAATGTCAACGAAATTTTCAAATCGGTCAAACATTGCAGTATTTTATCGTACATTTAGAATACAGGTATTATTTTATTTTTCCGAAGGAGCCTAATTTGAAAATTGAAGCAGTTCTCTGAAGAAACAAGAGAATAAAGTAAATGTTGAGTTAATTTTTACATTCCTTCACAGAGAAATCTGACACATTGGGTTGTAACCGGCTTGCCAAGACTCAAATACGAACAACAGTATATCAATTGCAAATTGTCAACGAACCTAAACCAGGTCATTGATTAACTTTTAAAGAAAATGAAAAAGATAATACGATATTGATTGAATCTATTTCACCTTTACCCACCTTTTTGGATCCATCTCTTTAATCTGTCCTTTTTCTCATATTTGCCTCAACAGAAAAAGTAGCAATGTCCACTGCCTATTGGAGATAGAAGTTAAAGAGCTTACAACACTTGGTATTCCTAGGCAGTCTCCCATCCAAGTACTATGCAGGCCCAGCTCTGCTTAGCTTCCGAGATCAGATGACATCGGGCTTGATTAGAGTGTTTTGGCTGAAAGCAACATTTACTCCCACACATGGTTCTTTAAAATCGGTCAAACATTGCAGTATTTTATCGTACATTTAGAAAACAGGTATTATTTTATTTTTCCGAAGGAGCCTAATTTGAAAAATCGAAGCAGTTCTCTGAAGAAACAAGAGAATAGCGTAAATGTTGAGTTAATTTTTACCTTCCTTCACAGAGAAATCTGTCAAATTGGGTTGTAACCGGCTTGCCAAGACTCAAATAAGAACAACAGTATGTCAATTGCAAATTGTCAATGAACCTAAACCAGGTCATTGATTAATTTTTAAAGAAAATGAAAAGGATAATATGACATTGGTTGAATCTATTTTTCCTTTTCACCTTTACCCACCATTTTGGATCCATCTCTTTAATCAGGCCTTTTTCTCATATTTGTCTCAACAGAAATAGTAGCAATGTCCACTGCCTATTGGAGATAGAAGTTAAAGAGCTTACAGCACCTGGCATTATCAGGCAGTCTCCCATCCAAGTACTAATCAGGCCCGACTCTGCTTAGCTTCCGAGATCAGACGTCATCGGACTTGATTATAGTGGTCTGGCAGTAAGCAACATTGCCTCCCACACATGGTTTTTTAAAATCGGTCAAACATTGCAGTATTTTATCGTACATTTAGAATACAGGTATTATTTTATTTTTCCGAAGGAGCCTAATTTGAAAATTGAAGCAGTTCTCTGAAGAAACAAGAGAATAGCGTAAATGTTGAGTTAATTTTTACCTTTCTTCACAGAGAAATCTGACACATTGGGTTGTTACCTGCTTTCCAAGACTCAAATACGAACAACAGTATGTCAATTGCAAATTGTCAACGAACCTAAACCAGGTCATTGATTAACTTTTAAAGAAAATGAAAAGGATAATATGATATTGGTTGAATCTATTTTTCCTTTTCACCTTTACCCACCTTTTTGGATCCATCTCTTTAATCTGGCCTTTTTATTATATTTTTCTCAACAGAAAAAGTAGCAATTTTCACTGGCTTTTGGAGATAGAAGTTAAAAAGCTTACAGCACCTGGTA
>JACSYO010001768.1:230000-320000 GCA_016806645.1 Ophiodon elongatus | reverse complement strand
GAGGAGGAGGAGGAGGAGGAGGAGGAGGAGGAGGAGGAGGAGGAGGAGGAGAGACTCTGAGCGGAGGCGCCGGTGATGTTCCCGCCTCCCGCCTCTCCTCTGCTCCTCCCCGTCGAGAGGAGCAGGAGAGGGAGGTGATGGAGGAGCGGAGCGGCGCTGACGGGGGGGGGGAGGTCGTCATGGACACCGGCGAGGTCGACTCCCCGCGGTGCGAGGAGCTGAACCTCAGGTGCTGATGACACTGGAGCCAAACAAAACTCACGGAGGGACCGGCAGCCAATCAAATCGGGGCCTCGGTGACGACGTCACTGTGAGAGCACGGATGTATGAGGAGGAACTGGATGTTCAAAGATGGCTTCCTGCTCACCAGGTTCATACTGCAAAGATATTTCTCTACGGTTCCTCAGTGGTTTTTTTTTGTTTTTTTGTTTGGCACTAAAGGATTCCCTGTCACGGCTCCTTGAGACTTATCGACCGAACAGCTCAAATTCCGATAATGCAAAGACTTAAGTGTTTTCTGATGATCAGAAAAAATAATATTATGGTTTTACTGCCTTTTTGAAGAAGTGTTTTTGGGCCAGCGGTCACCATGCCAGAAGTCACCTCACAGCCCAACTTCGTTCCTCTGGGTTTCACCTTTTGAAAGAAAGTATTTCCGAGCTTCTTTGATCCCAGTTTACTTTATCCTGTATTCATTTCTCTTCAGAACATTAGCTCACGTATATTTTGCACTTGACCTGCCTTTTGGACTGACTGGTTTGCTGCCTATCGTCTTTGCTTCTGCAACACTTTAATAATCGATTAACTGTTTGGTCTGTTAAAGTTACCCTGCGTGACTTTTATTGTTAAAAAGAAGTCTCCAAAAAAACACTGCTCCTCCCATAGTTTTTTTTAATTGACGAGCAGAAAAGACACTGAATTAAATTCTGCTATTTTCATGTATGTAAGATTTTCAAAAAAAAATACAGTTTAGCCACAGTTCTGTTGTAAACAATATCAGCAGCATTCTCAGGTAACGCTATGAGTTGATGATAATGAATCATGCTTGCAGCAGTAACTACGGCTCGACGCCATGAAACTGAGCGTTTGAAGGAGAAATTCCAGTATTTGGCTACTTACTACTTCTGTTGTAGAGATTTAGTGAATTTGGAAAAGACCAAGTCAGTCAAAGTCCCAAATCGTAAGTCTTCTACAGCTTTCCAAAACCAATTAAACAGTAATCATCTCAAACTTGTGTATTTGTATCTATAATTTGCTCCTCAGCAATTCTCTTAACTGGTTCTGTTTCTGAACTTGTCTTTAAATCATTTTTTTAAAACTCTTTGAACGATGTCTGAAAACACTGGAGAAAACACAGCTGTGCACCGTGTTCTGATGGAACATAACGTTCATAATGATTTTTTTAATGAATGAATGTGGATGTTTATGTACATTCATCAAGAATTTGCCAAAAAAAACCTCTCCCAGACAAACACAGACCCCTAAAGAAAAACATTCCTGTGCAACTATTCTGCGTTAGTGAATACATTTTTAATGAAAAGTAATGCAGATCCAGTTTGCAATGATGTAAGTATGTGTTGAATTTCAACACATAGGCGGGTGATGTTCATACAGTTAAGGTGGGGTACGAAGGATTCGCCCTCTACACAGCATCCGGTCGCACCTCTTATTCGTAACCATGACGATTTTTCTGTAAAAGGCCTTAATTTGCATATTGCCTCAAACCTGCATTGAAGTTAACGTTTGTAATATTAACATTTGATAAATGGTTTTATGGCACACTTACTGTCTGATTCAATATCAGTGCGGTTTTCATGGAAAAAAAAGCTCTGATAAAAGTTGCCATTTACACAGGAATATTGATGAAAATAAATAACTGAAAAGTATTGTCGTTAACGTTGCAGACATTTACCACACGAAGAAAAACGTGGTTCGACTTTGCCCTCAACTCAATTTGATAAACCCAAATAGATGTGCATGATTGGGTTATCGATACAGTGTTGTAATTTTAGCATGAAGTCTACTTCCAAATGCATTAAATGCATATTTAGTTGTTACTGGAAAGCTGCTGCAGAGTGAAATATTCAGTGTTTCGTCACGGCGGTCAGAGAAGCCCCGAAGGAGGAGGAGCCTGTTGTGTACTGTATGTATGTAAAGAATGTATATTAAGTTTATTTGTACATGAATGTAGGAACAAAGCCAAGCTTGTCTGTTTGTTATAAATGTGCTTACACATTACACATGAAATATGACTTAAATTGTCATGGTATATATGTTAGATATTATAAATTACTATCGTCAGGGTAGTTGTGATGCTGTCAGTTGCTCTTTATTCTGTTGATATTTAGTAGCGGTGTCAACTAATGTGTGGATTGTCACAAGACCAAAGCATCAATAAATTGTTACAAAAGAAGCCGGTCAGTGAACGGGTGGTTTCTGGTTGTTGCAAAGAAAATGTTTCTATGTTATAATAAAGACTAAAAGAAGATTTAAAGGTTTCTAGCTTTTTAGAATAAATGGCATTGACAGTTATAAACATACAACGGAGTGATTTTTTTTAGTTTATGAAACCTTTATTTCTTTTAATGTGGATCGTGAAAAGGAGAGGACCTAAGATCGAACCCTGAGGAACACCGTCACCTCCAACCACGACACACTGAAATCTGTCTTGCAGGTAATTTCTTGACCAGCCACAGGTCCTGTTATCAACACCAGCTTCTCTGAAGATTGTAAGTAATGTGAGAAAGTATTCATTTTCCATGGTATCAAATTCCTTCGTCTCAACGCGAACGCAGTATCGAAACATATGAAACTGAACTCATATTAATAAATATATTCTGAGAAAGAGCAAACATTTATATATGTATTTTTTTCTCAACCTCTTCAATTCCAAACTCTTTGAGGACTTTTACTTGTAACAGAGTATTTCTACACTGTAACATCAGTAAAATACTTCCTCCACCACTAAAATCAGGAGAATCTTCTCTGCGAAAAACCTTCCCTAGAACAAAATCATATTGAGAACAAAGTCTGATATATATCATGTGTATATATATCTATATATATATAGATATATATATAATTATATATATATATTCTGAGAAAAATAAATATTTATATACATATATGTATATATAAATTCTAAACTCTTTAAGAACATATTCTCTTCTTACTGGGTTAAGGTCAATTTCCTTTAATAGGAAGTTTATAATATCTCTGTTTGTACATTTATTCACTATAACATGATTTACTTTAATTAATTTTGTTCTTAAGTTCTTATCCTAGAAGAGAAATCCCTGATAAACTGATTGACGCTGAAGGAGCTGACTGTGTCCACCAGGTGGCGGTAGAGCGACATTCAGAGTAACTTCCAGCTGCGGGTGAATCTTCGTGAAGAAGACCTTTGCTCCAGGAAGAGCATGGCGCGCGATCCTTGGGATGTGTGTCGGTTCGACTCCCTGCACCGCGGGATCAGGAGGTAACAGTGGAGGGGGTCAGGCTCTAGCCGAGAAACAGCGACACACAGACGGGTTGAGAATACGACAATGGACGACAACCTGGCTCGGAGGGAGGCAGCGCGACCGCCGCGGAGGTTGTCGACCGCCGCCGTTGCCGTCGGAGGCGCAAACGTCGGCCCGCCAGATGTCGAGGTGACCGCGGTGCACGGCGCCCCGGACCGGCCGAGGATGGAGCGGAGGGACTTGGTTCAGCTGGCGGGCTACCAGCGGTACATGCCCATGGAGCCGCTCAAGTTCCCCATCCCGAGGAAACCCAGGGAGAAAAGAGGTGGGCTGCTGCTCTTCTAACGCCATTTAATACAAAATCACAACACAGGGGACCAGAAGTTGTATATTTATAGTTCTACTTTCGCGTTAACTAATTTGATTTACGTTAAAGTCCCCCCTTTTTAAATGTTTGGTAACCTAGCAACGGCCACGGACATAAAAAAAACTACCCTTTTATCAAAAGCATTCTACGTCTGACCTGTTTGTTTTTTGCTGTTGGCTTCTGACGCATGCGCAAAGCGTTCACGTCGCATAACCCGCGATACCGTGTTTAACGGCGCCGTGGTTGTGTATAAACACTAAGGAACTAAAAAGGGACGATATACGAGCTTTGTGGTGCGTTTTAAAGCGACGTTAAAGCAAACGGCTGCTCGCTGGCGGTTGACCAGTGTTACGGTTCAACGGGCGACCGTGTTAACTGGAGACGTTCAGCCGAACGCGTCTGTTGTTGTCGTCGTAGTAACGTTAAACACGTAACCGTTACATTTTTCAATACAGTGTCAAACTTTGTCATATACATCGTATATCATATAAACAATTACAATAATTTATTTCCAACGGCTGTCGTAACAACGACAACAGCGGACGCGTTCGGCTGAAAGTAGCCAGTTGAACCGTAACACCGTAACTGACGCTCATTACGTGCTCGTTGACGTCCGTTTCTCAGTTTACTGCATACAAATCTCCGAACGTTTGATATCACCGAGTGACGTCATCGGCTGAGTTGAGGGCGCTGTCTCCTTGATTTGTTTACGTTCTTAGCGAGTCGGTCTGTATTTACGTGCACGTTGGTGGTTGAATGTAAATCACAACGACACTGAGGCAAAGCGAAGACTAACTGAATGACAGGATGTTTATGTTTACTTAGTTTGGGATTGAGTTTAAGGTTAGGTTTAGGGCTGATGACAGGTTTGAGATGAAGTGTGTTTGTTTGTGCTGTTGTTCTGGGGACGTGTGTGTGAGTGTGTGTGTGTGAGAGAGAGAGAGAGATTTTATATTTTTTTTCTCAACTCTCGATTTCCTCATGCACATCCTTCCTTTAGAGCAAAGGTATATAAGCCAGATGTAACTTTTATACTGCGCTGTGTGGAGACCAATGACCTCTGTACGACCTGGGTCCATTTGAAAATGCTTAAATAAACACAGGGAAGACAACTTGGTTTTCAATCTTTATTTCAGATTTCCACTGTAATCAGTCTTTGTCAACAGTACAAACCCTCGACAAGACAAAAGTAAACTGGCTTTGTTTTTTAAGGGAGTTATGTTACTTTTTCCTTGGAAGGAAGCAAATTCTTAATTTAGTTGTTTATGATTTTAAAACTTGTGTCTTCCTTTAAAATCTGTCGGCATGTTATGAACAATGTGAAAGCATTACTATTTCCTTGAAGGCACTTTCTCGTTATTGTTCTTCATCCACTTCTGGGTTGGAACGCACAATGTTGCCACAGAAGTTGCCGCTGTTTGGCCTAGTTGCCACGGCAGTTGCTGTTGTTGGAGAGTTGCCATGCTCCATATTGCAAAAGATGCCGCGGCAAGTCAGTGGCAGCTGAGCGTGCCACCAAAAGTGCCGCTGCCACTATTTGAGCCAGCGCCTACTGAAAATAAAACATAATGTATGAAGACTGTATTTTACAAAGCCACATTGTAGATGCATCTTAGTATATTAATATTAGTAGGCACTAAACAATAAGTTGAAACAAACAAATCACTGATCCTTTTAAAGGAGAACCAGCTCTTGATGCCCAGTGTTGTTCCAGGGCTTGTGATTAAAAAAAAAAAACACCAATGCTATACTTGTGCTTTTGCCAAATTTATTTTATTTTAATGAGTGGATGTGCACGTCAACCCCACCTCTCTCTCAGGTGTTTGGTGGCGCGCGCGCCCCCTCCCCCCCTCACTCACACTCACTCACTCACTCACTCACACACACACACACACACACACACTCTCTCTCACACACACACAAACACACAGGAAGGAAGACAGCTGCTGCCGGTTCTTTTGTCTCCTGAGAATTGAGCACAAAAAGGCGGCCATAGCCTCGTTATAATCGAGGCAGATTAACGGCTATTTTTGTGGGCTCCCCGGATGCCCAAACCTTCTGTTTAGTTGTGGGCGGGGCTCACCTGAAAGCTGCACAAAGAGTTGACATTATTGGGACATGTATTGCACATTTATATTACACATAAAATTCATTAAATAAACTACAGAAATAAAAATATTGTAAATGAGCTCAGGGTAAGGATGTTGTGATGCAAATTTAACCTTTTTCCTTGTAAGCTGATGACACACTATTGCTCAAACACTGATGATGCACTATAAGAAGTATGTTTGTACTTTTGGTCTGTTGCTTTGACTACTGGTACTACTTTGCTTTGGTCCACTGTTTTTACAAGTTTGATCCCCTTTGTTCTAAATGAAGATACATCTTTAATCCTACAATGATATTTTAAGACAATAGTTTGCCTCCAACTTAGTGGCACCAGTTTGGTGAAGGCCCTGTCCCTGTGAACACAGCCGGCTCCATAAAGAAATGGTTTCCCTAGTTTGATGCTAGGACCTGATCGCCCAACATCAGTGTTGCACGTCACCTGCCTGATGCTCTTGGGGCTGAATGGGAATATAAATGCTGAGAGCTCAGGGGGAAACTATTTTATTTGTGATCGTCAACAATCCTTAGTGAGAAAGTGATAAAGGATTATTAGTGAGTCTGGGGAACGTAAACGCATACTGACATGTGTGTAATTTCTCTCAGCCCTGTTCCAGTATGTCTCCACTGAGTCCAGGGAGTATGAAGACATGATGACCATCCTGACCTCCAGCTACATCGACACCGGCTCTGCTGGCTGCTTCACCTACTGCAAACCTCGGCTCGTCCACAGCGAGCTGCTGGAGAAAGAGGTGAGAGACCGACGGGTGGAGAAGCGTTGCCATTTTTATATACACATGTCCTGTTGTCCTGTCTCTGGTAGCCGAGTGGTGACAGCGCATGCCTTAGAACAGCAAGATGTAGAAGTAGAGATGGAACCAGCCAGTTGTCAGCTCATCAGTCTCCTATATCTGGTTGCTTCCTTTTATGGAAGCTATAGCAGAAATCCCAAATATGGTCTCGTTATACATGGAAGCGCATAAGTCCTAATGGAGATTTACCATCACAGCGGCACAGACCGTTATCTCTATAAACAGATTCTGCGTGCGTGTGTGTGTGCGTGTGTGTGTGTCAGTTTGTGGAGAAGAGGAAGGAGATGAAGACAGACGGGAGGACAGACAAGGAGCTGGAGGAGAGCTACTGTTTCCTATTGGCTGATACTGTTAAGGTGAGTTTAACAGCTGTGTTGTTAATTGCCGGTTTACAAAAGGACAAGAAGAAGAAGTAGAGGAGGTCTTAGTTGGACGAGCACATCCAAGCAGCAACTGTGCAGTACTTTTGTTCGTTTTGGCATTCATCCTGCGCCGTAGGTATTTTGGACTAGCCAATCTCAATGACTTTCCTGGATCTGAAGAAAAAAAAATGGTATCAATGCACTAATGTGCTTTATTTGAAAAAGAAACCAAACTGCAGAGAGTTCATGTCTTAATGCACTTTGGGGCCGTGGAGTAAACGACATCACAGATTGTTGTGTCTTGAGGACCGAATGACCGGACGTTCTCTCGAAAAAGAAACTAGATTGTGACGAACAGAATCGGGGAATAACTGTCAAAGAGCGTCATCCTTAAAGAATGCTATTTATATTTATTGTTGAATTTCTCATTTTTCCTGAATTGTTTGTCTGTTGTAGCTGCCTTGGCTCTGTGAGAAGGGGCTGCTTGTGGGTCAGAGCCGGGTCACAGTGCTGGGAAACCCCAATAAAGGTAGGAGGCAACGAATCCAAGCAGATACACACAAAGAATAAAACACCACCTTCATATTTTTACCTTTTCCATCTGTTTATTGTTCTTTGTGAGCTGTTTCCTTTCTGCATGGTGAGAGGGGAGGTCAGAGGGCTGAATATGCATTTTAAGGTCGAAGATGTCTAAGCCACCTTTCTGTTTAATCCGCCTTCTGTTAGCAAACACAAAATTAGCGTTAGATGGAAAGAAAGTTCCCTGTGATGTTTATTTATTTTATTTTCTCTGTCTCCAGGAGTGTATCTGTCCAGGTACTGTGACTTGATTCATATCAACTCCATAACTCCTGGATTCACGGGGGAGATCATCATCTTCAAAGTGATGAAGGTAAATTAGCAGGCCGGTCACATGTTCACCTGTCAGAGGCAGGAAACATGTGACGTGTAAAATGTCTGCTTCCTGCTTTGTTTTTATGAAGCTGTTATTTTTGCTACTTTTAACTCCGCAGACTAGAAAGTGGCTCCCTGTCACGACTTAAATCATTGGGAGAATTTAAATGTTTCATCAGGTGGATAGTTGATGACAAACTCTGGTATTTCCTACTTGCGGGGATAATTTGACTGCAAAACCTGAAGATGAACGCTAGATTGTACGTTGGCAAAATTTATGAATCCAGTTCGACCAACTTCCATTTCAACCACGGCGAACATGACCACAGAGCACAAATGCGGACAACTAGGAAACAGGTTTGAACCGTTGATGAATCCCCATGAAACAGAAATGTAGTTCAAGCCGACAGGCCAAGGGAGATGGTGCTAATGGAGGGAGACGCTGGCTTGGCAATCCCAAATATACAACCTGGTTGACTACGCGTCGCTCTCCTGATCCCGCCTCCCTTCCGCCCCCTGCCTCACCCCTTTTCAGAGTCACTGACTAAAGGCAAGGTTTGGTTAATGCTGGACAACAAAGCACATTCCGTGACACCAACCTCGCTGATAATAAAACAAATGTAAAGAATCTCTCTGCTGCCAGTGCTGTTGAGACTATTAAGACCGGCAAGGTCGCCAGAACCCATCCTCCCCTCCTCGAGATGTCTCTTAACAAACTGGACGCCATTAAGCTGCACTGCCTCGCCTTTAAATGCAAGCGTTCATATCTGCCTGGCATTAGAGCAGACAGGAGAGAAGATGCCTACTAATGTCCCTCCTCTTCCCTCCGTTGGTAATGGACCTACAGAGTCCTGTGGAAGCTGCCGTCACCCTGCCCAGACTTCCCCCTCCGTCTGCACGGCCTAGTTTAAATATGTGTGCCGTGCAAATAGAAACCAGTTTTGCATCCTTTCGATATGAAACTAGTGATGTTTCAGGTCTCTGTATTCAACACAACATACGCTGAGGTGAACAGAATATTAAGCAGGTTTAAAATGTCCCATGTTTTTGCATCCAATTGACTTCTGGGGACAAATTCTGTTTTGAATTGGTCCAGTGTTGAGGATTAACGCTGCAGACAGCAGCTGCTAAAGGGACTACTGCTATGTAATCGCTCGGAGACACTCCTCACTGTTATTATACGTCCACTAAAAGTTGTCGTGTTTTTTTTTCACCGCTGACAGGCTCAGCTTGTTCTTAGTGTCTGACTACATTAAGGAAAGAACCCGACAGAGAAATGCAACGTGTTTCCTTACTGTAACTTGATCCGGTCTATTTGTTTTTGCGAACTCCGACAACACCTGCGCTCCAACTCTCACTCACGTGGTCACCGTTGTCGTCCGGCAACAAGTCACACAATAACAAACAGAAAGCAAAAGGTAAAAAAAAAATAAACCTTAATATCTCTGTAGGGCTTCTTTCCATTAAGCTGTCAGACACTTATTAAAAAAAAAAAAAAACTTGGCCCGTCAGCAGCAAAAGCAAACACAGCATGCGCTCGTTGACGGTGAGGAGTTGCCCCGTGTGATTACATTCGAGCCAGTTCAGCAGGTGTCTACATTTCAGCAGCTTCGCCTGTAGATGGTTCATGAAGGCAATGTAGCACAGCTGTGTCAGAAATCGCTCATCTTCTCTCGTCACTCCGTCTTTGTAGAGAATTAAAAGGACATTCGTCATTTACATTTACATTAATTAATTCAGCTTCAGAGTGCATGATTGTAGCATGTGACCATCTATTGTACCTTTTTTTTTTTAATGGCGCATTAGGGGATAATGGGATTACGCTAAATTCCACTGGGTATGATGATTATCTAGACATTTGAACTCCCTGTGTATAGTGAATGCTAATTCATTTTGGACACAGACACTAATCCTGGTTTCAAGTGCTCTTTCAAATCTTTTGTTCGGTACTCTATGAAGTGATAGAAATGGTAATAATCAGGTTTTTGACCCTGGAGTTTTAATTAAAAAAAAAAAAATGTTGCGGTTTCAGGGGAAAGTGAAGAGCATCTATGAAAACATGAAAAACCTTCTGGACCCAACGCCTCGCTTCGACAGCCACACCTCCAAGAACGCCAGCAAAGTCACGTCGCTCACCTCCTTCCGCGCCTTTGAACTCACACAGGTAAGGACACACACACACACACACACGCAATGTGTCCCCTCAATGTGACTGTGTAGTCTGACTTTTGTCCCCACAAGATGGGTAAAACCCCCACACACACATGCAGGAAACTCACATGTCACATGACACGCCCGGGTAGTCATGTGATTTGCGTGAGGGCTTTAAATAGTCAAGTGAAAAATAATATTAAAAAATATATATTGTTTTGTTGAAATATTTCTCTGGTTTTTTAAGTGGAGTTTTCCTCTAAAGAAGTAAAGCATGGTAATAAACGCTGTTGCTCTGTTGTTTATTTCAGCAATACTTCTACGAGTATTCATTCGACGAGCTGCGGCAGCGGCCTCGCCAGGTCTGTCCGTACGCCGTCATCTCATTTCAGTTTAAAGGAAAAGACTCTTCACTTCCCAGCAAACCTCTGGCCCCCATCAGGTATGGAGATCTGGTTCAAGTCAAAGATTCAGCTCTGAGTCATTTCCGGTGAACAACACCACAACACATTGAATAATTCAGTATGAAAATATCAAGAAACGTGAACATAAGCCGAATCAGTGAACGGTTGACTGAGCTCTTTCAGTCAAATGATTTGTCGTGTTTCATCAACTCTTAAGAACAAGTTTTCTTTCCCCCGAGGTTTTTCTAAACAGAAATCTAAATGAATGTGATCAAAGTTCAGTTTGGTTGGTGCGGATATTAATTAAAACGGAACAAAGTGTCTGTAAACTTCAGAAAACTGTTGAAATATAATTATTCTGCCAGTGTATCTTGTTGTGCTGCTCCACTGAGAGTCCCGCGCAGACCTCAAGTATCTTAAAGACACGTCAACAATTGTTTCTTTTTCTACATGAAAAAGATCTTAAAGTCTTCCAGGATAAAATCTATGTATGTTTCAGACAGTTATTTTCACGTGTTTTTAAAAGAAGAATTCCATATTTTTTTCCACGCATAAAATGAAACGTAGCAAGACAGTTTTTCCGTTCATTTTTGTATGTAAATCAAATTATTTTTATGGGGCATTACAGTGAAGACCGTTGAATATAATTTGTAATAAAGGCATAATTCATGAAACAATAATGTAACTGGACAAAATGCCACATCGTGTTGAAATAAATCAGTTACCTGGAAAAGGATTAATGTGACATTACACACCAGGACACCATCTGATTAAGCTCCTCCCATCAATCCACTCAAATATACAGAAAAACGCTGCACCTTTTATCGCATACTTTTACTGCTGCTGCTGTTTGCACACTTGTTCGTTAATTTGTTACTGTATTATACTTTATATGCGTATTTGTTTGTACTTAAATTGTTCAAAATCACTTTTTATCGTAGATCTTTATTACTCATCTTTTATTTCACATTTATTCCCTGTAAATATTTGCCTGGTTGGTTGGCGCAACTGCAATGTCGTCATGCGTATTGTTTAATAACGATAAAGTTCTTCATTGATTTGATCATTATTATTTGTAAAAAACATTTGATAGTAATTTAAGTGGTGCAGAATGTGTTGGTCTCAAACACGAACCCTCACATCCGCCCTGATCCCAGCTTGAATGCCTGCGCTGACGTGTTCTCTGTGTGCTGTGTTTGATTGACAGGTTGAACAGTCAGTCAGCAGAGGGGAGTAAAGGTGAGTCCCTGTTTGTCCTTTTAATCACACTACACCTCATGGTTCACACTTACAGCTCAAATATGGGACTTAATAAGTGTTCTGACACTATTGATGCTGAGCTGTCTCTCTCTCGCTCTCTCGCTCTCGCTTTCAGAGCCTGCTCAGTTCACAGTGTGGACCGGAGATTTGGTGAAAGGTGACCAGGTTCTCTTCCAGATCTCCCTTCGCTCCTTCTCTCCTCCCCTCCTGCCCCACAGACTGTGAGTACTGAAATGACTTCTCTCCCTGTTTTAAGCAACTTTATTTATTTATTTATTTATTGGGAAACAGCTTTGTGTTAAAACCTTTTTTTAAGGCTATGGTATGACATATTGTGTGGGCTCTCACAGGGGCACGCCACGCCCTTTGACCCCTTCTGTTGAAGCTTTGCTTTGATGATCTGTCATCCCTTCTTTGATGACTTTGTGTTTGGCAATAACCAACTAGAAGTAAGTATTTAGTTACTTTAAAACAAGTGTGTGTCTCTCCGTGTCTCCTTCAGACCTGAGAAGTTGGAAATCGGTTGGTTGATGAGGCTCGACCAGGTGACCACGCTCCTGCCCTCCGACCTGCTCTGCTACGACCTCTACAGCAGCAGCCACGAAGGTGAAGCCACGATAACCCTCAGAGTGACGGTGCATTACACATCTGATGGGACTTTGAAAGCACAAGACTGAGTTACAAACAGCCTTTATTTTGTGTTGACAACCAATCGTTTTCAGATTTAAATCCGCATTTCTGAATCGATGGGACGCCAAGCGTCATCTGTGTGAAAGCAGAATATACGTTCCTTTGCCGTTTGTATTGTCCTAATATTGATGTATCAAACTAAAGGAGAAAAAATAAGATTTTGTGTGTTATGTTTAGTGGTGAAGAGCGGCCGTTGTTGCAGCCTTCTGGAGGTGACTGACAGAAGTCGGTCTGCGACCAGCGTGACGAGGCTGCTGCAGGAACTGGAGATGAAGAGAGTGGTGGGTTTGGCTTACATTTCATTTGTACCTCCCTCGGTGTCCTTCATCTGGCCTTTCTACTCGGGACAAACCTTTTTTTCTTTTTTCTTTTCTTTTTTGAAAATTGTAAAGTAGTCTTCTGTGTCACAGTGTCAAAGATATTGACATTTGTAAATATCTTCCACGTCTGATTATTTCCCCCAAACTTTAAAGTTATTGTTTGCTAAGCCGTAAAAGCAGAAGCAGCGGGAGGATTGTGAAATGTAGGAGTGTTATGAAAGACAATAAGAACGTAATGGAAAAAGGGAACAACAAAGGAGAAGCCGAATGGAAAGATGGGGAAATAAGAGAATGTTTGTTGAAGGACAGTCGTCTCTCCTCTCTTCAGGTTCTGGTGACTCCACTCTCAGACCGAGGCTTTCTCCTCCTGATATCCAGTGTTCAGATGGCCACCCCCTCTGGTAGGACATGGGACAGATGGGGTGTACTGGTTAAATAGGTAGAGGATAATGTTGGACAAGCCATGTGGTTATTGAAACATAAGGCACCACAGAGAGGCTGATTAACCTCCGATGCGTTTGTCGTGTAACTTTTTCCACATCTCACCACGAGAGCTTGCCAGTGTTTTGTAGATGTAGGCATGAAGCATAGAAGAATGTACTCCAGCATACGACCAAGAATAACTATTATGTCTTTGTGTTTTCAGAGAGAGGAGAGAGCTGGAAGAGATGTCTTCAGGCCTTGTTCGTCTTCCCAGAGTCCAGAGATCTGGTCAAATCCAGTGAGTACCACAGGGACTTCTCCAAATCCTGTATTATCCAATACGGACATCCCCATCAAGGTTTTGATCAGCTTTATTTTAGCCGATGCGGATCCATTAAAATAGGCCCCAGTACGGAGCTTTAGGATCAGCTACATTTCTATTATCCAGTGTTTTGTTGCCTGTTGGTCAAAATAGACTCATTGGAAGCGCAGCTTTAATAAACACAAAGGACTCTGGCTGGGGCGAGTTCGTCACCGACACCGTTGTCACGTTCTGCTGCGACATGGATTTTGCAAGACTGTCTTCACTGAGACTAACACAGAGAACGAATGTTGATATTTTTACTGTGACGGACGGGAGTTCAGGGAAGCGACGGCAGTTACGTACTTTAAAGTTAAAGTGAAATTCGATTATTTTATTTTTCGTCCTCATTTTTTGCTCATTCATCATCTTAAACCATTAATTCAAAACTTTTGACAAAATCGGTTTATCGCCCAGCTCTAGAACAAACTCGTGCCTTTATGTAAATATTGATGTTGTCTTATTTCTTCCCCGGTAGCTTTAAGCCGCGCCTCCTCGACCCATGGCGCCCCCTCGACCCATGGCGCCTCCTCGGTGATGTCTGGTGGCCCGGTGATGCCGCGGCTGAGCCAGTTTATTCCAGCGCTGCATCACGCTCTGGTGAAGGCCCGCGCCAACCCGCCTCCTGAGCTGTCTGCCGGCGTGGAGCGCCAGGCACGGGAATACCTCATCGGCCTGAACGAAGGCAAGGTACGACCGACTGTGTTCTTGAATTGATCTCAAGTGTCGGGGTGTCCACATACTTTTGACAGTTATTTGGTCCTTAGTGTATGATGTGTATTCCTTGACTCGTTCCTCACAACAGATTAAAGCACATATTTCCCGTCTTTCCTCTCCAGGTCCGACAGTACCCCATGAGCGAGTACGAATCCAAACTGGATGAGGAAGGAAAGCTGTTCCCTACACCCAAACACCACCGGGTGAACATGGATGGCTATCTGCGCTCCTACCTGTACGGCCCGGCCCTCTACCTGCTCTCAGTGGCCCGGGCCAGGCAGCTGGTGGAGGCCAACTGCCCCGAGGAGCCGCAGGAGGCGAAGCTCGGGAAGAGCTGTGGAGCCCAGAGGGAGGCGGCGGGGAAGGAGGCGACCGGCAACGCCAGAGGCGAACCGACCAAACGTGAAAAGGTAAAAAAAAAAAAACTGGCACAACTACCAAAACATAACGGCGTGGACAAAGAGTCCTTTACCGACGTGGTGTCACTGTGGCGTCATGTAGATTCCACTCAGAGTGAAGTCCAGTGTGTTTCTCCTTGTCGCTCAGATACAGCAGCTGGTCGACCTGGTGATGACCTGTAAGAGTAATGCAGAGAATGAGGTGAGGAGGGAGGAAGGAGGAGGGGTGAAGGCGCCAGGGAGGAAGAGGAAACTGGAGCAGGTAACGGCAGAGAGGACGCTGAAGTTCCTGAAGGCATCGCAGGAACCCGGAAGACACGGCAAGATTCCCGGTGAGGAGGAACAACGCATCTTTTCCCCCGAAAGAAGCGAAGCCTTCCATACGAATGCTTTCACTGCATTTTCAGAGACACTTAGAGATCCAGATTGTTTTTGTGACGTCAGGAGACGTTTGTGGGTTGATCCCTGGCTACGTAAAATCTCCTTCTATGTTAATGAGCTCACTTCACAAACAAGCTGCAGCCCCAAATGAAAGAGTTCAAGTATCCTTTGAACTCCTCCTTGAAGGAGAGCAAAGTTCAAATATTTTGTGCCTCGATGTACTCACGAGGGTCTGAGAGACTTCATTTCCATGAAGGAACAAGCGTATCGCCGCACACCTTCACTGTAGCTTCTACTTGCTCACACCTTTTGCTTTCAGGCTGAACATATTTGCTCCTCTTATTTCATAGTTCTTATAATTAATGGGTGATGTGTTGCTCACTAACATGTTTTCCCTCGTTGGCTCCTAGTTGAGGGAAGCCAGGTGCCGTCCTCTCCTGGCTTACTTGCGTCTGTGATTGGCTCAGTGGGTTTGAAGGACGATGATCTGAGGGAAGATGGATCTGAACTAGCTGCTAAACTTCTCAGTCTGCTAACAGGTGACTGCATACTGGAACTCTCTGCTTGACCACAGACACTGTTCACCTTCTCATTCATATTCCTTTCTTTTTATTCTTTCGCATTGCCTTATTCCAGTTGGTCAGGTTGCATTAAAACACTAGAAAATTGCAATTCGGTTCAGTCACTTTATTATAATCAGTGCTTTTCATGGGAATGAACTCCTGACTTTTATTGGCGAATGCTGCTACGTTGATATTTTTGATATATGTATAAATAACCTTTGTCTTTGTGGCATTTAACTGGAGAAAGGCTTTATAACACCCTTTGAAAACTCATCTGCCATCGGCCCACGCTCATATTCTTCTTTTTGGACCAGGCTGATGATTACTGTATCGTCAGTGTATTTCAGGATGTGCCTGTCCCCATGCTGGCTTCCACAGTCATCGGTGTGAATCCAGCCGACAAAATATACATCAATAGTAAAATAATGAAGCCATTGCCTAGCTAAAATATGTGGCTGGATAGTATTAGTAATGTGATTGAAGCGTCCTCTACTCCCATCCCTGCCCTGTATACAAACTGCATGGGGTTCAAAGCCTTCATCCAACAAAGTCCTTTTTGACCAGCCGGTCAAACGACTCCATGACCAGTGAAGTCGACGCCTCTGGTCTGAAGTCATTCAGCACCCGAGGGGGATCCGCTTTTAGCCGGCGGGACAACAGCGGATCCTCTTTAATCGGCACATCTCAAGCTGAAGTATTTTGAAAACTCTTGACGCAAAACAGCTCGTTGAAAATGAATGTCTCCCTCTCCACTGACAGACCTCAACCAGGCTGCAAGAGGAACGACCAATCGGAGCGTTTGTGAAGTGCGAGAGGAGCGGCCGAGGGAATCCTCTCCATTTGATAGGTTGGCGACCAAGCTGGGTCTGCCCACCAACTGTGACATCGACCTGAGGAAGCAGGAGGAGCTGGAGGTAACTGGGAACCTTGTTTTGTTATCGTAGTGTACAATAGGAACATTATCATAGTGTGCAATAGGAACATTATCATAGTGTGCAATAGGAACCCGGCCAGACACTAAGACGTCGTGCTCATGTGCAGGGAAAGCATGAAATATGACACTTGTTAATTACTAGAATTATTCGTTCTAGTTTTTCTGGTTTGACAGTGAGGCTTTGAAGCCGCAACACCGTCCTCCACCTTGTGGAGGATCTGCAACACGCTGCTCTTTCAAATAATCAGAACCTTCTAGACCTAATTTGTGTACATGACTGGTGGTGATTGGGGCCATAGAGGCAGATTTTGAGGCTGTGAGATTTATGAATCTTATCATTTTTACCCCCCGTTTAGGAATACTAAATGTCTCATAAAAATATAGATTGTCATTCTTGAATAGAGATATTGAGGTTTAATGAGATTGACACTAAAAGCATGTGTGTATGTATGTATGTATGTATGTATGTATGTATGTATGTATGTATGTATAGATAGATTTATTTTGTCAAGTCTATCTTAGTACCATACATAATGCTTATGTGTACCAGAACCAGTGATTCTTTCATAGTGAGATTACACTGTAAGAGATGGAGCACACTCCTGTTTCTGTGTAAAAAAAATAAGCTAACATGAAGCTTTACTGTTACTATTAATCTCTAAACATACATTTAGCATGTGAGTATTGTCGTTAAGATTTGGAAAAATCCAAATATATCCTTTTAGGTCTCGACCAAACTAATAATGTTGTTAATATTTTTATTTTTTTATCCCAGAAGGATTATTGTATGTAAGTGCTTGTGAATGTATCTACAGTAAGACATTGAACAAAACATTACTTGGTCATTAATGTGTGTAAATCTCCAATTGAACTTAAGCCTTAAGAGTTGAGCCTCTCCCATTTCTAGACCTCCTTTCATAGCAGGTCAGGAGTTCTTAACATGATACTTAAAATGGAGCAGGTGAGGTTATTAAAGTGTGTGGTTTGGTGTGTCTAGGAGCAGACGGCGGGCAGCGTCAGTAGTTTGGAGGGATTCAGTCCCAGCTCCCACAGCGGGGAGATGAATCACCACGGAGCAGCAGGTAGAAGAGGAGGAGGAGGAGGAGGAGGAGGGGGAGGAGGGGGAGGGGCAGCAGCAGCAGCAGCAGCAGCAGCAGCAGGAGGAAGAGGAGGAGGAGGAGGAGCAGGGCTCGAGAGAAAAGCAGGAGGATACGAAAAGGAAGAGGGAGAATTCCAGTGGGAGATCCCGTGGATCCTCATCCCCATTACAGGTCTGTCTGTCTGCCCGCTCAAGATAAACATCAAATAGTTATTAGTGTTTTATGTATTTAAAAAAATATAAATCCGCAAGAAAACCACTCTCACGGATTCAGTTAACACATATACAAACATCAACCCCAGCCTATATCCATCTCACACATAAAGACATAATTTCAATGGAAAACAAACAATAAGACAAAAGAGAGAAACAAAGGAAACCACTGTGTGGCCACTGTGCTGCTTCTTGAAGCCACAGCAAGTCTCCTTTCCATGAAAGAGATGTTGCTTTACTACTTGTGGTCGCTGCGGACCAGATTGCAGATTCACAGAAGTGACCAGAGTGACAAATGAAAGTTAACTTAAACTCTTGTCTGCAGGTGTGTGTTCACAGAGGTACACCCAGAGAGACAGAAACATCCCTCTGGACCCTCGCTTCCAGCACCTCACCATGGCAACGAGCATCGCCACAACAGCCGAACCTCCCAGGATGAGCCCCACCCTGTCTCCTGAGCGAAGCCCTCCACACTCCCCCTCCCAGTGCCCATCCCCCGAGCCCAGCCCTCCGCACTCCCCCTCCCAGTGCCCGTCCCCCGAGCCCAGCCCTCCGCACTCCCCCTCCCAGTGCCCATCGCCCGACCCCAGCCCTCCCCCGTCACCCTCCCAATGCCCGTCTCCAGAGCCCAGTCCGCCCCCTTCCCCGTCTCAATGCCCGTCCCCGGAGCCCAGCCCTCCCCCCTCTCCCTCCCACTGCCCGTCTCCATGGCCCAGCCCTCACCCTTTGCCTCCCCAATGCCCGGTCCCTCCACTCGGCCGCCACCCCTTCCCCCCGCGGTGCCAGACCGTGGAGCCTAATGAGCTCACCTCGTTTAACAAGGACCACGGTGGTGCTCACGGGGAGCAGGTAACCCCCACAGCCTCCAGGGAGTTTGCAGGTAACGTCACTCTCTGGGTCTACTTTTTGCATCTGTTCAAGTTTTAAACAGTAATGCCACCCACGGTTTTGACGGCCATGTCATGGATATTGGCCAGTTATGAACTGCTCATTTAAAAATTGGTCAAATTTAAGTTCCTGTTTGAGTATTTGCTAAAGCCTGGCTTTAAGAAAGTAGACGTAGAGCTAATGTTGATGCTGATGAGTTTTGGCCTTTTGCATTAAGACTTTATACTGTAGATTTGAGTGGTGAGTGCAAATATTACAGCCACTATTTGCTTACATTTTTGCTTGTTATATAAGTTAAGCTCTTTAGTTTCACTATGTGATGTATGTGATGAATAAAAGAAGTTGTCAGTCAATTCTGATGTTCTGGGGCACCAGAGCCATTTTTGTGACTTTACATTTAACTAAACATAAACATTAGGAGACAAGTTATAGAAAAAAAACTAAAACAAAGTGCGTGATGAAGTTTCTCGCGAACAGCTTCAATTTTCCTGAAGTCCACTTCACCTCCTAAGTTAATCGTTCATTTTAGGCCTTGAGCACCTTTTGCACTCCACTATGAATAATGCCAGAAGCCAGGACTTTGTGTTGTTAAGTAGTTTCTTTACCCAGAATGCATCTATTGTGTATTCTGCCTCCTGCAGGACTGCCTAAAGACACAGAAGAGAAACCTCAGGGGAAAGAGAAGAAGAATGAAGTGCCATTTGCTTCTGCATCCATCCAGCCGTCTATCCCTCCAGCTCCAGAGAGGAGGCCGAGCCCCTCACCAGCACCACCATCCTCTGAGAGAGAGAGGGAAGACGCAGAGAGGGAAACAGGGGAGTTGAGGGAGGTACAGGCAGACATTTTAGTGCAGAAAAAAGAAACTCAGCCAGTTCCGAGAGTGCGAAACCAAGGGAAGGAAGTAGAGGAGGAAGAAATGGAAATGACACACGTGGTAGCTAGAGATAAGGAGCAAAAGGCAGAAGAGAAGGAACCGGTAGGTTCTGGTTCTTTGTTCTCTCCGTCTGTCTTCTTACCTCCCTCTCGCCTCGACGGCGTCGTGGACAAACATCTGAGCAACTTCTCCTCTGAGATACAACTCCTCCTGCGGGAGCAGAGCGTCCATTACAGCTTCCCACAGTCCCCGCACTCCACCTCGCACACGGAAACCTACACCTCTCCACACACAATCCCACGCACTCCAATTTCTCCGTTTTCGCAGTACGTCACCTTCTACAACCCCTGTCCCCCGGTGCAGGACTACGTCAGCTCCCTACAGGACGGCATTGACAGCATGCTGACAGAGTTCGATGACGGCTGGCCGAGCCACAAGCCCGGCACCAGCCGGACCGATGTTGATTCCGCGCTGGCTAGCAGCGTTAGCGATTTTGTGTCCAGTATCAGAGCGGGTAATGCGAAAACAGGCAGAGAGGACGACGGCCTCTGTGGTGAACTGACAGCTGCCGAAAGCCCTGCACTCTCCAGAGAAGTGTGGCAGCAACATGCAACCACCACACAGCTTCCTGATGCTACTAACAACGCGCATGGGCCTTCATCTGTCACCACCTCCAAGTCTGGTTCTGTCTACAAACCTACCAACACCTCCGTCCTCACACCTCCTCCTCATAGTCACGCCGCAGAGATCAGCAGAACAGTCGCTCGTAACAGACAAACACAAGACAGCAGCTATACCAGGACTCTGCATTGTACGCCTGGTGTGGAAGGTGGGAGGAGCCTCGCGGGTACAAACTGTGAAGTGACGTTTCCGGGGTTCAGCGGCGTCTCAAAGCCCCCGACGGAACCGTCCCGCCCCTGCGAGCGGGTCTCCAGTCCGGCCTCTGAGTCCGTCCCCGCCGCGCGGCCCGCTCCTCCGGACGCCGTCCTGAGCTCGCTGATCAGCCGGCTGCAGCCGGAAGTGTTCAACAACCTGGTGGAGATTTTCAAAGACGTCAAGAGAAACTCCACGCAGTTCTACTTCCACAGCAACGAGGCAGGGGACCAGGTCCATAAAGACGTCAAGGTAACACCACGGGCAGCACAGTTAGGCTGCGTTGAAATAGACGAGCACTGATGCTCAATACATACAAACCTACGTTAATGTTTTTGTTTTAGTTGTCAACGAAAGGGAAAGATCGACGTCGTTTAATTTAGACTTTCTGGTGAAAATGATGAAAAAGTACATTTACTGATCAAAAAACGTTAGAAAGGTAATTAATATATTAGCCTCAATAAATATAATAATAAATACATGAACACAGACACCAGTAGGGCTGGGTATCCGCACTCGATACCCAGCCTTTAAGGTATCCTTGTATGTGTAGTTGGCTACATATTGCACTACTGTTTCGTTTGTTAGTTAATTTAATATTATTACTATTCTATTCTATTTGTTGTCTATATTGTGCATTTTTCTTATTTTCTTCTTCTTCATTCTATTTTTGTATATATTGTTCTTTTCTTATGTAAAAAAAATTATTTTCTTATGTAAAACTTCTGCTGTACCGAAAAAAATTTCCCCTTGCGGGATTAATAAAGTATTTATCTATCGATCCACCAAAATAACCTAGTACCAAGTAGTATCGAAACTTGGTATCGGTTTAATGGTACTGTTATTTTTTTTAAAGGACACCCAGCTCAGATCTGTGATCTGGTCCCAGAGAGAACTGAGGGGATTACGTTCCCTTTGACATCTCGCTTAGCTTTGATCAAATGGATCTTGAAGAGTAAGATGTAGCAGTCGGCCCTTATTGATGTAATATTATTCTACGTTTGTGTGTGTGTACTCTTGCGTTGTAGGAATACCTGTTGAAGCAGGGCAACACGGAGCAGAGTCCCGTGGCTTTCCTGAACCAAGAAAACTCTGCAGACCGACTGCTGGTCATCATCAGGAACAGAGACATAGCTGGACACATACACAAGGTACGTCTGAATAACCAGTTCAACAGCTCCTGACTCCACTTGCAGGTTTTCAAAGGTTTACATTCTGTCTTGTTTGTCAACCGTCGGATGCTCTAGCCCCGGGAAGTTTTTCCTTAAGCATACCATCAAAGTTCCCTTTATCAGGATGTAGGTGTGGCTCCAAAAACAACTCCCCTGTATTAAGAAGCAGCTTTGAATCAAAAACCACGCCCTGTTATAAGTCCTTGCTGTGGATCAAAGATATCTCCCTGTATTAAGACCGAACTGTGCCAGTTTGCAAACAAGATAACAAAACTCAAAACTCTTTGATTGTAAGCTTGTTACAGAATTTCCCACCACAGTTCAATCCAAAGTAGCTGTCACCCTACAAACCAACAGACAGACCTGTGGTTTGATATGTCGTTTGAGAAGTAGATCTCACAGACGGGTGGAGACGAGGCCCTGCCACATAAGGACTAATTGTCTTGAGCCCCTCTGGGACTCTTAAACGTGCAGGAGCCTCTAGACACTCAGATAATGAGAGCAAGTGCTATCGAATAGTGAAAAATCCCTTCCAGGATAAGGGAGCTTTAGCTTTAAATCTGCTTTCTGAGTGTTGATGAGAATTCTACCTGTATTTTCTTTATTAACTTAGTAACCACAATGAAATGCAGTAATAAGTTAAGTAATTTTTGTGTAGTTAATTTTGCTTTTTATGATTGCCTCTTCTCTGAGTTCTTTTGGTTGCTTATTTTCAGAGAGAGAGGAAAAACAGGTGTATTCTTTACGGAGGTTTTTATATAAGAGGCGCGACACAGCTTTGTGCCACGCATCATATTTAATTGCCGTGGCTTTAAAATGAAGGCTCCGAAGCACAGACGTCACACTTTGTTAAAAGCCTGTTGCCTCGGCTCGTCTCCTTGTGTCTGCACTTGCCTCCTACGCTCACGTCTCGAGGAAACAAATCGAGGATGTACAAGCAGAGAAATTAGAAGAGACCCCCGTGTCTCTGCTGCCTTTACAGTGTGCGTACTGACGGGGTACGAAGAGGGACGTTTTGCTCACCAGATGTTCAGTTTCCTTAATTTCAATGTGTAATGTAAACAAAAGCTATCAGAGTTGTTAAGTTAGTTTAGGAGGCAGCAGATTAAATCTGCCTCGCCTCAGTGTCTCCACGCTGACTCCTGGCTGCTCTGTAGTTATTCCCCTGTTGGCCCCTGCATGTGTCACAACATACAATGAATTAGTCACAGTGGCAACCAGGACACTACGTATTATCTGGGACTTTGTTTCTTGCATTGGACTTTGTTCACATTAGATGTCTATCTCTGTGGAGTGACTAACAGGAGGTGCTGTTAATGTGTTTGTGTGCACGTCAGATCCCAAGCCTGGTGTCTCTGAAGCGACTGGCCTCTGTGGTGTTTGTGGGAATCGATACACTGGACGACATCAGGAACAACAGCTGCAACGAGCTTTTCGTCTCTGGAGGCTGCATCGTTTCGGATAATTTCATCCTCAATCCAGACCCCATCACTTGCGGTAAATCAGGGATTAGCAATCCAATAGAAAATGCAATTTGTTTTGGTCATTGTAATGGTCATTTTTTTAAGTCCAACTTAACATATTGTCAACTTTATTTACACGAAAAAATGATGTATTATCAGTCCTTTTTGTAAATGATGAGACAAATTCATTACTGATCGTGAACTTGTTTGTGTCTACTTAACTGGCATGTTGTTCTGCAGATCGACTGGCTTCACTGCTGATGCTCCTGCAGCAGCACAGCTCTCCAGAAAGCGTCTGGAAGTGGAAGATTCACTGGCAAACCCACAAGAAATTAAAAGAGCAAGCCAGGTACCGAGGCTGTGTCTGCAGCGTATAATGCCCCAAACTGTAGCACAACACACACAAGATGAAACTGTAAATGTTTAATGACTTAAAACTGAATGGATTTACAGCCCAGTTGTTAGAGAATTAAACTTTATTAACCTTTTTAGAAATATAGCTTCTCCTTTTGATTTACAGGCTTGTGGTGTAGTCGCTGCATGTCTAGGTCATAATGTTATATTTTTTTTTTTAGAATGACTTTGGCCTATCAGAAATCTCATGTTTCAGACCGAACCGTTAGGTCAAAAACCTGTGTAGGCTCTCGCACTATAAGCAACCGGCTGTAGGTGCCAACCTCGACAAGCCCAGATTACTTTTCTCTGTCCAACAGAAGCACAGTTAACGTACTCTGTACCACATCCTGCAGGTGGAATGCAGATGAGACAGGTTGTAGTCTTTTGACGTGCGTTGTACGTTGGTTTGGTCGTCAGGTTCAGTAGAGATGCAGCCAACCTACTGGACTTACTGTTGGCCTATGAGAAGCGGCAGATTGTTGAGTTCCTCCCATATCATCACTGCGACACGAACAATCGGTCACCTCACCTGGACTGTCTGTTGGAGCTCCAGGCCCAATACACACGGTACCGACACATCGTCTTCCTGACAGGTATGTGTGGTTACCTGAGATTTGATAAAAACCTAATTCACCACCTGATCTGTAGCACTGATGTGTCTTTGTCTCTTTTTTTTTTTTTCTCCCTCAGAGCATAATTGTGAGATGTTCCCTGCCTTCTCCAGAAGTGGCATCACCGTGACCAGTGTTGACAAACTTCTGCACAACTTCAGCAGAATAGTCGGTTACCATGACATCAAACACAGGCAGCCAATCATAGATGACATGCTGGCTCCCAAAGGTCAGTTTGTGAAGTATGTCAAACATTACATTTAATTTAGAAAATGAAGAAAATCCGGTTCAAATAAATAGCATGGAGTGGGGTGTGCATCTATTTAGACATGCTAAGTTTTAATTACCATGTTCATTTAGTGAATTATGATCCCATTTAGAGTAAGATAGGCGATAAAGAAGGGTATGCTTTAGGACAGGGCTACCCATTGATTGACAGGTGCCGTCTGGTGCAAGCATTTCAAAGTGTATCTGTTGCGTGAGACGTTCGAGTAAGAAACGCGTCTAAAAGTCTAGACACGGGTCCAGTCTAGGTCCTCCTGCAGCTCTCTACTGCCTCTTCTCACATTGTATCGCCTCCCTGTGTTCTACTGTCTTGTTGTTCTGCTCAGTGCTCTCCTCTGTCCTCAGGTCTTGGGAGGCAGCTGACTCGTAGTGACTCTGTCAGGCTCTGAACGCTCTCTCTCTCTGTCTCTCTCTCTCTATCTCTCTATCTATCTATCTATCTATCTATCTATCTATCTTCCCAGAACACATTCGTCCCCTCTCCTCTCATGACCAACCCCAGCATCATCTCCTGCAGGCCGGCTCCACCCTCCCCACTCTCCCCCATCTGTCCGACCAGCTCGTTCCAAACGCCTCCTATAAGGAAGTTGTGTCGCACCATTCAGACACAGACTTTGAGGTTCTCCGATTTGCCATCTCACAGTTGCGGGCTGAGCGTCAGGCGCAGCTGCAGCAGCAGTTGGACTCTCGGGCAGAGTTGTACATCAACTCCCTTACAAACATCTCTCCCGATGTCGGTCGCACTGGCAGCGGTCACGCCACGCCTGGTGGTCCCACCGAGTCGGTAAAGGTCACTGGTGACAAGAAAGCAGTGGCAGTCACTCTGGAGATGATTCACTCAGCATTGCAGCAGGAGCAGGTGGAGGAGGAGGAGGGGAGCACGGAGCACGGAGCAGTGACGCTGGGACGAAGGCGTGGCGGAAGTCAAGAAGGTAGAAGAGATGCTGGAGATGACATAGATGGTACTCCAATGAGACTGGGAGGAAACGGGGATCCCGTTAATGGTGAGACTTCTACTTCTTCGTCCAATCAAAGCACAGCTGCAGTGACGGGACCAGGCATCCACACAGGCTCAACCAGTGACGGGAGAGAGAAAGCAAATCAACTGGGAGAACCTGTATTTCCCGAAGCAGCTAAACATGCAGCAGCCTCCTACAGTACCACAGCTTGTCCTGTAGAGGACCACAGATTGAGGTTAGTTAATGATTACTGCCGTTCGTCTAAATTTCGGATTGAATTATGATGGAATCTGTAACTTTTTAACTGGTTCCCTGTCATCCTGAAACATGATTTATGCTGGTTCATGTGGGCATACCTTCTCAGTCCCTCCAGAAGAGGAGGACGAAGGGTTCTGTTCTCGCTATTTTCTCACACCCAAAACAAATGTGGCATATTTTGGACTGGTCTCTGTTCAACAGGTGCATTACGAAGCGGCCTTTTTAACATGCTGACAATCAGGCATATGTTGGAATGTGAGTGTCCCGCCAATTGGTTCACTTTCATTGACGTGGGAGACGCCTATTTCCACATTTCTGTCATTCCCAAACACAGTTCCTGCGTTTCACTTCCAGGGAATACAATACAAACCCAGTACAACTAGCTGCCATTCGCTTATTCTCTGGCTTTGCACACATTCTTCAAATGTATGGTAACATCTTTAGACCCATTATGCAGGAGAGGGATCGGGGTTCTGTCATATTTAGACGACCCAATCCTTATGGCCCCCTGTTAGGAGAAGGCTGCACTCCACATGGTAGAAGTCATACAACACATACAAACACTGGGTTTCTCCATAAGTTGGCAGAAGAGTTCTCCACTCTCCGCCCAGTCGTTGATTTATCTGTGTGTGTATTTATGAACTCAGTCACCATTAGAGCAAAGCTGAACGCGCTGAAGAGCCTGCTAGGTACGATGTTCGCAAGCCATGTGGTGGTCCCGCTGATACTCCTCCTTGTGAGGAGAATCCAGAGGTGGTTCGGTTACCATTGCCTCTCAACGCAGTTGGGCACAAAAGGTGGATGCTGCACGTCCTTCCTAATTGCAGTTGGACCTGGCGTACTGGAAAAACCTG
Organism: Ophiodon elongatus; assembly: GCA_016806645.1. Lineage (NCBI taxonomy): Eukaryota > Metazoa > Chordata > Actinopteri > Perciformes > Hexagrammidae > Ophiodon > Ophiodon elongatus. The sequence goes on along the minus strand of JACSYO010001768.1, from coordinate 293,451 downwards.
TGCCACGAGTTCTGCTCCGAAGAGTGACGACACACACGCATTGATGTACATAGATACCGTCCTCTCTTTGGGCTGGAATGTGCCAGGCCAGAGTGGTAGGGGGGAAGGGCAGGAATCCCCCGTCCCTCCACATAAACAGTCTCAAGCTGTCCACGGTGCTTAAAGTGTTGACATGTCACTGTTGCGCAACAGCATAGTGCTCCAGAAAGAGCTAGGATCCCTCTCCTGTGGTCTCGCAAGCACCTGCTTTCCATCAAAGCAGGGTACACCGGGGGTACAGAACCGCGCAGCGGACTTAATGTCTTGAGGGGGTCCATCCCACAATGAGTGGGAACTGAATCACACACACATGTTCAGCTGTTTTGGATGTGGATGCATTCTCTCAAATTCCCCTGAAGTCTCTAATTCCTCCCCTCTTCAGGAAGAGAGTCTAACGGTCGTTCTTTTGGTCCAGAATAATTTCTCTGGAGGGTTTTTTTCCCCTCCACCTCACCAAAAGTCTCACTGACTCTGCCAATGTCTGCTTTGTCTCAGTATGCCATACACTGCTGAACCTCTTCTTGTTTTCTGTCTGTAGAGACACACAGTCGGGCCAAGAACATCCAATAAGAGGAGAGGGAGCTCCACCTGGCAACAGCACTGCCAGTGGCACCAAGGTAACAGGAAGTATAACCATTGTAACAGACCAGTACAGCAACTGTCAGCCGGTTCTGATGGACTCCGAAATATAACGCTGATGTCAATCTGGGCACTGCTCAGGAGCCACGGTCCACTGAAGCGCTGTTCTTTTTGGTTTTGTACTATTTCATCATTCACAAGCAGTGCTCATATTGACACTGAAGTTAGATTTTGGAGTTTATCAGAACTGGTTAACTTCTTAACCATTAGTGGCACCCGAACAGGGACGCCACTAATGGTTAAGAAGAGTAACCTAGTGTAAACTGTATGAAGTGGGAATAAAACCTGTTGGCAAACCCCAAGGTAGAACCTATTGGCATTCTATCAAATGACAACACTAGAATAATAATTAAAAAAAAGAGAACTTGTTTAACTAATGTTACCAGAACTAGAAAGTATTCAAAGAGCTCAGTAAAGACTATATAGTTGTATTTGGCGGAGTCGCCTGTTCAAGCCAAGAAGGAGGACAGAAAGAGTGCCCTGTTACCTCAAACTCTGAAGAGATGGCAGGTCAGTTCACTCAGTAGTTGCATGAAGCATTAGCTAAAAGGAGACATAGCCTTGGCGAAGACAATCAGAGTGTAAATACAGGTGTAAACCCCTTGAGATAATTAACATGTATACCAACTAGGCAACTGGGAAATCCATGTCATAAACTCGCGGCTGGAAGATTTCAATCCCTCCTACTTTATTGGGTATGCTGGCAAATTGCCATCTTACCATTGAAGCTGGAGTAGCTTTAGTCATAAGAGAAAAGGGCGGATAACCTCCAGGCAGAATGCGGTCAGTGGCAAAGTAATGAAATGGCAGGGAAAAGGTATACAGACTCACATGGCTACACACAACATAGCCCCCACCTACGAACTAGTCACACCTTGTCATGTGGGGCAACCTCACCCCTTTAGATTTGAACGAATGTTTTCCTAAATGTTAACCTGTATGAGAGAGTGTTCGAACGTAGTTTGATTAAACAGAATGACCAACCATTCAGGACACATGGGCCCCTTAAAGTAAGTTGACCCATATTGGACCGCTACCCCACCTAAAGACATATCTTCTTCAAAAATAAACACAACACTGTGGTTCTATGATTATCAGAAAGCTTACAAACAAGGTTGTCTACAAGTCCAGTAGTTTTGGTCTAAAATAAATAAATATGCAAATTAATTGATTAAATCTTAATTTGCAAAAATGTAATCAGATTTAAGGACCCTCTCGTGGGAGATGCCCTACGTTTCGGCTCCTTCGCTGGGATCACTATCCTAATTTACAGGATCAAACCTGGAAGATTTATCCACCAAAGGGAAAACATATTTTAAGCAGTACCCATTTCAATAGGGAGTCCCTCCTATCGGAGAACCAACATCACGGAATCCACCGTAAACATGTTTAACCCCTCTATCCATAGAGGAATAGGCTACTCTGAACTCCTACTCTTAGACCCTGGATGACCAGGAAAGAACCCCATGAGCGGGAAGTTACCCACGATCTGTAGTCTGGAGCTCACCAGAAACACCACCACCCTAAATGAAACCCCCAGAGAGCACAGGCTATATATAGCTATCAACCCCCTGGTGGGAGACTGATTCTGTTTAAGGCTGCCCATATAAGTGTCCATGTAGGGTTTCTTTCTGGCAGTAAAGCGCTGGCTTTTACTTTCTGAAATATTCAGAGATTTCAACTATATGCTCTTTCCTCATTGGGAACTGCAAAAAAAAGACGCTGGTTCTTAGAAAAAAATGCTATGGATGGACTCTCAGCCTTATTAGGTTTTCCAATAGGTATTTTATCGTGCTGGGATTTCACCAGGATACCGGTGTGATCCAGCACTGTGGTTAGCAGGGCTCTGATTGATGTAATGGATGTCTCTCGGGGTGGACTCTCTTTCCCAACAAAAAACAAACAATCCCCCAAAGGAAAAGTTCCCTTTGGGTTGCAGTTTCTAATTTTCCCTCCTAGCCAATCATTACCTGACTTCATGCAGGAATGGGAGCAGAGAATAGCCAAAGACCAAGAACAAAAGACCCGCACAAGAGGTGAAAGTGATGGAAGAAAACTCTGCAACCCTCAAGGTTTTCTTCCAAAGGCCCCAACTGCTGCATTCCCATCAGGGGATTTAAGGATACTAAGAGAAAACCCGTCAAAGGGGGAGTGATACCCGGGCCAAACTGGGACAGCCATAGCAGCAGTCATGCCAAGTATCATGGTTACATCACTCAGATGCACAGTGGCTTTTAAAATAGTATAACGGGATTGTTTTACATAGATCTAATGTCCTGCCTTACCCCTAGACCATCACTGGAGGGGGAGGTGATCGTCTTTCACCTGTTCACGGACCGAAGTGGACTTTCCCCAACTGGGTTCCACAGACCCAACCGGCACTGACCGAAAACAAGGGGGAAGAAGGCAACCTGGAAATACAGGCGACTGCTCAGCAAGACTCGGCCAGCAGCTGTGAACCACGTCTGCAGCTGTACAACCACAAGGGGGACAAATTCAGCTCTAGTTCTCTTTCGAATCCCAATGCCTGGAAGGATATTGCCTACGCCAGACCAGGATGGACACCAGACCACCCGCCATATCTCAAGCCTGGCAACCACTATTTGGAACTCAAGGCTAACAGTACGGTTGTCTTCATTGGCATGGCTCCGCCAAATGGAAGAGGTCCGAAGAGGGTGGCCTGTGGAGTCACCTGTTATAACCACATAAAAGGCCCTTGGTGCGAGGTCCAGTCCCTCAATGGGTCCAGGATCTGTATCCTCGCAGTCCCTCTCCCAGCTCTTCCTCAGATGAGGCAGGGGCCACCGGGGCCGAATGCCAGAAAAGAGAGAGTGCCAGAGCTCCCTATGTGAGGCAGCCCAAAAGGAAACCACACCTAAGAGACTGAGTAGCTGAAAACACAGTTAGCTTTGCTCAAAAATGGGGGAACTTGCCTCTGCTTATGTAATTGCAGTTTTTAAACAATGCATACTATAAAATGCATTGTATTTTTTTATTTTTTTATTCATTTGGTATTTTAACCACATATAAAATAATACATCCCGCCCTTCATTAGGCGTGGAAACCCCCTCAGCTCCACTGTATAAAAAGAGAAGTAACACAGAGAAGAAAAGAAGGACACGGACGAAGGTCTTGGAGAGACTGATGCAGCGTCCGTCACATGAAACTTTGTTATATCATCACAGAAGGTATATTGTTTTTATTATGTATCTGTATATTTTTGTACATGCTTTTTATTTTGGTAATTAAAACTAAATAGATCACTTGGTCTGTTGAAAGACAAAAGGCTTTGTCTACTTTTATCTCTAACGTTCTCTCATCCAAGGCCCCTTGTATTCTACAGTTCTCTAGAATGACATTTAGATATGCTAATCTTTGCTCCTCAAGAAAGGGATACCCTGACCCATCAGAACCGGCTAACACAACCCAAATCCTGCTCTGCCCCGTCCACAACAGATCCAGCACCACCGACAACATCTACACCAAGAGAACAACCAGCAGCTCCAGCCGAGTCCGTCACACCTACAACAACCGCCTCCCAGCCAGCAGCAGCAGTGGGGCACCGGCCTCCTGCAACCCCCCCACCTGCCTCCATTCCCCAACCTGCCTTTCCCCCGCGGCCCCACGCTGGGGCCCCTGACCGCCCTCGGAGGAGGCCCTCTGGGGTCCATGCCTGTCTGGCCAAGGGGCCTGGGCCCCGCAAGTGCCGCAGCCCTGGTCTGGGGCTTCCAACAGGCCGGCAGGGACTTCACTGGTCCGAGCCTGCTGGGCGGTTTCCACAACCCTGCAGGTCAGGGCAGCAGCAGGTACCGAGGGGGAGGAAGTGGAGGAGGCTTTGACGGGACGTAGAGAGACCGTTTAACTGCACCAGCTGATTAAACCGAGGAACGTCCCCGAAAACTACGAAACACGCACATCCTGAATACTAACGGGTGCCAGACTGAAGGAAGGAGGAGTGACACCACGCTGTATGCAGCTCCCGATGTTCGTTTTTACCATAAAATCAGGGCGAAGTCGAACCCTGATCCAAAACAGTTAGAGCATAAATCACCGTGTCCTAGAATCTGGAAGTTTCAGTCACTCGGGTTCATAAAATTGGTTGAAAATACAAACTCGTCTCTTTTTTGGAGGAGGGGCATTTTATTTTTATTTTTTTATTTCTTTGGCATTTTGGCCTTCATTCAACAGAGGACAGTGCAGAAATAGGGGGATGGAGAAAGGAGGGGATGCGACTACAGTCCCACGGTTGGAATCGAACCCGCGACGATGCGCTGGAACCACTTTGTTTTTTTATTTTTTAAAGAAGTTCTAAAGAATTGATGTCAGGTAGGCGTAAAGTAACAAACATGATTCATTTGACCGGTGTCTTCCATTGAAGTCAATACAAATCTTATAAATCCAAAGATCTCTCTGGTGCAGCTCAGTGTTTCCACTGACGACTGGAAGCTTCAACTACTTCCACCTTTTTAAAGTCTTTTGTCACTGGTTTGTATTTACCATTACATATTATTATATATATTATATTATATTATCATATTATTTAGAATTTTAGATTTAGTTATTTTGTTCTACTTTGTATTGACTTTAATGGAAGTTAGTTCTAGTACATTGTGTTTTTATTTATTTTTTTAACGTTCCCCCCCATCACCTTTTAAAGTCACAAAGGAGATCATCTACCACCCTGTGAATTTGTATTTTCTTTAACCAATTTTCTGAACTTTTTAGTTTCCACTGTGGACTAAAATAAGTTGTTCCAGCTCACACAGCCGAGCTGTAGAGTAGAACAGAAACCTGTTTGACTACCTACCGTGACAACTTCCTGTTGACACGTTGGTGCTGAAGAAGTCTCATGGGAAATGCCCCCCCCTTTTTTTTTTATATGTGTACAGAATATGAAAAGAAAAGAACAGTTGAGCAGATGTTTTCACAATCTACCATTTCTGGAGGTGCTTTTAAACTGAGAGATCATCTTCTTACTGAATGAACGGTAAACGGAGTAAACATCCAGCTGTTTCTTTCCTGGCTACACGTTAAAAAAAGCCTCTGGATGGATCCCGTTTCCCAGCATTTTTTTTTTTTGCTTTTTTTTTTTTAATGCACCGTCGGCTCGACGGTTTGGACAGTTTTCTGTCAACGACTTTCTCGTCCAGATTCATTTTTCTAAAGGAACCTTTGAGCTGCTCATTTGTTCTCGTTGCATCGAGGGAGAGACCGAGATGCACCCTGATTCTTAAAGTGGACTCTTGAGACCATTAAAGAACTGTAAAAAAAAATAATTTAAAAACCTGTAAAGGAATAAGATGGACAGACTGCCTTACACGTCTTCCAGTGGACTCTTTGTCTTGTAAAAGTTTTTTTTGTACTGAATGTTTTGGTTCGTTACCCTGGGAGCTGTTTGTGTTTAGTTGTTGTTGTATGTACAGTAGGAAGTGATTCTGTAACAGACTCGTTTTAACTTAAAAAAAAAAGAAAAGTTTTTTTACACCATTTTTTGTATTAAAAGTTGCCTGCGGAAACCAGCGAATTTGCTTCGAGATGTTCTTGACCTCGGATTGAGCGACGGAGACGAGTATTCACTGAGAGGGTTGTGATGGGTCCAGGCTCCACTTGGGTCCCGGTCAACGAGACCTCAGAGGGCCTCAAACGGGTCTAAATCTATTGTAGATCTATGTATGTTGGATTCAGTTTCCATGTGCACCAGAGAGCCTTTGTGTCATCGTATCTGTGTCCACTCACGAACATCAAGACCCGTTTGTAACCTGGACCCTATTTTCCCCTTTTTGGGGGGGGGGGGTGGCAACGATTTCACCATCGGAGAAGTCTCGTTCTGAAATCATCGCTTCGCCTCCACATTGTTGAAATCTCCCAAATATGCACCCATGACATTGAAAATCTCTTAAACACTAAACTACGCTTTACATTCGCCGACGCGCGACAAAACTCCGACGACGTCCGCTCTCCGGCAACGCTCGTTGTCTTCCGGCAACAAGTCGCACATTGACAAACAAAGCGAAAGGTGAAGAAGAACGTTTCATTTCTCCGTCGGGTTCCTTCCATAATGTTGTCGCAGACTTAAAACAACAATCTGAGCCGGTCGGAGGCGAAAAACAAACAATTTTAGTTGACGTACGTTGACGGTGAGAAGTTGCCTTCCATTGCTGCTCGTTCGTCATCTGCAGCCTCACAAGCCTCTCTGTGGTTTTCATCAGACCCCGTTTGCCTTATGAATAAAAGAGTTGTTGTTATTGTTATTGTTGTTATTATTATTATTATTATTATTATAATAAGAATAGGTTGTTCTGTGGAGCTCTCGGAGGCATTTGAGCTCCACAGGAAGTTTCCCAGTCGGACACCATCTGGTACTCGTAGTAGAACCACAGGTGTGTCTGCAAACTCCTGAAGCCAGAAGTAAAGAAGATTTCTAACATCAAAAGAACCTCAAAGGAAAAGACCGGCAGTGGAAACCAGGTCAGTCGATACGTTTACACACTTACAGCAAAACGTATGAAAAGATGCTGCTGAAGCTAATGATTTTTTTTTTTTTTTTATTATCGATTCATCTTTTGATGATTTTCTCAGTTAGCTGGTCAAGTTTTTGATAAGTGTGTCAGAAGATTTTGGAAAATGTTCCAATAAATTATCACACAGGACTAAAAGAAATACCAACAAATATTTACATTTGAAAAGTCAGAACCAGTGATTTGATTTTTGCTTTTCTGCTTAAATTGAAAATAAATTGAAGCATTCTTTTAGTTTTTGTGGTCAAAACCTTTATTTTCCAGCAAACGCCTCGACTAGCGACGAGCCTCTTTTGCTAATGTCGAGCTAATATTTAGAAATATGTTCTGTGCTGTTGTGACCATGATCACGTTTTAACTAAAGATATTTATTTGAACAAATCAGGCCACATTAAAGGGTGCAGGACTGAGGCCTACAAACAGGATGTGACTCAGAACTTTTTGCATTTCCTGTTCCCTCGTCTCAAAGTCAGTTTTTTTTTTTTTTCTTTTTTTTTGTGTTTTTGAATCCGATGACTAAAATAAGGTCTGTGGTTGAAACGAGCTGAAGAGATTGTATGATATAAAATACACCAGTAAATACCCCACGTGGCTAAATGAGATGACAAAAAACGTCACGTTAGCTTTTTTATTTCTAAATCTATCTATAAATAAAATAAAATAAAAGTTGTGTTCATTTGAGAAGATTATCTTGCTGGACAAAAACGTGTGAGTATCATGAACTTGTGTTTGCCACATTTTCTGAAATAATCCAAAATCCAGAGGAAGAATCCCATTGGCTCTCATCGCAGCTTATTAATGTGCATGTTTAATAATTAAATTATGTTAATTTGTTGTCGTTTCACCCTGTTTCCAGAACTCAGCTGTTAACGAGGTGAGTTCAAAGTTATTATTAATTGAGATTATGAATTAAACAAAACAGTTAAAATAAACCGGAATCATCCTATGATCACTCTTCAAACCACCAAAATATACTTTAACCCCACAGCTTTTATACAAAACATGAAATATAGTGACGCATGCAGTGGTGGGCTGTAACTAAGGACATTAACTCAGGTACTTGCTACGACATGAAGCTACAGCATACGTTCAGTCGGAGCACCATCCTCCTGCACGCCCGTCATTTATTCCTCATACATCTGCTAATCACTTCTCAGTGGCTCATTATTTAAGGCTCTCATTGTTCGGGCTGTCAATCATGACACCAGCTGTTTGGATCAGCTGGTCTCCTCCATCCAATAAGAACAAGGAAACTATTACATGGTGAGCCTCTCGTTCTGCTGCTGTCTCTTTAAATGTGACTGTCTCTCCACCTTCAGTTCATTCATGTTGCTGTTACGCAACCCTCCACCTCCCCTTCTCCACCCAGGCTTTACAGATCCATCAGCTTCATCAACTCATTCTATCAGCCTCATCAGCCACCACCACTACTACTACTACCACTACTACTACTACCACCACCACTCCTACCACCACTACTACCACCATCACCACTACTACTACCACCACCACAACTACCACCACCACCACTACTACTACTACCACTACTACTACCACCACCACCACCACTACTACTACTACTACTACCACCACCACCACCACAACCACCACCACTACTACTACTACCACCACCACCACTACTACCACCACCACTACTACTACTACTACCACCACCACAACTACCACCACCACCACCACCACTACTACTACAACCACCACCACCACCACCACCACTACCACTACTACTACCATCACAACCACCACCACAACAACCACAACCATCGCCACCACCACCACCGATCGGGGCAGACGGCCCTCAATTACAAATCTCCCCGTAGAGTCTGAGCTCCAAGACTTCATCATCACACGTCACCTGTTAATAATAAACATTTATCTTTTCTTTATCCGACTGGTCTCTCCTGATTGAAGTACTTCTACATCTTCATCACTACATTAATCTGACAGCTTCAGTCACTTTCCATCCTGTGCAGGTAAACCCTCGTACCTCCAGATGTGTTGTTGTTGATTGTTTGTGATAAACTGAAGGAGGAAGTGTTTCCTTTCCGACTTCTTAAGCTAAATAATAAATAAATAAATAAATTCAGAGCTTCTTGCATCAAACAGGTTGTTTCTTCTCTTTAGAGCTACGTGGTTCTCACGGGACAAACACATGATGATCTCATAGAATAAGATTAAACTACACAACAGGATATAAAGGAGTTAAAAACATCTGCAGCAGTCAGACGTAACATGCACATTAATTTATCAGTAATAATAATCCAGGAACATCATATATGATAGTAAAACACATTTTACTGCACAATGAGTACTTTTACTTTTCATACTTACATACTTTTACTTGAGTGAGGTTTTGAATGCAGGACTTTTACATGTAATGAGTATTTTCACAGGGTCGTATTAGTACTATTATACTTCAGTGGATCTGAATACTTCTTCCATCACTGGATTTACAGTTTAAATGTACGTTGCGTCTTTTTCAGCTGGGACGGGGGAAGCTTTGCCAAAATACAATAAACCAAATCAAAGTGCAAAATAAAGATTGTACATATTCTCAGAACACTTTACATCATTTATTTCATTTGCAATAAATAAGAAAAATACAGAAAAACTCTACAACACAGAAGCATAAAGACACATGGAGCTCCTCGGCCAGCAGGAAGCTGAAGAAACCAACAAAAAAAACACAAAAAAAACTCATATTTTATTCATGAGTTTAAATAAAAGAAGGTAAAACTAAAGTGTCATTCTTATGAAAAGTGCATTCAAAACAGAAATTTTAAAATACAATCTTCACATAAAAAAAAAAAAAAAAAAAGCCCACATGAGTTCAGTGAGTGATAAACATGATTGTGGTCGTGATGCGAGGTAGAACTGATGGAGCAGAGTTAAAGAAACCACAGGAGGCCTTTGAAGAGAGAGTTAAACGTTTGACATGAAACTCACACTTTAGTTTTGTATTCCACACGTTTCTAGGTTTTTAAAAGCAGGTGTTGCGTAACAGTGCTTTCAGACTGAATGCAGAGCAATTTGTTTGTCACCGTTACCGTGACGATGCCCGTTTCGCTGCCCATCACAGTCGAAGGTGGTCTCGTAAACATATAAAACCTCAAACCGGCTCGGACGCAAGTGGATTGTCTCGCTTTTAGGCCGTCGCTTAAAAATAAAAATAAATTAAGTTCAAACTACGTCAAACCAACGCGAGTCAGTAAAAATACATTTTAGAGTCAACATTGTTTGTGGTAAATAAACAGCAACATTTGCACAAATAACGCACCTCGTGCTCAGTGTGAAGATGAACACAGACAATAGGAAGATAACAGAACTGCAAAGTGCTTTGGAAGATTTGGGAGTCTTATAATAGCGTTATATAAAAATGTTACAAGACTCCAAAAGAAAGCTGGTGATCCATTTTCTAAGTGTGATGTAAATGTTTTCTTTCCTGTGTTCATGATTTTATAAGGATAATGTTTCTGAGGTCTAATTAATTTTTATAACAGGTGGGGAAAAAAGTGGATGAGGCCTTAAAAGCCTTGATGTTTTCTTCCTGGTGAGTTTTAATGCGAACACACAATATAAACGTACCTTGTGCTAAGAGTGCATGGAGAAATAAAAATGTACCTGGAAGATTCAACACTTTTAGAACACGGTGTGCACTTCTGCCTCTGGTGGCCAGAATGAGTATTACAACTACAACAACACCAACAACAACAACAACAACAACAAATAAACCTTTTTTTTTTTCCACCTGTTTCACTGATTTAAGAAATAACTAGGAAAGATTAGCTTAAAAACAGGAGAGAAAACTATTTATATTTGTTATAAAAATGGATCACCAGATCACTTCCTCCTCCTGAAACGGCCCCAAATCAAGAATATCTGTCACATTCACTCAGATACAAGAAGCTTAACTTTGAAAACTCCCAAAAATCTTAGTAAACTGTCGTGGCACATCGAACGTTCAGTGATGGACGACTGAACGAGCTCCCGTTTCTGTTTCATGTTCTCCACGACGGCTGGTCCACACACACACACACACACACACACGCACACACGCACACACACACACACACACACCGGGGGTCAGAGGTCACTTGCGCTGCATTGCCGTGGGCGGCCGGTGCTCGTTGTCATGGCGCTTCAGTAGAGGATTCAGATCCGTCTCCAGCTCCCTCTGCTTCTGTAATAAACCCTGAAAACACACACACACACTGATTTGTACATCTACACTTGTACTTTGTACTCTCATAAACCGGAGAGGTGGGGTTTGAAAGTTGTGGCTGTTCACCGTCCACCATACTTACAATTTCCACAACAATTCTGAGAAACGTAGGATCTAGTGTTTCACGGAGCATAATGATGATATTTCAGCCTCTGCTGCTTCCTTTTTAAGTCTCTCACAAGTCTCCCAGTTTTACCGGAGTTATACTAAATACCAAATACTAAATTACAATACACCGGTAAGAACAGCTGTTATTGACACTTGTTTTACAATCATATAAAACAGAGAAAAACAGCAAATCTTTACGTCAGAAAAGCTTCTTCCAGAAAGTGTTTATTTTGTATTTATTTTCTGCTTGATGAGGTCATCAATGCCCTGCGATGAACCGGTGACCCGTCCAGGGTGAACCCGGCCTTCACCCAGTCAGCCGGGACCGGCCCACGACCCTGAATAGGATGAGCGGTTTGGATAATGGAATGGAGTTCATCAATGAATGCTGTGTGTGTGTGTGTGTGTGTGTGTGTGTGTGTGTGTGTGTGTGTGTGTGTGTGTGTGTGTGTGTGTGTACACGTTTGTCTCTGTGTTTGTGTGTCGGTCTGTGTGCAAGTTTGTTTGTTTGTTTGTGTGTGTGTGTTACCTGCCGTAGCTAGGCCAGGCCTCTGAGGATCTCCTTCTGTCGGTGTGTCTGTCTGTCGGTGTGTGTGTGTGTGTGTGTGTGTGTGTGTGTGTGTGTGTGTGTGTGTGTGTGTGTGTGTGTGTTACCTGCCGTAGCTGGGCCAGGCCTCTGAGGATCTCCTGCTGTCGGTGTGTCTGTGCGTTACGAAGCAGTTCAGAGTGGAGGAGTCGGTGTGAGGGAGCCGGAGGAGACGCGGAGCTCTGAGGAGGAGCTTCTGACGAGGAGAAAAAAAAAAAAAAAAAAAAAAACTATATATATGAAAGTACAGCACAATGGAAAATACTTTGTTACAAGTAAAAATCCTGCATTTTACTAAGAGTATTATCAGTGAATTGTACAGCTCCCGTCAGGGTTTAATTATTATGTGTGAGTGAGTGAGTGAGTGAGTGAGTGAGTGAGTGAGTGAGAGAGAGAGAGAGAGAGAGAGAGAGTGTGTGTGTCTGACCTGTGTGTGTGTGTGTGGTGGGGGGGTGTGTGTCTGACCTGTGTGTGTGTGTGGTGGGGGGGTGTGTGTCTGACCTGTGTGTGTGTGTGTGTGTGTGTGTGTGTTTCTGACCTGTGTGTGTGTGTGTGTGTGTGTGTGTGTGTGTGTATGTGTGTGTGTCTGACCTGTGTGTGTGTGTGGTGGGGGGGTGTCAGCAGGCTCCAGTGGATCCATGTTGAAGACTTCATCAGTCCGGACGTAAGGAATGAACTCCAGAGGGAGCGGGTGAGGAGGAGGAGGAGGAGGAAGAGGAGGAGGAGGAAGAGGAGGAGGCGGGGCGGAGGAGGAAGCTGCCTGCTGACTCTGAACTCTCAGAGGAGGAGAGCGCCCCCTGGAGGAGAAACAAACAGAGGAGTTATCTAAACGTAGATTCACTTCACTCCATCAGTGGAGCTGCTGAGTGGACAGCTTTTTATTTTATTATTTAAACAGTAAAAACAGTTTTCACTTCTTCAGAACTTCACACAGATAACCGGCTGCTTTTGAGTGAAGGCCGACCTAACGTCACTAAAACGAGGCTCAAGACCGTTCACTGACTGTAGAAGGACGCTTGATTTTATTGTAAAAACGTTGTAGTTTAATATGCATTAAACTATGTATATCATCTAATTGCCCCTTTATAAATAAGACTGACTTGATTTGTCTTTTTTATTGATTGTTACCTGGTAAACAAGGCTGGTCATTTTTCAGGTCCTGTCAATTTTGGGTGTTTTTTTCTTTTCTTTAAAGGAGATCTGGGGTTTGCTCACCTGTCAGTGTTGATGGCTGCTAAGATGTTGTGTCCTCTGGAAACATTCTCCACCTGGAACGATAACGGCCATTAACAGAAAGTCCACCCACAGCCACTCAATGTTTGTCAGGAAGTTAGTTTGCAGTTGGGAAGTAACAAAAGTTTGTGAATCAAAGTGTGGTGAAGTTTTATATTAAATCAAAATAAGACCGAAGCAGCCATCAGAATTCAGTGTGAGAGTCCACAGTCCTACCCTCCTGGTGGGACTGGTTCTGGTCTGTGTGGGGTTGGAGCAGAGAGGAGGCTCCTGGTGCTGAGGAGGAAGATGAGGAGGACGAGGAGGAGGAGGAGGAGGAGGAGGAGGAGGGTCGGTCCTGGACAGACAAGTCCTCTCCTGCAGAGCGAGGAGCTCAGCCTGCCTCCTCTGTCGACTCTCCTGTCTGTTCCTCTGCAGAGGAGCCGGGTACCGCTCCGAGGCTGGGACGAACCGATGGCTGGGCCTGGAGGAGCCGGGTACGGGGGGGGGGGGTCAGAGCAAATACTGCTGGAGGAGCCGGGTACAGGGGGGGTCAGAGCAAATACTGCTGGAGGAGCCGGGTACAGGGGGGTCGGAGGGGTCAGGGTAAATACTGACCGAGTTGTGTGACGTTTTGCGCTCTTAATTCTTAAAGACAACATAGAGGTCGTGGGACAGATTTTGTATTTCATACTTGGGCCTTTTTAAACTTGAAAGGATTGAATAAGGAACTTAATAAGAACTGCTTCTTTACCTTCTATATAATGAAACATGAGCCCAGATCATTCATTTATAGTTAATCTTTATGTATTTTTGGAGGTGTGATGACTTCAGACATATAAATGTGAGACTTGTGTGTGTTTCTACCTCTGTGTGTTCCACTCCGGCCTCCTCTTGTCCCTCCTGCTCCTATCGGTCCTGGCAAACGCTTCATATGGGTCTCCTCCTCCTCCTCCTCCTCCTTCTCCTCCTCCTACTCCTCCTCCTGGCAGACAGATGTTCTCCTTGCCTGTTCTCACCGCTCGGTTCCTGATGTTTGGAGGAGCAGCAGAGAGAAGAGGAGGTGGCTGGTACTGTGCAGAGACGTCAGGAGTCTGAACTCTGAGCTGTAGAGAGAGAGCCACACACACACACACACACACACACACACACACACAAATAAAGTATAAGCTGTTTAAGAATTCAGAAGCCATCAAAGATTAAACCACTTCTCTTTCTGTGACACGAGGCCGGAGTTTGTCTCATCCAGGAGTCGACAAATCTCAAAACACAAACGTGGCGTTTTGCAAAGATGCCGTAAACCTGCCGAGTCGAGGTCAGAGGGCGTGAGGCCGTGAAGTTAAGACGACGACCTTTTGTTGCCTCTAACTTTCTCTCTGATCGATCGCTTTAAATAACACTCTCGCTGAGCGTACAGCGCAACTGTGTGACGTTGCTTTCAGAAAAATAAAAATCAGAAAAATACAGATATGATCAGAGTGGGAACGCAGCAACTTCAGGAAATAGGTTTACAAAAACACAGAATAAGATATCTTTACAAAAACAACCTGGAGACACCAGAGCGGACGGCTTAGTGTGGAGAGTAGTTTCCCGTAGTAGTACTAGTATTGTACTATGTATAAGTTACCTGGTACAGTGGTGTCTTTGCTGTTGACGTCCTCCTCCAAACTCTCGCTCTTCCTGTTACCTGCACACAGAGTGATCATTACAAAACAACCTGCTGGGCTTCACACCTTGTTTAGTCCGCAGTAAGAGTTCCAGTGGTGGAAAGTAACTAAGTACATTTATTCGAGTACTGTACTTTATACTTTATGTTTATGCACCACCACATTCATTTTGCAGCAATAGTAACTAATTACTTTATATCATAATTTTTGCACACAATTTGATTTGTTTATGAAATCAAAACACTTTGTTAAGGTTTAAACCATAAACTTCAGTAAAGGATCTTTGTACTTCTTCCACCACTGCAGAGTTTGATTGACAGCTTTCACACCCTGAGAACGTGTTTTTAGGGTCAGTTTTTTTTCGTAATGTAATTATTTGTATTTGTATTGCAGTACTACTGCAGTAGTACTGCAGTAGTACTGCAGTAGTACTGCAGTAGTACTGCAGAAGCTCTGCTCACCGCCGGTCTCCAGCGTCTCCTGCTGTCTCCCGTGGTCGTTGTGGTCGCCGCGGTCGTCGTCGTGGTGGTCGTCGTGGCCGTCGTGGTCGTCATGGTCGCCGTGGTCGTCGTGGTCATCGTGGTTGCCGTGGTTGCCGTGGTCGCCGTGGTCGTCGTGTCCCGTCTTCGGCTGCTCCGCCTGGCTGTTCGACTGCAAAACACACAGAAGTCAAACACTGATGCAGCGAAAGGAGCAGACAGTAATCATTTAATCATTTCGCTGTGGGTAAAAAGACTTGTGTCCTGTTTGTGTCCTGACCTTCTGCCTCTCCCTCAGCGTGTCCAGCTTGTACCGTCTCTCCAGCATCTCTCTCTCCAGCGCCACCTTCCTGTCTTCCTCCTCCAACTCCTCTCTCCTCCTCGCCTCCTCTCTCCTCCTCTGCAGCCGACGCTCCTCCACCTGGGCCTCGATCGCTCGCTGGGGGGGGAAGAGACGGGAGAGACGGTGAAATATTCAAGAAGTGATAAAACATCACTGTGTTCCCTCCTCCTTCCTTCCTTCCTTCCTTCCTTCCTTCCTTCCTTCCTTCCTTCCTTCCTTCCTTCCTTCCTTCCTTCCTTCCTCCTCCTACTCCTCCTCCTCCTTCTCCACCTACCTGCTGCTCCAGCTGCTTGAGCCTCCTCCTGTCTCTCTCTTCTAGCTGTGCGGGGTCCAGCAGGGCGGTCATGGTCCTCAGATGGCTGCAAGAAAACAGAGACAGCGACCTGTCAGTCACCTTGTAGCCCCGCCCTAAAACATCCCCTGCTTTATGGTCTGTTTGACTCTAAATGGACCATAATGTACTAAATGAACATCATGCTGTGTTGAAGAAGACTTGAAACTAGAGATTGAGACATAAACTCATGTTTACAATGTTTACTGAGGGAATAAATCAAGAGAGAAGTAGAGTCATTTTCTATAGACTTCTATACAACCAGAGGAGTCGCGACTTCTATACAACCAGAGGAGTCGCCCCTGGTGGTCAGGAGAGAGAATGCAGCTTTAACACATGAAGCTTTGACTTCTATACAACCAGAGGAGTCGCCCCCTGGTGGTCAGGAGAGAGAATGCAGCTTTAACACATGAAGCTTTGACTTCTATACAACCAGAGGAGTCGCCCCCTGGTGGTCAGGAGAGAGAATGCAGCTTTAACACATGAAGCTTTGACTTCTATACAACCAGAGGAGTCGCCCCCTGGTGGTCAGGAGAGAGAATGCAGGTTGAAGGCACTTGGCTTTCACTTTTACGAATCGGAGGTTGCCGCCTGGTTTCAGCTCATTGTCCGTCCACTCCCTCCTACCTGGCTCTGGGCGGGTATCCGCTGGTTGTATCTACGCTGGCTCCGCCCACACTCTCTGCTCCGCAGCTGCTCGTGGCCTCCCAGACCAGGGACAGGCTGGACGAGGGCTCCCACTCCCCCCGCTCAGAGACGATGGACGGAGCTGCAGTCGGGACCGCAGGTCGTCGCTGCATAGAGTCAAAGTGTGTCGCCCAGAGCTCGTGGTCCTCCGTCTGCAGAGACACGTTCAAACAGTAGCTGGAACACATTAACACGTCTCTGCTGGTCTCTACTGTACCTGGCTCTGGTCTCTACTGGTCTCTACTGGACCTGTCTCTGGTCTCTACTGTACCCGTCTCTGGTCTCTACTGGTCTCTACTGTACCCCCCACACCCTGGCTCTGGTCTCTACTGTACCTGGCTCTGGTCTCTACTGGTCTCTACTGGTCTCTACTGTACCTAGCTCTGGTCTCTACTGTACCTGGCTCTGGTCTCTACTGGTCTCTACTGTACCTGGCTCTGGTCTCTACTGGTCTCTACTGGTCTCTATTGGTCTCTACTGTACCTGTCTGGTCTCTACTGGTCTCTACCGGTCTCTACTGGTCTCTACTGTACCTGGCTCTGGTCTCTACTGGTCTCTACTGGTCTCTATTGGTCTCTACTGTACCTGTCTGGTCTCTACTGGTCTCTACCGGTCTCTACTGGTCTCTACTGTACCTGGCTCTGGTCTCTACTGGTCTCTACTGGTCTCTATTGGTCTCTACTGTACCTGTCTGGTCTCTACTGGTCTCTACCGGTCTCTACTGGTCTCTACTGTACCTGGCTCTGGTCTCTACTGGTCTCTACTGGTCTCTATTGGTCTCTACTGTACCTGTCTGGTCTCTACTGGTCTCTACCGGTCTCTACTGGTCTCTACTGTACCTGTCTTGGTCTCTACTGTACCTGTCTGGTCTCTACTGGTCTCTACTGTACCTGGCTCTGCAGCAGTTTCTCTCTCCTCCTGCGTTCACTGGTCTCCTCTCTCTGCTGGTCCAGCTCCTCCAGCCAGCGCCTCCTCTGCTCTTCCCTCCTCTCGACACTCAGCACCTCCTCCAGCGGCGAGACCTCCTACGAGACCACACAGCGGCTTTGAAGGAACACGTCACCAGGTGCAACAGTGCAACTGAGCTCTGAGGCACAAAGGAAGCATCACCGGCAGGAGGGATGAAAGAGAACCGAACAAAAAAGTGTGTTTCCATGTTGGGTTTCCTTATATTTTGAGTAATTAAGATACTATACAGTTATACGACAGCTTAATGGGAATGTGTGTATGCAAGTCATTTTCCGTCCAGCTCAAAGATGTCGGGATACTTCTCGTATTATCGTGTTCGTCTTTTATCTCATTTCGTTCGCCACTGTCCCCATCGAGGGGAGGAGGCTCAAGGATTCGTTTTCAATTTGGTTGTCTTCGGCAACCGTTTTGAGAAAGACAAGCGGGCGTGCTGCTCCGTGGGACGAAGACTTCTCAGGTCAGATTTACCCCGAGTCTGAGGCTGGACCTGATGGCTGCAGGCTGATCTCTGTAGCTCACGCAGCTGTGGACTGAGAACACACTCTCTGTGTCCTCCTCAGCCTGAAACACACACACACACACACACACACACACACACGCACACACACATATAATGATATATAAAATTCAACACATCCTCCAGAAATGTGACCAACAAAGTGAAACTCTAGAGATAGAAGGTGAAACATCTCCGTACCTGGAGTCTGTCAGGAGCCGAGCGCTGCTGCTTCATCGCCACTTGTTCATCTAACACACACACACACACACACACACACACACACACACACACACACACACACACACACACACACACACACACACACACACACACACACAGTTGTGACTCATTTCTCACCAGAGAGAGTGGGGAATGTTGTGTAGGATTATACATTTAGAATAACTTACGGTTGTGATATTAATTATCTTTTTGACTTTTTAAGTGAGGCTGGGCAATATTTGGATATTAATATATCGATATTGTAATACTTTTGGATGTAGTAATTTGGCATAAGTGTTGTCTTTCCCTGGTTTTAAAAGCTTCATTACAGTAAAGTGATGTCATTTTCTAAATTTACCAGACTGTTTTATTATTTGCTTTTACCAAAAGAATATAATTGTGAAATTATTTAGTAAAAGCACTAATAGTCAACTTTTCAGGATTGTTGAAACATCGATAGAGGTATTTAAAAAATATATAGTGATATTTGATTTCCTCCTTATTGCCCAGCCCTACTTTTAAGCATGTTCTGGTGAGGGTTTGGAACTAAATAAGTATTATCATACTTCGAAAAGCATTTTAAGAGCTTAAAGCACAAAGACTCAGTTAATCTGCTTTGTCAGGACCGTGTGGCTTAGATTCTTACTCAAATGCAATTATGCAATCAGCTTTTTCTCACTACGCACCAATGGGAAAAGCACGTACAAAAACAAATGAAATCTCTGTTGTGAAATAACCAAAAGAGTGACCTTTGTGCAGTTAAACCAAAACTAGGAGCTAAAAGAGACTAAAACACTTCAATAACTCTGTGGGTTTGTCACTATAATTGATATATATATAGTTTTTGAGGTGCCCGTGTGTGTTTACCCAGCTCTCTCCTCCACAGAGCCTTCTTGGCGTCGATGGCCGCTCTGCTGTCTGACTGTCGCTCCTCCAGCCAGCTGAACGGACACCCAGACAACCTAAACGACAGCATTCTGCCTTTAACCACCTTTTATTTAATTAAATACAGATGTCTGAAAATACATCAGCACCCGAGGGGGAAACAACGGACCTGAGCTGCACTAATACTGCTTAAAGGTCTTCAGCAGTAAAAACCAAATGGGTAAATTGTGAGAATAAACATCTCCTTGACAGCAAACAATTTGAATATTTTAATTTTTTTACTTTGCTGAAGAGAAAACGTTGTTTATTTTGTCCCCATATCGTTCCTCAAGAGGTCAGAACCAGAACGCAGCAGTAAGAAAAGGATGTTCATACTGTTTATCTATTTATTAAACAGCAAAGACATGAAGAAGCGATACAGGTCCGGTCCTTTTTCTAGGGTCAAACAATTGTAAAGTGTTGCCTGTGACCTTTGACCCTGACCACAGTTGGACCGTATTTATGGTGATCTAAGAAGAGAAGCTTGAGCTCGTTGACTGGAAATTAAAGTTTTCCTGCACATTTACTGGTATCAGTTAAATAGATATTTAAAGGTCTTCTTCGCGGGTTTCTCCTCACCTGTTGTCTCTATCCCGTGATCTTCCACTTGTGTCAGTTCCTCCTCCACTATCTTCCTCCTTCATCCCGCCTTCTCCTCCTCCTCCTCCTCTTCCTCCTCCTCCTCCTCCTCCATCATCATCATTTGTTGAGGAGCCAGCTTCTTTTGAGTTTGTTTGATTTACTAGAAAAGAAAAAGACATGAAGTTCTACATTATATTGACAAGGAGAGAAAGTCCAGTGTCTGATACTGTGATGTCTGTTCCCTGTGTGCGTCACTAATAACACAACACAACCGTCACTAATAACACAACCGTCACTAATAACACAACACAACCGTCACTAATAACACAACCGTCACTAATAACACAACACAACCGTCACTAATAACACAACCATCACTAATAACACAACCATCACTAATAACACTAATAACACAACGGTCACTAATAACACAACCATCACTAATAACACTAATAACACTACCGTCACTAATAACACTAATAACACTACCGTCACTAATAACACTAATAACACTACCGTCACTAATAACACTAATAACACTACCGTCACTAATAACACTAATAACACAACCACCACTAATAACACTAATAACACAACCACCACTAATAACACAACCACCACTAATAACACAACCATCACTAATAACACTAATAACAATAATAACACAACCACCACTAATAACACAACCACCACTAATAACACTAATAACACAACCATCACTAATAACACTAATAACACTAATAACACAACCACCACTAATAACACTAATAACACAACCACCACTAATAACACTAATAACACAACCATCACTAATAACACTAATAACACTAATAACACAACCACCACTGATAACACTAATAACACAACCATCACTAATAACACTAATAACACAACCATCACTAATAACACTAATAACACAACCACCACTAATAACACTAATAACACAACCACCACTAATAACACTAATAACACTAATAACACTAATAACACTAATAACACAACCACCACTAATAACACAACCACCACTAATAACACTAATAACACAACCATCACTAATAACACTAATAACACTAATAACACAACCACCACTAATAACACAACCACCACTAATAACACTAATAACACAACCATCACTAATAACACTAATAACACAACCACACTAATAACACAACCACCACTAATAACACTAATAACACAACCACACTAATAACACAACCACTAATAACACTAATAACACAACCATCACTAATAACACTAATAACAACTAATACATAATAACACAACCACACTAATAACACAACCACCACTAATAACACTAATAACACAACCATCACTAATAACATAATAACACAACCATCACTAATAACACTAATAACACAACCACCACTAATAACACTAATAACACAACCACCACTAATAACACAACCACACTAATAACACTAATAACACTAATAACACTAATAACACTACCCTGAGTCCGGTGGTCCTCTGGTGGGCGTTGCCCAACGCTGGAGGTCTGGACCGTGTGGAGGAGCTTCTGGAGCTGCTGATTGGTCAGACACGCCACGCTCTCCTTCGGTGCTGCGTCCCCATTGGCCAGCGGGCCCGTTAGTCCCGCCTTCCCAGCGGCTCGTGTCCCGCTGTTCCGAGGCCGTCCTGTTTTCCCGTCGGTCCTCGGGGAGCCGACAGCAGCGCCGTGTTTGTTCTGGTCTGACTTCACCTGCAGAGAGAAGGCGGAGCCTGTAAAACGTGCCGTCAAGAGTAAAGAAAAGAGTAAAGCAAAGAGTAAAGCTAAGAGTAAAGTAAAGAGTAAAGCAAAGAGTAAAGCAAAGAGTAAAGTAAAGAGTAAAGCAAAGAGTAAAGCAAAGAGTAAAGCAAAGAGTAAAGAAAAGAGTAAAGCAAAGAGTAAAGCAAAGAGTAAAGCAAAGAGTAAAGAAAAGAGTAAAGCAAAGAGTAAAGTAAAGAGTAAAGTAAAGAGTAAAGCAAAGAGTAAAGTAAAGAGTAAAGTAAAGAGTAAAGAAAAGAGTAAAGCTAAGAGTAAAGAAAAGAGTAAAGTAAAGAGTAAAGTAAAGAGTAAAGTAAAGAGTAAAGTAAAGAGTAAAGTAAAGAGTAAAGAAAAGAGTAAAGCAAAGAGTAAAGTAAAGAGTAAAGCAAAGAGTAAAGCAAAGAGTAAAGAAAAGAGTAAAGAAAAGAGTAAAGCAAAGAGTAAAGCAAAGAGTAAAGTAAAGAGTAAAGAAAAGAGTAAAGCTAAGAGTAAAGAAAAGAGTAAAGTAAAGAGTAAAGAAAAGAGTAAAGTAAAGAGAACGGGCTCGCCGCACGACACTCACCTTGGCCACAACGTTGACGCTCGGTCCTTTCTGATGCTCGTGTGTCTTGGATGAAGTCAGAGTGGTGCTCCTCCCCCCGCTGCAGGTGGTGCTGGTGGTGTTGGGGGAGGCGGCTGCTCCTCCTCCTGCCTTGCTCCTGGTTTCTCTGCGCCTCGCCGCCTGCTGCCGCCGGGCTGGACGCTCCTCTCCCCGCGCATCCTCCACACAGGACGGCTGCCTGGAGCTCAGGACGGTCGCCGCTCGGGGCCTGAAGGACAGCTGCTGGCATCGAGACAACCAGCAAAAAATAAAATAAAATTCCTTCCAGCATTGTTGTTAATTGTAAACATAAACTTGCGCTGTTTACTTCATTATGTTGTCTGAAGCCTACAGGCACCCAGGTGTGTTTATGTGTGAGACTGCGAGGATGATTCCTACCTTTGCTGGATTCTTAACGCCTGCAGGGGAAGAAACACGTGACAGTAAGGAGCCATGAATATTACATCACACACACAAACATTCATGTTCACGAATACCTCTGTGGGTCGAACACAATCACAATCGTAATATTTAACAGTTTTAAAGATGCGTATTAATGACCTGCATGGATATGAGGGGCGAATTGTATCATAATTAACTGAAAATTGAGAAGAAAAATAAATAAATAATAATCCTACTTGAATAGAAATGAGCAATTAGCAAAACTAAATACATAACATTTTAGGATGAAGTATCACTGTGTGCAACTGAAACACAGTTTAACATAAAACAGCACACTAAAGTCAAAACCGTTGTCAAATTATCACTTATTAATTTTCTGTTATTTAACGAACTGATCAACTTAATGTTCTGCAATAATTAGCTTGATACCTTTTTTTTTTTGGTTTGTTTTAAACTAAGTGAACACAAGGACCTAACAAGATAAGCAAATAAGTGAGTGAGTTTAAATAAGAGCAGAAAGTTCTCACCGCGACTGAGTAAAATCAACTTGGGTTTTCCATTTTCAAGTTCAAACAGCAGGCCGTCTCTGTTCACACACGGGAAATACAACAACATGAAAGTAGTGAGCAGACTGACATCTGTAAATACCAATAATGTTTTCAACTGACCTGAGTTTTTATTGTGGTTATATGTTAATGCTGTCTTGCTGAAAAATAAAAAAAACTGTGAGTCAACGCTGAACTGTCTCAGATTTCAGTCTTTTAACAGCTGGAATATTTGTTCATTTACAAAGTCTCAGTCGGTTCAACCTTCCTCAGATAAATGACACTAACGCCGTAATTTAATAAATATTCCAGCAATAAGCGAAGCAGTGTGAGGGAGTTTTTTTCAAATTGTGCTTTCCTTCAAAGTATCTGTCAAGTATTCAGGTGTGCAGGGACTTTTTTTTAGGGTTTTGAGTAAGTTTTTATTTTATTTTTTCTTTTCAAATTCACCATTACCTCCTACCTACAGAGCCCAGGAATACAAATTATCAAATCATATTTAAGATGATTTTGGAGTATTATGCAACTGCTTGTGTTGAATACCGTATTAAATCAAATCAAAATCGTGGTAGACTTTGTGATATCCGCAAAGATCGTATCATTGTCAAACGAATCGATATAATATTGTATCCTGATGAAACTTGTGATCTCCACCTCACCACATGATGAAGTTTAAGGGGAAGTTCATGTTATAATAAAGTCCTTTTATTGGTGGAATCTGTTGGCTCGCTGTCCCTAAGTCTGGTGCTTCATGTCTGAACCGTGATGTCCCTCCACTCCAGCCCTCGTCCGTTAGGTTGCACCATGAACACAGCTCATACTGTGTCTCGAGCGTATTCATCCTGTTCTCAGGCAAACAGAGTTATCTGATCCCTTGTTCTCCACACACAGTGAGCACTTTCCCTCCGGTGGATGTTATATAGAGAACACCGATGTAAACTTAAATGTCTTAAAAATGTGTGCATAGCTCAATAAGATCTTTAAATGTAGCTGTGCAATAGATTCATGGTATGATGCGAGGGATTGTGTAATATGTGAACTATGTGTAATGTGTGGTTGTAATGCGTTTTAGTTCACATTGCTTTGTTTTTTCTTATTACCGCTATGAAGGCCACTATAATTAGACTGTACGGCATAGATCATCATCATATCATCTGAGTCCAGGAAGTATTTCCCTATGAGGACCATAAAGTGTGTTGGGTCTAACCCCATCTGTTCTGTATTCTATATTTATTTCATACATTAGTTTATTCTGTATATATTCTGTACATTACTTTGCACTTTGACGCTTTTTGCACTTCTGGTTAAGATGCTGAACTGCATTTTATCATCTCATTTTATTATCTGTACGCTCTGCAATAAAGTTGACTCTAAAAAGAGACAACATTTACCAGATTATAGGTTACTGATTTCCAATCATCACTCTACTTTCATATAAACTGGCTTTGGTTGAAAACGCTGCTTCACTAAAGCAAACAGGAACTCAAAAACCAAACCTGTGAAGTCATTAGTGACACCTCAGGAAGATATCGAGGATCCTCTTTAAGAGATCTCTCATGTTATATTAAACAAATGTGTTTATTAGACATTAGTATCTGCTTCTGACCTATTGCAGGGATAGTTTTTACATGAGAGTTTACAATAAAGATGTCTATTCTATGATGTCTGTTTGTATTTTTACTTCAGCACACTGCAGAAACATTTCACCCTCCAGGCCATTCAATATTTAGTCAATATTAAAACGTGTTGTATACTAGTTTTCCTCTAGAGACTCAGCTTTGCACGAACAGCTCATTGTTTGACTGACTTTCTCTTGTCAACAAAAGCTCAGCGGGTTAAAACCTCTCTGTTGTCTGTCGTGTTTTACGAAAAGCGTGCGTTTGGTCGCAAAGCAATAACATCTCGGGCGTTTCACTGTGACACATTGGCTCAGTATGTTAGCTTAGCATAGCTTAGCATAGCTAGCTAAATAACGTAATTTAGAGAAAGAAACTCACCCGAGATTCATGCCGACAAGCGGGATGTTTACCGAGAAGGCGGCACGTTCACTGACCACCTGATAAAGACGGAAACCAGCAGGTTCGTGACTGATTTGAGTTGATAAAAGCGCCTCTGAGCCGCTCAGGGAGGACCGCTCCGCCACTTCCGGGTTGTTTAAATTGTGTACGTTGGTTGCTGAGAACGACCAAGAACGACGTCACCGATTGGCTCGTTCGTTTCTGCTGTGAAAGTAACAGCCAATCAAACGTCACCATTTTTGACGTTTACGTTTGACGGTGTTGCGTTCAAGGGGCCTGGGAATTTATTTGAAAACAAAATTTAACGATCACTTAACGTTACGTTACAACTTAAGGCTACAACTACTTAGTTACTCAGCGACCACGGCAGCTGAACTACGGGTATACTCTGACTTTATTATATTATATAAAGGGACTATTAATTAATTACTATTTATTAATTAGGGACTATTAATTTACATTAATGTGGACACAGTCCCCCGCGACGACATGCCTTAAACCGTCCATATGAGAAAATACACCAGTTAATGTACAGTCAGAAAACTACATTGTGCAACATGGGCCTGTGCAACATGGGCATAGGTTTTATGATTTAATCAATACTTTATACTTTGAATACATCAAGAAAATAACAATGAATACGTGCAAAATCTATTATTTTTGTTGAAACGATGTCATTGCCATTTCCTACCCAAGTGTAGCTCATGGATCTTTATATCTTAAGTCAAGTCAACATTTCAACTTAAGTTGTTTTAAGGAAATGTGTCTAGAAATAAGCCCCTATTAAAAACTTTCAGCAACGTGTGTTTTTGTGGTTATTTCCATGTTTGCTTAGAATTTACTTGGTAATTATTGACAAACTACTGTCATTACTTGTTAGTTGCATCACATTTCATAACAGTTGCAGAGGCGGTCTAGTATTTACTAATCCCGTAGAAGTTTTTTGGTAATGATATTTCTATTACCTTTTTATAACATTGAAAGAACTAGTATTTACCAATTAGATAAAGTAGAGTATGTTACTTACTTTAGATAATTAGCAATGCATTGATGCACTCTGTCACAGTAATGCAAGACTGGAAGAAACTATTTTTCATAAATACTTTTTATACGTCACTAAAATTCTATTACTACATTATTACTATGCTATTTGTATTTTATTTGATCTATTATATCACTGTTTATTATATATATATATACAGTATATAAATAATATTTATACATAAATAAATAAATAAGGGGTATTATATCTATATCATTTTGAAAAATAATGTACTTTCTTTTGTTTCCCATCTTTTTAGCACCTCTTTTAACCACATTGGTCAATTCTTCCAACTCTTTTTGTGAATATGAAAATAAAGGTCAAGACACAATTAATTTTGTCTAACTTTAACTCAACTCCAGTTTCACTGGTGAGTCTGTGAGTTTTATTAAAGTCTTAAATTTGGACAACAAAGTCCCGGAGGAGGAGGACGAGGAAGAGGAGGAGGAGGATTGATATCTTAAAAATCTTAAATGCTGTTGCAACCAAAAGGCCATGAGAACAGTAACGGCATGCATTGCCTGTGATGTCTGTTTGTAATCACACAATCAGAGTTTGTGCCTTAGTGTCTCTTTTTCTATTTTTATGTCTATTTTTTATTGAGGCGGTTGCCCCCCTGGCTTTTTAGTTTAACTGTATTTAAATGTATGCCACCTGTAAGACCAGCAGCCGCCTGCAGGGGGCGTTAAAGCGTCGCCACCTGTAGAACCAGCAGCCGCCTGCAGGGGGCGTTAAAGCGTCGCCCCCTGTAGAACCAGCGGCCGCCTGCAGGGGGCGTTAAAGCGTCGCCACCTGTAGAACCAGAAGCCGCCTGCAGGGGGAGCCAACGCGTCGCCGTCACTCAGATGAACCGGTTCGCTCCCCCGTAATGACGTTTCGCCTCCTGGATGTTTTTTTTCCGCCGTTGATGAGTTCGGATACCGGGGGGACCGACAGCCACCAAACCCGCTCCGGTCGCCCGAAGCACGAAGCGCCGTGACACCTCCTCTCCCGCGGAACCAGCCCCGTGTCCACCGGACGATCCCGACGGTACGTACGTTGTTATTGACAACAGAACCAACCGGAGCGGCTGCATTCACGTCAGAACCGTGATGCTAGCTCCGTTAGCTCCGTTAGCTCCGTTAGCTCGCGAGGCTAAACCTCCAAAACGGGAAGATAAGCGTCGAACTAACGTCGGTTTTTATTCCGGCAGCAGGTAAAGAAGAAAAGGGTGTTTTTAAAGCGAGATGACGCGAAGAGGCGTGCAGTTAAATTTATTATAAGCTGATTAAAGATGAGTGTGGCGGACTTAGCTCGCTAGCTAGTCAGGCTAAGGTCAAGAAGCTGGCCAGTCTGACAGCTAACCGCTAACACGGCACCCAGGTGTGTCTGTAAAGGTGTGTGTGTCTCTCTGCTGGGGGGCCAGGTAACGGGGACACCGGGGCACCGTTACCACCGGGTCCACACCGGGACGCTGGGCTGGTTAAAGGTTGTACAAATCAAGATTAAAGAGGTTTTTGGGGGTCTTAAAAGTTACATTAGCTTGATGTTAGCTCGGTGTAAATACACAGTTCCGGGTTTAAATACCTGTCTGGATGTTTAGTTCCCTAAAGCCAGGTTGTTACCGTCCAACACGGGGACGGTGGAGGTTTGATTGCTTTTATTAGGGTTTAATTGGGCAGCTCGTGCTGCGCGGCGCGTGCTGGTGACCACGCTGCTGGGTGTCGTGCAGCTCCACACATTACGATAATGTTGGTAAATAAACAGACAGTTATTTGTACGTCAGGTGTCTCTCTGGAGGCTTAATACAGAATGTGACGTTTTGGGGTGGTTTTTTTTTGTTGCCTTTATGCGATGCTTAATGTCCTTGTGGTGTTTCCTCCGTCATCCGCACCAGATTCATTATGACTGGATGAAAATATTGTTAACATTTGAGAGGAGATAGTGTGTGTGGGGGGAGGCTTCCTCTCTGTCTGCCTGGTTTCTCTCAACATCAGTGGATGTCAAGGCCATTTACATGATAACTTGGCTTCAGTTTGTGTCTTTCTCTCGTTGGAATCCTCAACTCTTCTGTCCATCTGGAGTTGTGTTCATTTAACATCATTTTAATGTTTACATGTCTGTTTTGTGGTTAAAAAAAAGCAGTGTTTGTGTATCAATTATATAGTGATGGTGATTTAAAAAAAAAAAAAAGAAGTATTTGAGGTGTTTTGGTGACCTCTGGCCGACACCTGATCAAAATTTGTGCCGATATTGATCCGGTGTATTCGATTGGACCAGAAATCCAAACTGTTGGAAGACATTCTGATGTGTATTAAATTTTCCATATACCTCAATTTTCTATCCAAGGGACATACCATGACCGCTCCTCATCCCGTTATCATCTCAAGAAAGTGGATAAAAAAAAAAAATCCTTTTCCAAACTCTCAACTCTTTTCTCCTGCAGAGTCTTTTGCAGAACGTAAACAAACCTCAGACAGGCTTCGCTCGTCTGCACCCATAAGATCGGCGTGTCGCGTCCCGTCCCCAGACTATAAATAAAAAAAAAATGATGTGTGACAAAGTTCTGTCGGCTCGCTGAAGTGTAATTTTTAGACTTCATGCTATAATTTGATAATTTAGCCGATTCCAGGCGAGGAAACAACATCTGGAGCGCTTCGGCTCAAAACATCGAGTCCTCCATTCAGTCTAAAGAAAGCGCCTTATAAAAGCTTGCCTTTGGTTTGACATGTAGGTTAGCTGGCTAACTTTGGGCTTAAGGCTGGATTTTGGTCCCACAAAATGTGGTAAATCCTCCAGGATCCTAACATGGAACCGAAGACGACGTAGTAAAGGATTGTTATAGAACCAGAAGTCCATGCTGGTTATAAAACAGAGCTTCTAACAAATAAGTCACCGTAGCAGTGATCAATATAACTTCCTGTTACATATAGATAAATAAGCTGAAATGGTTTGATAATAATCCTCAGTTTAGACTGTTTTACTCCATCGGTGCAGGTCTGAGGAACATGAGGAGACCTGATGAAAAGAAAGTCTTGACAGCAGAAATCCGATGACCCGCCGAGAAATAATGGCAGAAATCCGCTTTTTTCATTGAAAAATAAAGACTAGTATCTGCATGTTGAAAATTCATATTATATATATTAATATTAATATTACAAAAATATATATTTTTCTTTGTAATTTTTATATTAAGGTCCAATATTGTTTTCTTTAGAACTTGAGTCGGCTTTACTTCTCTATTTATCTGCACTCTGTGATGCTGTATCACGTTTTAATTTCCCCTCTGGGCCAATAAAGGCTTATCTTATCTTAAAGTCATAAAGTCACACCTTTGCAGAGACAACACTGTTCAGTTTTTGATTGATGCCGTCAGAGAGTTATTAATTTA
The DNA here is from genome assembly GCA_016806645.1 of Ophiodon elongatus. Taxonomy (NCBI): domain Eukaryota; kingdom Metazoa; phylum Chordata; class Actinopteri; order Perciformes; family Hexagrammidae; genus Ophiodon; species Ophiodon elongatus. The sequence continues at coordinate 263,687 of JACSYO010001768.1, read as the reverse complement.
ACTTCACGTATATTACAGAGCTCGTAGTTTTGGAGTGTCGTTGAACTGTACTTTATTTTAATCGTCAATATTTTTGCACAAAATCCCCAAAAAATAACGACCGCGAGGGGAAACCACGCCGATACCAAAGTTTCGCCCCCAAACACTCGCTACGGGATTTTGAGTACACGGACCTTGCTGACACGAGAGTCCCGTGTTCGCGAGTTCAGGTTGCCGCGGTAACGCCGCGGTCTCGGTGGTTGTTTTGACGGTTCGGAGGCCTTGTCTCACTGCGATTGTTGATAGGACGGATTGTTCTCCCGGTTTGGTCGTGTTGTGTCGCCAGGCAGCTGTGGATGTGTGTCAGGGGACGTCGGGCAGCAGCTGCGTGTGTGTTTTTGTGTTTTTGTGTTTTTTTTCCCAGTCGTGGTTTGTGATTTTTGGGACCGACAGATGTGTCGGGGTTTCTATCCCACGGGGCTGCATGATACAGCGAGAGAGAGACGGATCTCTCTCCCTTCCTTCCCTGCCTCCTCGTGTATCCTTTGTGTAATTGCCTCCTCTGTCTTCATCGGCTCTTCCTTTCCTTCATTACTTCTTTACTTCCCTCGCTTTTATTTCCTCCATCGCCTCTTCACATCATGATTTTCTTTCTTTCCTTCACTTCTTTTCATCCCCTACGCCATGTTCCTTAAATGTCTCCTCCTTTCCTTCATTACATCCTCCTTTCCTTCATCTTCAACCTAAGTTCCTTCACAACCTTTTACTACCTCGTGTCCCTCCTTCCTTCATTACTTCCTCCTTTTCTGTCTCCGCCTCATTTTTTTTTTTCATCCCTCCACCACGTAATTGATTATCTGTCACACTTGAACCACGGTCTCTATCTTCTTCTCTTGGTGTGTGTGTGTGTGTGTGTGTGTGTGTGGGTGTGTGTGTGTGTACACGTGTGTGTGCGTGTACACGTGTGTGCGTCAGCAGTAGCTACCTCCAACCCTTATTTAGCATCATTTATCCTGGTTATGCTACACTTCACTAATGCAACCACTCAGCAAAGACACACACACACACACACACACACACACACACACACACACACTGCTAAGTTAAGACATCATGATGACGATGATATCTTGGCTCTTGCTCCTGACTGGGATTCAACTCCAACATTGAATTTGTTAGATTAGAACAGCACAATGTTGGATTTTAGATTTGGAAGAAAACAACGACCGTAAATTGCAAACGTTTTTAAGTTACACTATCGTATCCAGAAAGTGTTTTATAAGTGTATTCTCAGTTAAAACGTAATTTCTTGCAGTGGGTGTATCTTTCACATCGGGCCGCAAACTAACGATTATTTCCTCAATCAGTCGACCAATCGTTTGGTATCTAGAAACATAAGAAGTGTTCGAAAGAATCACCACAAGGTCTTGTTTAGTCCAAAAACCAAAGATATTACATTTATTGAAATGTTTAACCAGACAAATATCCGACAACTTTCACGCGCGAGAAGCTGAAACCATAAACATTTTTGACAATTTTTACGATCGACTAATCGAATAATTGTTGGAGCCCTATTTCAGAATATGTCTGGTTTTAACATTACAGTACATGAAGTTTCTGTCTTCGTCACTTGATTATTACAAATGTGACTTCTTCATGTGATATGCAGTAAGTCGTGGTCCATTTTACAGACGGGAAGCATTTCATATTGGTTTATTTCTAGTCCCTCAGTATCCTCACAGTCCACGTGTGTGGAATCGTACGTTTGTCTTTCCTCTTTGCAGCCAAGCGGTTTATCTGGGTCCTCGATGATTTATTTATTAAAGAAAGTAGCCCAGACCTCCTTCTCCTCCTCCTCAGCTTCATCCTAAGTGTTCTCAGGTCTGACGGGATGTATTCGTCCTCGAGGGTCAGACCCCCTTCTGTACCCTTTTAACTTTTGATTTGGGATCCACATGCAGTAATTACTTTCCGATAGCGAAGCTCCTGCACGATCATGTACAGGTTTCCCCGTCTTTCTTTAACTTCATGGATGAGGCAGCAGTTTCTGGCCCCTCTGATGTAAAGATATGTCGAGTTGCTCAACACAGTCCGCTACGTGTTGACATGCAGCGATGTAGGATGAAATGTTTGTTTACTAAGAGGAGAGGACATGTCCTCATAATCACACAGAATTGTTATTTCATGTGTTCACATTAGCTGTTTTTATATTTTTAGACGCGTTATGTTTCCCTGATGGATGTGACGGATGTGCCCGGCATTGTTTTGATGCAGCACAGACGGAGCGGGAGGGGTTTGTAGGAGCATGTTGATTTTAAAGAGTTGTCTTATCTGTAAGTTGACTTCACAACAACCGCTATTCTCATGGCCATTTTTCTGTTGTACTTTTATGGTTCATGTGCCAGGAAGATGGTGTTAACGTTCTTAGTCCCGCTCGCAAAGCTCTGATTGGTTGGTTCTTTTTTTTTCAATCAGGTCGACAGCTGTAACTGTAAGTATTCGACGCTTCGGCCTGTGTGTTTTTCATGATGAGTCCATGAGTGCTGGTTTTACGCCTCGTGTGGCGTCTCTCCTCATCCCTCTGTGTTCGAGTGCAGACGTTCCTCAAAGCCACGTTTTCGGGGGCCGGCTCTTCCCGCTAAACGGCGGCGTTTTCTCTCCGGCGGTGCCCGTCTTCAAGCCCGTACGCAATGCAGCACACTTCCGCTCAGCCCTGTCTAAGGCTACTGTTATTCTAAAGTATTGCTTGTATTGTTATTGAATGAAACACATTTTGTTTTTGCGTGCAAAAACGGCAACAAATATCCGAATATCGAAATTGAAAACCTAAATACCAACCCAACGAACGAATATTCATCTGTGGCCGTCACCACCCGGAAGGCCAGCGTGGGTTAGAGGTGTGATCTGGTTCAGTTGTTGTTGTTGTTGTTGCTTCCCGAGTAAATTTACACTTGTATGTCAACGTGGTTGACCTTCTGGCAGATTATAATCTGATTACCTCAGGGGATTTAAATGCAGGTGGAAAAGGGTGTCTTTGTTGATTGTAAGCACATCCAGTCAACCGTGTACGATAAGTGTCACTCAAAGGTGAGCGACACCTTTTGCAAACCGCTGTGTTTTTCTGTTAATGGAGCAGAGTGGTGCCAAAAACAGTTGCTTAAAAATTATTTACGTGAGTAATTGATTAATCTATGAAATAAACAAACAAGCATTAGCTGGTTACGGCTTCTTGGGACTGTAGCTCAGACTAAATGAGAAGTTTGTGAAATCGTGATTCATTGAAACATTATCCGTATATTAATCGAATGACAAAATCTGGAGCTTTTTCCCAGCAGTACAGTTTTTTTTTTAGCTCTTCTTTTTTTGCATTTTGTCTCTACTGGACAGTTTTAGCAGAGTGACTGGAAGCTTAAAAGGAAAGAGTTTAGTGGGATAACATAAAAAACTAAAAAGTTAAACCAGAGATGTCTTAGTTATGTGGTTTGTGTCTTAATACAGTTCAGGAATGTCCCCTTTTTTCCTGTTTGCCACCAGCAAAGGATTCCTCACTTTGATTCTGGGACATAAATAGAGACACAACTGTCAGGAGCAAGAGTAACAGTAGTAACAGTAGTAACAGTAGTAACAGTAGTAGTAGTAGTAGTAGTAGTAGTAGTAGTAGTAGTAGTAGTAGTAGTAGTTGTTACAGTAGTTCTATGTAGTGTGGCTGCAATAGTAATACTTTACTGTATTCTACTACGTTCTGTTCTGTCCACCTCAGTCTGCTGTTGCAGGCGAGAATCTCCTTCACTGCCAGTGAATGTTAGAGATTTATTTCTTTATATTAGTGTGAATATGAGAAGTTATTTCTGCGCAAAAAAAAGTAATTTCTGAGCGACTCTGGATCAGGGCCAAAAATACGAGATGAAACATTTCAAATTTAAGGTTTTACATTAAAATGCTCTTTAGATATCTGAAGTAATTACCCCTCAAGTCCTCGGTTTATGATACATTCATAAAGTGCATTATTAGGGTGTGATTTTTATCGAATTAATTCTTCAGTCAGTGTTCCGTAAACAGCCTTTTAAAGTCCTCTATATGATACTCAGAGCATTAATATCCAAACAACTGTTGTCTTCATGAAGATATATGGTGGAGTAATGTATACCTGAGCAGTCTCCCTCTGTGTGTGTGTGTGTGTGTGTGTGTGTGTGTGTGTGTGTGTGTGTGTTGTAATTAATTAGTCATTTTAGTGTGTGTTAGTGCATGTGAGCTCTGCGCTGCGCTCACACAAAGTCCTCAGGAAGAGCACCGGGCTTTGGAGCTAATTTTAACACCAAACGGTGGAATTACAATATCCCAGTTCCTCATTTGATGCCGTGAGGCCCAAAGATTACGTTCTCCCATCGACTTACATTGGGAGAAAGACGCTTTAACTCTGCAGATCTTCAGTTAAAACCAACTGCCCAGTACATCATCGGAATTATAAACTCGGAAGTCTAACTTTTTTTTTTGCTTCATGCAAAACTCAGCAACTTTCATAGGAATGAACAGGGCTCCGCCGCTGCATCCAGTTCTCTTTATCCGTGGCTCACACAGCGTTTACACCCGAGAAGAATCGCAGGAAGGTTTGATTTATAAATTCAAATTTTTTAGGGGGGAATCCTGCAGAATGTCCTCAAAGTCTTCTGACAAACCAGACCGTGATGGGCAATAAAGAAAGGACCTGTCCTTCCCTTTAAACTGCTCCACCGGGCTGACGACGTCTCCTGCAAATGATAAACGTACTGCAAATCCTCAGTAACCCTTTAGATTCAACACTCATTCAACTCAATGTCAAACTACGCACTTCTACTCTTAGGTGTTCCTGGAAATCCTTAATTGGCTCAATCTGTGACTTACTGAAGGACAGAAGGATTCCCTCTCTCTCTCTCTCACACACACACACACACACACACACACACACACACACTCACACTCACACTCACACTCTCACACGGTCAGTCAGAAATAGCAGCATAATCGGTCTGTTGGTGTTGTCGAGCCGTAGTGAGCTCCACAGCTTTGTCACAGGGATGGCTGATGATGTAAGATATGCTCGCACAGATCCTCTAAGCTGATTGGCTGGCTGCTCAGGTTGTTCACCACACCTGACAGGACTCAGCGGGGACGATTAGAGATCGGGGTTTGTTTGTCAGTTTTGGACCGCGACCACCTGCGTCTTTGATGCAAAGCCGAGATGATGCAAGGGAGACGGCTGAGTTCAAGTTATTCCGAAAGTGAATCTCTGAACCTCTTTTTTGCGGCGCTGCACGGACTGGACGCTCAGAACTACTGATCGACCCGACATCAAATCCACACATAATAATTACATATTTGCATAGCTCATAAAAACACGGAAGCAGCCCACAGCCATAATACAAACTGCATTTGCATTCGTAATATTTTGTTCCATAATTATCAGGAATAGAAATGCTGTAATGTAACGGTTGATTATTTCTCCCTCCCCGACTCCAACCTTTGTTTTCTTTAAGGGAGCTCAAGTCTCCACCATACAAAAAATAAGGCAAAAATAAAAAATAAATGGCAATCGTGGTGTGAAATAATAATTTTATGATGTTTGATGAATTTTAGCACTAGTAATAAAATATTCCAGGATAGTGTTGCCCACAATAATCTCCAGCACTACGGGTTTTCCTTTGTGTGGATACTAATGAAATCACCAATAGCCCGTCATAAATTAACAGTATATTAATATTAATCAGTCCTGAGGTCAAAATATCGTTTGGATCATCTTAGGAGGAGGAAGAAGAATTGAAGGAGGGGAGGAGATTAAAAAAAAAAAAAAAAAAAAGACGGGATGGGAGGTGTGGAGGGGATTTGGGGAGAGGGATGAAGGACACAAGGAGGAGGAGGAGGATAGTTTGCATAGGAGACAACAGGGGGAGGTAAGTCGTCCTTGACTTTGCCCTCCAGCAGCCTATTCACAGCCCTCTGCATCGCACTGCATAAAGGACGCCGCCCGCTGGAAACACACACCTGTTGCCTGTGTGCCAGGAATTCACTGGAGACACATATAGACACACTAACGGAGACAAAACCGCCGTATAGACGGGTTACCAAACACCAGCTGTTCACTTAATACCCCAGTACCTACCTCTGTGTGACCAGATACCCTTTGATCTCAGCTAGCGGCCGCGTGAGGCCGCACAGCGCGCTAATTATGATAACATGTTGAATGTTCAGCAAGTATTTGTCTTTATTTGTTTGTGGTTATCGGACGAAGACTAAAGTTTATGGTCGTGTTTTATCCGCCTCGCTCTCAAATTTGCAGGCAAACTGCACCACACATAGTTGGAGTTTCGCCCGCGTCTTCTCCGCCGCCACCCGACTAAACTGCTGTTTCCAGGATAATTGACACGCTCACTTGCAGCTCAGCTCGTAAACTTTGCCTCGACCCGGCCCCGTGCATGCGTAACTCTCCACAGAGACGAGACGGAAGCGAGATGGCTCAATTTTCTAAGTGAGTTTATTTATAGAGCGCATTTAAAAAGAAAATAATTTGAATAAGGTGCTGTACAGCTTCTAAAACAACAATACAACATATAAGATGTCTCACTCCTTCGCTACTTCATCGTCATTTCAGGTTAAAATGTGTTTTAATTCTTCTTTTTTTTAAATCGGTAAGTGAGTTTACGTTAGCCGTTAGCAGCCGGCGTGCAGCTCAGTCCTGCTCGGCCAAATAACGGAGCTAACAGCTAACGTAACATTATGATGCGTTCATGCTGTATTCAGTAAAAAATGAGTATTAGACAACGGTAAATTATAACGTTATCAAGTGTTCAAATGCACTCGTGTCAAATTTTTGGCGAGAATAAATACAGTTGTTTGAAGGAGATGTTTTCACAGCGATATGAAATAGATATAAGAGGGGGAATTATGACCTGTTCACATCTACTGGTATCAGATGAGCCTCTTGGCAATATCTGATATGTGAGTATTCAGCTGGACCACAAACCTCTCTGTGTGTGTGTGTGTGTGTGTGTGTGTGTGTGTGTGTGTGTGTGTGTGTGTGTGTGTGTGTGTGTGTGTGTGTGTGTGTGTGTGTGTGTGGTTTTATATTTTAAAGTGTCGGATAGACGTGCGTGTGTGTGTGTGTAGTGAAATGTTAGAAGTCGTGGATCATCGGTGTGATTTCACGGATCCCAGAACAGATGTGACCTAATGTTTCCTGTTTACTCTAACTTTAGAATTCATAGCTCGTGGGAAACACACTAAACAGTGCATGATCGTGAGTGTGTGTGTGTGTGTGTGTGTGCGCTCTCTCTCAGCCTGCATCTGGGGCTCATGCTTGGTCATGCTTGGATCGTGACACCGAGATCAGACGGCTAGATTGTTGACTTTCCATCGTGGCTTCACTGCGTGCGTCGTGCTGGGAGAAGCCGTGCTCGTGGCCTGTGATGTGGGCCCAGTGCGAGTGTGTTTCTGTGCAGCGGGGACCGTGTGGTTGGAGGCATTTCTTACCTTGATGACATGTTGGAGGTTTGAGGTTTTTTTTATTTTTTTTTTAAGGTTTCCAGTCAGCATCTGGTGCCTGCAGCTCCTCGTCTGAGCGCAGAAAACATGTCGTCCAAACAGTCAGAGAATTGAGGGTTCTGTTGAAACTAATCTCGGTGATCACAATAAAAGCCTTCAGTTGGTTCGCAGGTGCAGTTGCTTGACACTGAATGGTAGTTAAACTTGTGACTTCGTTTATGGCCAACATCTTCATCCTGGTGGTGAAAAACAAGGTCTTGGTCCTTTTCAGAAAGCAGCATGCCTCGTCTTTGTGGGGCAATCCATCACCTTTTCCTGTGGATTGTACTCATTCAATATCCAGTATTTACATGATGTAATTACCTCTCTGCTGTACATAGCAGTATGCAGTCGAGATAGTATATAGTAACCCTCGCGAAATACATCGCGTGTCCACACTGGGGCTGCAACCAATGATTATTTTAATTAGCAATTGATCTGTAGGTTATTTCTTTTATAAAATTGTGAAAAAAGTGCAATCAGAATTTCCCACCCAAAGTTGTTTTATTTCCATCATGAATGATGAATAAAAACAGCACATTTGAGAAGCTGGAACCAGCAACTGTTGTAACTGATTATCAAAGATTTATTTTCTTTCAATCAACTAATTGGCTTAAATAAACTGCGCCTGTGCTAATGCTGGAAGAAATGTAATATAACGCTCTTTAACCTTTTTAAAACGAGCAAAGGCCACATATTTAATGAACGAGGAGAGATTATTTAAAGGTCGCGTAGTAACTACATTGATAACGAGACGAGATGCATCAGAATCTGTCTGATTCAGCTACGCAGGCGACTGATTGATCAATTACATCGTATGTTAATCAGAGAAGCCAGCTGGAAAAAATATACAACCTTTTTGGGTTTGTGGAAAGCTGACACAAACCGGTAATCGGTCACAATCAGGTGGAAGAAATGAGGAAGAAAACAGCAAACATCGCTGAAGTTTAGTTTAATGTTTGTATTGATCAGATCAGCTGGACTTTATAAACACTTTCTTGGGGGAAACTGTGCATTTCCAATGGAACCAGGACAGAAATGTTATGCCATTAATATGACCTTATCACCTTTTTTTTTGGAGTAGGGGGGGGGGATTTATTTGTATTCATTTTGATTTATCTGTATTTCTCAGCTGAGCGTAGTTCAAATGTTGCATTTCATCGATGTCAAAGATGAGCCGCGATGCCTGAACCATATGAAGGTTGTGTTTGGCCTTGCTCCATTATTTTATAGCCCACATCGCGATGATATCAGCGAGCGTCGTGCCTCGCTGCAGCCTTGACATTGACCAGACGATGCCTTTACACACACACACACACACACACACACACGGATGTACACACACACACACACGGATGCACACACACACACACACGGATGCACACGAGCAGGCTGTGACGTCATTAATGGGTCTTCCAATCCTCGTCTTCTTCTTTTGTTCCTCCCACTTTTCCGTCTCATGTCTTCAGGCAGGGCGACGATGAGTCATTTTGGGGCAGCTTCGAGGTGCATGATGGGAAAGGAGGATTGGACGGGGGGGGGGGTAGAGGGGGATTTGAGAAACGGCAGGGGAGAGGAGGGGGGGAAAAAAACAGGAAAATGATTGCCAAAAGTATGTGGACACCTGAGCACTTCATCCATATGTGATAGCTGAATTAATTAAAGACATTAATCTGACTGGTGTCCACATCAGAACATCCATCAGTGTAATTAAATTTATATTTTTACTCTTTATTAAACTGCATTAAACCGAATTGTGTGATATAATTTTTTTTACAGGAACCTTTTTGTCGTCTAGTTGTGATCAATTTCAAAGACCTACATTTGCAATATTAACATAAAATAAAAAAAAATTACATGTTTTCCGAAATTAATTTGCATTGTTTTTAGAAACAAGCTCTGTTACATTAGTGTGGCGCCTTCGAGCTGTTTGATGTGGTGATCGGCTAAAAAAATAAATAAAAAAAATCTGTTGTCGTATTCTCATTGTTATCGCCTCTGGTGTCATCGTTTCAAATGCTAATCATTTATAATTGTGGTTTCTATTTGAGATGTTACTCAGCAACAGATGGGCTTTAATTTAATTCTGATTGTTTTGGTGGTGACTTAAATTCTGCATCACAAAAAAAAAAAAAAAAAAAATCCTCTCATTTACTGACAATGTTTTGAAATTTAAAAACAATTGAGTTTTTACGTCAGCAGAGAGCTGGCAGGACATCTGTGGACGGTGGAACAAAACCGTAGACTACATTGTCGTTGTTTTGGGATGTGAAGTGTATTCCAGGAAGTTTAAGGTCCCAGTTGATAGGTTGGAAGGTTTTTTACTTTTTATTTCTCCGTACCGTTGATTGCTTAATACTTTCCCTTTGTTTACAAGACAAAGCGTCTTCTGTGACCCTGACAGTGCTGCGGCTGCATTGTCCCACTCGTTGAGCTACTGTGTGTGTGTGTGTGTGTGTGTGTGTGTGTGTGTGTGTGTGTGTGTGTGTGTGTGTGTGTGTGTGTGTGTGTGTGTGTGTGTGTGTGTGTGTGTGTGTGTGTGTGTGTGTGTGTGTGTGTGTGTGTGTGTGAGACGGTCTGGTCGAAGCTGACGTGCTGAAACATTTGACGTCAACTGTCTGTGGCAACATGCCCAGAAAACTGTGTGTGTGTTATTTTTATGAGCTGGTTCAGACTCCGTTGCATCAGACCTGTTGTGACTGAGACACACAATATAACATCGTGTGTTAAAGCTTCGTCTTTCAACGTGAAAGCTCAGCGCAGGGCTCCAGACTAACTTTTTAATTTAGGTTCACCCAAAAAAGTTTCACTGCAAACTTTTGGCGTCGCAATAATGATTTTTAGGCTTTACCTTTTTTTTTGTCAGTTCCCATACACGTTAACACATTATGGAATAAAGGTGCAGAGCAGTGTTAATGTTAATTTTTACAGCTATTTTAGATTTAGTCGTGGAAATAGTCTTGCTATAGTCATTTTTAATCATTACTTTTAGTCTAAATATTTTTGAGTCTTAATTTTGTCAGCAATCTTTGTTATTTAGTATTAGTCCTGTGTCAAATGCCTTTTTTCGGCAGATTATATTGCATTTTTCAGTCAATCTAGTCCAGCCGAAACAATAATTTTGTCTTTTTAAGTCAAAACTTATTTCACTTTTCTTTTTCAAATTCAGCGTATCGTTATCTGATGTAACAACACACGCTGAATTATTAAGAAATCAACTTGAGGGATGGGCATTTCAAGCAAAAATACTACTCGATAATCCCTGGGAACTATTCGATCATTCTTCGAAGATCCTCCGCCCCGAACCGACAGTTCCCGTCTTCATTTTGAATTACACGTGTTTGAATTACACGTGTTTGAATTACACGTTTTTTGAATTACACGTGTTTGAATTACACGTTTTTTGAATTACACGTTTTTTGAATTACATGTGTTTGAATTACACGTGTTTGAATTACACGTGTTTGAATTACACGTGTTTGAATTACACGTGTGTTCAAAGGCCGTGAGGAGCAGAACGGGGTGTGTGTGGTTCAACACGTGCACGGAGGCAGACTTGCTAAATGTCAGGCGCGCCGTTGCGACCAATGAAAATGTTTAGTCGCACTTGACAGATTTGACCAAAATAATTCAAATAAAATGGCTCTCAATCTGGAGCTGTGAAGTGGCAGAAAAAAAATCAATTATGGCAGCTTCAAGGATGCTTCAAGGAACTTTAATTTTGCGATTGATTTGGGCGTGTGGTGGTGTTTCTGATTACCAGAGTCCCCTGAGAAAACCTCTCATTTTACTGCAGCAGGGTCTGGTAGAATAGATATCCGCACACTTAAATCTATGCAGAGAACACTTTATTCTTAGCTTTCGGTCTGAAGGACGTACGTGGTTCTGCTCCAGTCCTGGTTCTGGTTCTCCCACGTGCCTCCCAGAATCCCACCCGGTGCCACAGATGACGAGCATAAAGAATAACTATATAGAAATAAACAATCGTCTCTCTGATCATCTCTTTTTTGCTTTTGTACGTCATAAAGATTCTTCAGAATTAAATCGAAACTCTTTCATATCCAGTTAAAAGTTACTCACGGTAACTTTTAAATACATATTCAACATGGTGTTTATTTCCTCTCTCCACAGGAAGTGGTGACCCTGCCTTGCTGACACCCTGCTCCTCCTGCCTTCCCCCCAACTCTGCCCCCCCACCCCCCCACCCACCCACCCACCCACTGTCCTGATCGGGTCTCGGTGCTGCCGGCGGTGGATTGGAGCACTCTGATTGGAGGCTTTGCGAGGTGGTTTTTCGGTCTGGCGCCGCCTCCCCCCGGGGCCGGCGTGCGCTCCCAGCAGCCCGTGGTGCCCTGCGCCCCCCCATCCCCGTCACTGCACACCAGAGCCCATGCCCAAGGTAAGACCGGGACCGGGACCGGGATCGGGACCACCTTGGTGTGTTACGGTGGAGATCCCAGTTGGAGGTCACAGAATTATTTTTGTTTTTAAAAAGAGAGTTTTTCAGTGTTCAAACCCGTTGTTTTTTTGAACATGAACATCGCCAGAACAAAAAGGGAGGAAAGTTTTACATAATTGATAATCAAAACCAAAGACATATTTGTAATAGTTTAGATGAATAAAAAACTTTAAAGAGACCTTTTAAGTTTGACTTCTGTCTGGTAAAACACAACAGCTTTCCGTGCATAAATTAAAGAAGTAACAAAGGACAAGAGCCGAATGCACAACAATTACTTTTTTAGTAATGAAAATCTAGTATCTCAGGCTCCATCCAACAATGTTCATTAAATATGTATTTAAAACAAAATAAAAAATCACACAAGACATAAATAGAGCAAGTTAAAATAAAGGGCTGAAATATATATATTTTTTAAAATACAAATTAAAGTAATATAAATTGGCAGTAGACAGTATTGCAAATAGATTAACTAAATGTAAAGAGGAATGTAGCAGTGCATTCATAATGAGAAGTAATGAATATGTGTATGCAGTGGTGTAAAACAGAAAGTAAAGTTATATAAAGCTAAAGCGCAGGGGGAAGATGAATTTATGAGTTGCAGGTTTAACCTGCAGGTCTGAACCTGAACACGTCTTAACAATAACCGAAATGCATCCGTGGTCCTGAGTGTCAAAGACTTTACCTGATACTCTGAGTAGCAAAAGATGACGTCAAATGTCTGGTTAGATCTGTAATCTTGGTTTTTTTTAAGAGTTTTGTAGAAAAACGTGTACATATTTCTCAATGTAAGATGTTGGAAAAAATATAGTATCTTTGTATTGATTGGAAAACTGTGTTATCCCAAAGGGAAATTAATTTGCGATCCGGTGTAGCATCAACACATATTAAATGATATCTAGCCCCAGTAAGGCCTTCTGCCTGAACATAAATGTGCACCTTAGGGCCAGTCACACCAGAAAATAAGTGGTTTGAACGAAATGTTGAATATAAAGGTGTCGACAGAGGAGGTTTCCGAAGATATCCGCCGCTCTGACGAAGTATAGAGGCGGCTTCACTGTGAAACCAGAGTCCAGAGTAGTTTTCCCCCCCCTCCGACACCTCTTTCATAAATCCTTCTCTCCTCGGCAGGAGGAGGCGCGGTGCGTCCGCCAGGAGCCATGTGCCTCCCTCACACCAACATCATGGACAACAAGTTACAGGGGGTGGGGCAAGGGGGAGGGGCTTCACTTCGACCACGGGCAGGAGGCGTCCCACTGGAGCCCTTCGTACACCAGGTGGGTAGTGATGCGGAGATAACGATGGAGCTCCATGCTGATGACGTAATAATTCACGTAAAGATAATAATTAGGTTTTCGTGCTGATTGTTTTTCGTGTGTGTGTGTGTGTGTGTGTGTGTGCGTCTGCAGGTGGGAGGTCACACCAGCATGATGCGTTACGACGACCACACGGTGTGCAAGCCTCTGATCAGCAGAGAGCAGCGCTTCTACGAGTCTCTGCCTCCAGAGATGAAAGAGTTCACTCCAGAGTATAAAGGTCAGTCACGCCTCATTGATGTTTATTATTAGTAAAGTCATGGATGCGGCCTGGACTTGCTGCGGAACTCCATATACGAACCCTTTTATGTCTGACTTACGTCCACCGCCCTGTTGTCAGACGGGCTCAGGTGTTCTGACTCCATACCGGACTTATTGGTCTGTTTTGAGGCTCGTTGTTGTTTTCCAGTTGGTTTGGTTAGTTTGCATTCATACAAGCTGGATATTTTAAGCATCTCAATTACTTTCAGCTGTACTTTTTCACTCGCTGCTCTCGTTGTTAAGGGCTTACAGCTGACTTGGGTCGATGGGGGAACTGTCTGTCGTGGCTTTAATGGTTCGTGTTTTTTGTGACAGTTATTATACGAAACTTGTAGCCACTCCACATTGTGAACACTCGTTCTCAGCCGCAGGTTTTTCTCCTGTCAAATACTGTCTTGCTGTGGCCAATTCACCGCAGCCACGAGACAACATTACAGATGAGTTTACTTACAGTAAATCCATATAATCTGACTTCAGATCCTCATTAGGGATGTTCCTAACGACCAATTTCCCTGAAATTTAAACGGAAGTAAACTACTCTTAAATTTAAGAAAACAGCTAATTTAATCTGTAAATTAAAAAAATGATTATAATAGCTATTTGAAATTGCTAATCACATTTTAAAATCAAACCAATAATCTGTTGGCCCAGTGGCGTAATATTTGATGAAATGCCTTTACACTGCAGTCTAAGAGGAGTCATGGTTTGGTTATAGCTTATATTAGTATCTTAGCGTGCAAGTTTCATTACCTGCCACCTGCTCTTCCCCACATTTACTAAAAAAGAAGGTAGACGTAATAGTTTCCAAAATTCACATGTTTTTTTCTAACGAATTATTCTGCTTCGATCCAAATCTGTTGGCATTTAACCTTTCAAAAACAACATTTTCACCCCCGTCAAAAACTGTTTGCTCTCCTTCACGCACCTGTATTACCAAGACCCAATAAATTACATTTATATAACCACAATAAGGCAACATCATCATTTCCCTCATTTTATTTTGTGTGATAACGTCGTGAAAAATGACGACAACCTTTCGAAGCTTCATTCGAAAACCTCATAGAAGCTTTGAATGTAAAAAAAAAAAGACATTTGAAACGGCCCTATAGCTGTTGGCTGTTGGCTATTGGCTATTGGCTATTGGCTATTGGCTATTGGCTGTTGGCTATTGGCTGTTGGCTGGTGGCTATTGGCTATTGGCTATTGGCTATTGGCTATTGGCTATTGGCTGTTGGCTATTGGCTGTTGGCTGGTGGCTATTGGCTATTGGCTATTGGCTATTGGCTATTGGCTGTTGGCTATTGGCTGGTGGCTATTGGCTATTGGCTATTGGCTATTGGCTATTGGCTGGTGGCTATTGGCTGGTGGCTGTTGGCTGTTGGCTGTTGGCTGTTGGCTGTGCGAGGAATTGGTGGCAGGCGGGGAGAACAAGACGGGGTGGAAGTGAATCCGGACCAGCTGATGAGTTCAGATCAGAGGAGCTCTCCACAGCAACAGCTGAGAGAGCATATGTCAATATGTAATTTAAATGTGTACATTCATATTGACTACTACTTCTGGTCGACTAATCGCCCACATCCCTACACACAAAACCTACACACACACACACATATTGGCGCACACAAACGATACAGTACAGTACAGCATACAGTCGTAATGCATAAAAACACACCCTGCTAAGTCTACAACAAATGTTATCGAAATAAATTAAAGACCAATTCAAAGAGCTCCAAGTTATTTTTATTTGTCATATCTTTCATTGTCGGATTAAAGATGCTTTGAATGGAAGTGAATAACACGTGCACACCGTCTCGCTTGTTGCCCTTTGACTTAAATGGTGTATGAAAGTGTGTAAAAAAAAAAAAAAAAAAGCCAGCAAGGAAGACGGAGGTACGGATGTTTATTAGCTGTGAAGTGGTTTAGCGGCTCTGCTCTTCATCACCGGGCACATGCTGGAGCTGTTACGTGCTTTTGCTGTAGTAACAGACCCAAACACACTCTGACAGCCAGCACGCGCACACACACACACACACACACACCACATCACATCCTCTCCGACGCGTATGTGACCTTTTTATCCTTTTAGCAAACTATGTAAGAGAGAAGACGAGGACGAACTGATGGAGGAGGTGTGTCTGCCAACCCTGACGACTCTGTTCCATTTAGGTGTGCTTTTGAGTCACGACAAAGAGCCAACGCACAAAAACGCCACGTTCCCTTTACACTAAAACACTTAATGGAATGCAGTCGCTATTATAATATCTTAGTTTCTTCTCTCTTCGATGTAAAACCCAGTGCGGTGCTCTCCCGCTCGCAGCGTTGACTCCGGGGAAGTGAAGACGAGTTTGGCTGTAATGTTCGTATATCCGGCATCATGCAGCAAAAATGAGCTGAGGTGAATGAGCTGCAGCCTGTTAAGACTCAGAGCTGAAGCTCCGCCCCCTGCTGCACAGATCGCCGTTCACTTGTTTATTCAAAGTTCATCGATATTGAACGTGTTGTGTGTCCAAATTGCATCAATTTGACACCGCACGTCCTCGGGTCCCGAGCAATACACTCGCCAAGTGTGAAGTAGATCGGATGGACCATTTTTGAGATATGTGAAGGACACACACACACACACACACACACACACACACACACACACACACACACACACACACACACACCTTGTTTTATAGTTAGGAGATGCTGCTGCAGCGCATCCTATTGACCAAATGGCTCCAATTGTGTCACGGTCACTCAGACATCATATTTAAACATGTCCACCAGATGTGGTTACCATGGCACAAAGCCTCCAGGAGATATGACTTCTTCTTTTTGTAAAATAAGCCCTGCCCACAGCATCAAAGCAAACTCAGAGCTAGCTATAGCAAAACTGTATGGAACATCAAAAATCTGAAAAGGTAACTTTCCGACGCGGTCCACAGATGGTCTGTACCAAAGTGGGTGACGATTGCTCTAAATTTGTTGGAGGAGCTGCGAAAAAATCTGACTTGGACACAATTCAAAATGGCAGAAAATCAATCTTTAAAGACTTGAAGTTCAAAAGTTAAAGGCCAAAAAGTAAAGTTTGTTGTTACAGAGTCAACATCTGGCCAATTGCAGACTTCGAAGTAGATCGGTTGTCAAGATATGCGAAAGACAGACAGACAGACAGACAGACAGACAGACAGAGATTCCTCATAATATAGTTACAAGATGTCTGCCACGAGGAAGATTTGGCCGGAAAACACTACAAGACATGAGCTGTGTCCCAATTCAATGCATCAAAAACCAAAAACAACCAAAGAATCACTCAAAACATGTGATTTTTGAGTGTTCTGTTGGACCCACAATGCATTGCGCCATCGAAATCGATGCGTTACTCATAAATAAATATATTAAAAAGTGAATTGCAAAGCACGATGAGGAAGCTCTGTTTTTTTTTTTGTCTTCCAAAATCTTTCCAAAGTATCAAACCCCCCCACACAGGTGTGTTCACTTGTTGTGCTTGATGAGACCTTTTGAAAGACCTTCAGACCTTTTGTGTTGGATTAAATGTGTTTCCATGCACCAGTGTTATGCAATTCAGGTGTAAAAAGAAATTAAGTGGAAATTAAAAAAAAAAAATTTAAAAAAAAACTTCATCCTGTTATCTGCACTCCCAGTTCCCACCAGTTCACCTTGCTGGTGTTTTTTTGGGTCCCAGTGCCATGACAACAGTGGTCCATAAGGAGGCTATATTTAGCCCTGGATCTCTGCCCACTATCAATGTCCTGCTGATTAAAAGACAGACAGACAGACAGACAGACAGACAGACAGACAGACAGACAGACAGACAGACAGACAGACAGACAGACAGACAGACAGACAGACAGATAGACGGATAGACAGATAGACAGACAGATAGACAGATAGACAGATAGACGGACAGACAGACAGACGGATAGACAGACAGACGGATAGACAGACAGACGGATAGACAGACAGACAGACAGACAGACAGACAGACAGACAGACAGACGGATAGACAGATAGACAGATAGACAGATAGACAGATAGACAGACAGACAGACGGACAGACAGACAGACAGACAGACAGACAGCTGCTGACAAGGGACGACTTTCTCAACCTGTCAAGGTTGTTTTATCCAGAAAGTGTTTGACATTGTCAGATCACATTTCCAGTTTCCCGTGGACGGAGGAGCACACTTCAGTTTGGACGTGATCTTCAGGGTTTGATTCTCCGCCGTTGAGCAAACTGACAGTAAAATTAGATTTGGACAAACAGGGAGGCTGTCCAGTGTCTCACTTAGCGGGGACGAGATGCTCTACTCTGTTTGGAAAGCTAAAAATAATAGCCTAATGTTTGAATAACGCAATTTCTACCTGGGTAGTTATTCTGTAAACAGTTTCTCAATTGAATTTTCTGAACAATTACCAAATGTTGATGCACAGGCGGATGACAAATGACAGTAAAACCCAACACTGACTTCTGGCCTTCGTCTCCGGTGTGAAAGGTTACGAACAGCGTTCATTACCGGGACAAACGACTCCGTCTTTGTTCGTGTTTCACCTGTTTTAAACAACTCTGGTTTGAGAGTTTAAACTTGTTTACTGTTTAAAATACCCGCAAAAAAGTGAAGAGTATTTGTAAGGTGTTCTTCAATCATTAGCCTCCACAACGGCTTCATTTTCTTTCTTTCTAAGAACTATAATAATAAAACACAAGACATTTTTGTAACTTTTCTTTCATGAGAAATCCAATTCAATCCACAACAAAACATTGACTATTAGATAACTTACATTTTCTTCTCTCACTCAAAACAAATCTTCAAAATAAAAGTTGCTGAAATTAATTGCATTAATCACACTTTATGTGACATGTTTTTACTTTCTCAGAACAAAACGAGGTGCAACACGTCTAAATAACACGCACAGTCGTTCCAAATGTTTTAACGTTGTTCCTTCTGGGCTTAATATAGATCTGCAGATGTTACAAATTGCGAGCTTTATGTCTTCTTCACTCACGCAGAAGAATTTCCACCTGACGGCATGATGTGTGTGTTAATGTGCGTGTTAATGTGTGTGCGTGTTAATGTGTGTGTTAGTGTGTGTGTGTGTGTCAAAACTGTCATGCAACACAATTTTACAGCCGTAACCAATCCGCTGACGAGCGTCCGGTCTCCTTTTCAAATGACCACGTTGTCCGTGTTTATTTCCACACATGCTCCCTCGGCGGTTTCGGACCTGACAGATCTGCTTGATTTATAAACCTGCAGCACGGCAAGATATTTTACCGTGGAGCCGCGGAGCGCTTTTTACGGCAGCAGGTGTAAAAATAATTAGAGGTGATCCGCTCGGGTATTGTTAGACATGTTGACACGCAGGCCCGACAAAACAATGAGGCCGACAGCACCTGATTAGACCGCATGTGATTCAGACCTGGCACGACCTCCATTACTAAGAACTGAACTCGGCTGTAAAGGGGTGACCGCTTTTCAAAACGATGCTGTTTCTAAACAATGGAAGACATTCGCAGTGATTTTAGAAGATGGGTTATATTTATATGTCTGTTCGTATATTTCTGTTATCTCTAAACTCCGTGTCTGTTTTTTTGTTTTTTTTTGTTTTGTTTTTCTTGCTCCGTCCCGTCAGGTGTGGTGCTGGTTTGTTTCGAAGGCGACTCGGACGGCTACATCAACCTGGTGGCCTACCCCTACGTGGAGAGCAACATGGAGGGGGGCCCGGCGGAGCACGAGGAGCGCGACCCCCCCGAGAGGGAGCAGCCGAGGAGGAAGCACTCGCGGCGCAGCCTCCATCGCTCCTCCTCCTCGTCCGAGCACAAGGAGGAGCGTCCCGACAGGAGGGAGGCGCACGACACCGACACTTCTGATAAGTAAGAAAAAGGAGATTTTAGAAAAAAAATAAACCAGTCGTGAAACAACTATTTTCAAAGTAATCGTTTAAAATTCCAACCTTTGAATCCACTGGAGGAACACGTTTTGAACGGAGGGTGATTTTTCTTTATTAATGATCCTCTCTGCTTCGTACCCGCAGCCTCGCAGAGCTGAAGAGTCCGAGGCTCGACCCGAAGATCCACTCGGACGTTCCCTTCCAGATGTTGGACTGGAACAGCGGTTTGAGTTCAGAGAAGATCAGCCACAACCCCTGGAGCCTCCGCTGCCACAAACAGCAGCTCAGCCGCATGAGGTCCGAATCCAAGGACCGCAAACTCTTCAGTATCCTTCCTCAACCAATCACATGCACTGTTTTTTTCATTTGACAAAAAGAAATCCTAGTTTTTTTTTTCCCACAGCTTCCAAACTTTAAAAAAAAAAAAAAAGCTCTGGAAAAAAAAACTAGTAATGGATCTTATGATAAGATTTCTTTCTTAAAACTTTCCAAAATCAAGAATAAAAATGACTAATATTGTGCACACGCGACTATATTCAAGCACTGGCGTTTAACACGGTAGCCATTGTAAGTCTAGTGATGCTGTAATAATGAAGTTATCCAGGAGACGTCGACTACGGCCCACAACTCTGATCGGTGGTTTTAGTCGGCGACTATTTCACTAGTCGAGTAGTGGAGTTGTGTAACGGTTCAAAAACGGGCACTGAATGTAAATGTCAGCGAGACTGTGAGGAAGAGGGTGGGAGCTGTCTGAGGTTATCGGGTCAAAGGTCGTGTTTTGATCTACAGCTTCAAAGAGAGCAGCTGCCTGGAAAACCCAGCAGCACACTCTCTGTTCTCAACGACGTCCATCTGTGTCCAGTCGAGACTCAACGGGCTGCTGTCAGAGGAGGTCCTCTCTGCAGACACGTTCCCATTACCCAGTGTGTGCATCCTCTACTCCTTTCCTCGCCTCCTCGCCTTGTGCATTTGCAACGTCAGTTAAATATGACGTGTGGAAGGTTTACGTGCTCGTAGCTCCTCCGGCAGGCGTCCTCGCTCCCCGAGATGCTTTTTTTTATTTTGAGAATTGAGACGTCGTTCAAGATGGAGCGCTGAGATCGATCTGACGGGGTCACAAGCCGGAGGAGGCCCGGGGGAGCTTCCTCGATTCCTTTTTCCTCGATCCTCCAGCTTGTGACCCAGGAATTGATCTCAGCGCTCCATTTTGAAGGACATCCCAATTCCTGAAATGCATCTCGAGGATCGAGGAGGCTTGGGAACCAGTGTTTGCTATGCGGAAGTCTTTTCGACACCAGGGACAAACACCAGGAAGTCTCGTTTGTTAAATACCTGTTGCCTCGACTCCTCTCCTTGTGTCTCCTTCTCGCCTCCTCGCCTCCTCCGCTCGCATCTCCCATGGGCGAGACTAAGACGCGAGGAGAGGAATCGAGCAGACATTTTGAGTTATCGCAGTAGGAAAAGCACAGATGTTACTAATAACACTGACGAATGGTGAGAGTGACAGCGTGTGAAATAATATTTTAATTATTTTAATATATAGTCAATAGTATTACATAGAAATAGGTTGTCCACATTGCCATTAATGGACCAAAACATAAATTATCAAATAGTGGGTGAAGCTTTTATGTTTTTATTTGAAACCGGTTTATATTACAGAAACTTTTTTCTCTTTTTTTTAAGATTAGATGTTCGGTTTTCTGATCTGGACCCTTTTTTTAATTCGCTGTCAATGAAAGCGTTCAGCGTTTACATTCGGTCTTTATGAATTCAGTATAATCTACATTTCCACAAAACTAATTCCATCAGTACAACATCACTTTCTTTTTTTTTAACAGACATCAAGTTCTCACTGATACTTTTTTTTTACTTTGTCTGTTTTTTTTTATCGATGATGATAAAATGCTACACAAATAATAATGTGAAACATTTGCAGAAAGTGTTGAATTTTGTGGACTACAGCTAAACATGGTTAAAAATTAGATTTAAAGATTTAACGTTGAAGCTCTGCAACTTGGCGTTGGCTCATTTGCAAGATTCAGGGTTTGTTTTGCAAAAAGAAAAGCAGAATAAATCATTGAATGCGATTCAAGCTGAAGTTGTGCGTCTCTCCGCCTCGTAAAAACACAAACCTCCAGAACGCGTCGCGACCGGAGACGATTCGCTCAACAAACCGAAATTTGCACCTTAACCGCATCGTTTGAACCAGAGTTTCTGCTGCTGGAGAACGTGGTTCACCACTTCTCGTACCCGTGCATCCTGGACCTGAAGATGGGCACCAGGCAGCACGGCGACGACGCCTCCGAGGAGAAGGCGGCCAGGCAGATGAAGAAATGTGAACAGAGCACTTCAGCGTCGCTGGGAGTCAGAGTGTGTGGCATGCAGGTACGACCGCGACGTCAAACACATAATAATAATAATAATAATAATAACAAAACAGGCTCATTTATCTTCAGAACATTTGTACATTTGATTTGGGGTAAAGTGGGTAAAGTAACAGAATAATATTAGGATTCCTAATGCAGTCTAATGTCTTTACTCCTTTTATATAGATTTTACTTTTCTAATTATTTTCTTAGTTTTAGCTCTTGAAAGGTGGAGAATCAGATGATGTATTGATACCTCTTATGTTATACTGCTTATAATACTTCTGCTACTGCCAATACAACCTATTGTACTGCCAGTATTACTCCCACTACTTATACTTAATGCACTACTAAGACCACTAGTACTACTTTCAATACAAGTACCACTTAAACTGTCAAGCTCCTACTACTAATAATCATGTTAACAATAAGTAATAACACCCAGCAATACGTTGTCAATAGTGGTGGAAGAAGTAATCCGATCTTTTACTTGCAGTATGTAAAAAAAATAGCAGCACCACTGTGTAGAAATACTACAAGTTCTGCCTTCAAAATGTTGTAAAAAGTTAGGGCCTTTTTTAAATATCCTTTATATACTACTGGGTAGCTTCCCCCTATAATAAAACGTCCTAACTGATCAGTACTTCTGTCTCTGCAGGTGTACCAGCTGAACACCGGTCACTACCTCTGCAGGAACAAGTACTACGGCCGCGGCCTGTCGAGCGAAGGCTTCCGCCAGGCCCTCCAGCAGTACATGCACAACGGAAAGGGTCTGAGGCAGGACCTCTTTGAGCCGATCCTCAATAAGCTACGCAGCCTGAAGGCGGTGCTGGAGAGGCAGGCGTCCTATCGCTTCTACTCGTCTTCACTGCTCATCATCTACGAGGGAAAGGTGAGCCGATAATCGGAAAAAAAATAAATCCGCTCTGTGATCGCGCGCTCATCGGTTGGGTTCGGGCTCGTTGACACCAGTCGGGTGTCAGACAGCCGACGGGTGTTTTGTGTTCGTAGCTCAGAACCGTCACTTTAAAAGCGAGAGGTTTGATTCCAGCTGAGGTTTGTTTACATTCCACAAAAGCGGCCGCAGCCAAGCCTGGATTACCGAGCAGTCTTATGGTTGTTGCAGTTAAAATTACACACATACATGATGTGGATTGGCTTTCAATGAAATTCTGAACTAATTCGGGGCACACCACAAAGTAATAGTGAGTTAATCCTGCAGCACACTGATGTGACCCCTCGCTGGCTTCCCGCCCAAAAACACTTAGAACTGTGTTTGTTGGAATTCAACCTTCTCGCAAACGTCTCGTTGAAACATCAAATCATAGCCGCGTGACACGTGAAGATGTCTTTGACCTTAAACCCTCTCAAAGCAAAGACAGAAGAGTAGATACGGTGAGCTCGGTAGCAGCCGTTACGGGAGCAACGTTGTCTCTCGGTGGGAGTCGTGTGTTTGTGTTCACCTGACGAATGCGAGTCCAGAGCTCACTCGGTATAAAGCGGGCTCCGTTTTGGAGGACGGAAAGAAGGACGGTGCAGTCAGCCGTCGCGTCGCTGCTCGCTCCACCTTTACAACTAGGGTGCAGCTCATTTTGTTAATGTTGAAAGTTCTCTTCACGTCCCGACTGCGATCAATAAATCACTTTTCGCTCTGACACAAAAAAAAAAAAGGGTTTCGCAGGACCGTAACGAGCCCGTCCCATCATTTTATTCGGCCCGAATGTAATGATTGTTTACTTGTTTGTGTTCTCGGTGCAGTTTTTCCACTGAGCCCTCCACGGGATTATTTCATTACAGGATTTCCTGATTAAATGAAGGTTTTTACGATGCTGCTGTTTTTTTTTTTTTATTATTATTTTTATTTATTTATTTAAAAGGGACCATATACAGTTCAAACATAAATGTCACTATTTGATGCACTGTACCAGATTATAGCTTCAGCTAATTTGCATCTGCAGTCCATTTTTTCATATTGATCACGACTGTGCCTCTTGTCTGTAGGAGCCTGGGGGCCCTTCAGGCCTCAGCTCTGGGCAGCATGCAGCCTTGCACCAGAAGACCCCCGCGGCCCCCGCAGAGCCCCACCGTGGCCCCGCCCCCCACGCACCTCCGGCCCCAGACGCTCTCTGTGAAACGGACATGAGCCAGAACCCAGACCCAGGGCCACTGCCCTCTCAGGGACCTGGACTGATGGCTAAGCCCTCCCCCTCACCGCGTCCTCCCCCGCAGGCCCCGCCCACCAAGTCAGACTGCCACTCCTTCCACCCGCCTCTCCCCTCGCCTCATCCACGTCCAGACTCCTCCTCCCCGGCTCCCAGCTTAATTTCCTCCCCCCCTCTTCCTCCTCCCCGCACCCGCACCCAGCCCCAGCCCCAGCCCCAGCCCCAGCCCCAGCCCCAGCCCCAGCCCCAGCCCCAGCCCCAGCCCCAGCAGCCCCCCCTGGTGGACGTGCGTATGATCGACTTCGCCCACTCCACCTTCAAGGGTTTCCGCGGCGACACGGCCGTGCACGACGGGCCGGACCGGGGCTACGTGTTCGGACTGGAGAGCCTGGTCCAGATCCTGGAGAGTCTGCAGGACGACAACTTGCCGTAGCTCCGAACACACACTCTCTCGCGCGCGCACACACACACACACACACACACACACACACACACACACACACACACACACACACACACAGCTTGTTGTTAGTTCAGGTCGTTCTCGAGCACTGAGACGGTTTGGCTGTAAATATGGAAGAAGGTTATTCAGGACGTCACCATGGCAACGTGGGCATTCTACAGTCGAGTAGTTACTATAGCAACATCCAGAAGGTGGGACAGTGGAGCCGAAATGACTAAAACTTCCGCGCTGATATGGAGAACTTCTGTCTGTTTGAGGCTCTGCAAAACGCACACACACACACACACACCCCCCCCACACACACACACACACACATTTGTACTTCTATATTTGTGAGGACCCGCATTGACATCATGCATTACCCAGTCCCTCACCTTAACCTTTAAGGTCTAACCCTAAAGTCCCCCGCCACTCGCAAATATATTTAGCTTTTTATTTCTTTATCTGGATGTTTGAGCTTCACTCTCCTTCAATCTGCGTTTGAGACGTGTACCTGCGAGCGTCTCGGCTTGTTTGGATGTCATTCCTGGTCCAATGAAAGGAAATTGGGACCATTAGTGAATGTAATTCAAAGAATTTTAATGAGGCTTTTTTTTTTTTTTTTTTTTTTTTAGTAAAACCAGACACAAACTAATATTTAAAGTGGACAATTTTAGTCTTAAAACGTGTCTGGAGGGGAATCTTTGAACTACGGTGAAGTGAAGCTCAAACATCCAGGCGTAATAAGAATCAGCAAAACACACATGAGTGGAAGTGGTCTTTCACCAAAACACCGAGTGAGACTTTGAAGGATGTGAGGACCAGCAACAAATGTCGTCACTCCCAAGGTCCCTAAACTCCAATTGATCCCCAACAAGATAGACAACAAGAGCGCACGCGCATACACACACACACACACACACACACACACACACACACACACACAGTCAAGCAAACACACATCCTGGGAACAGCTGTCTGTGGAGCTGTTTGACAGCACACCGGGACAAAGCGTCCTCTGAAACGACCAATCAGCTGATTCCCGAGGGCCTCCCACTGAAGTTGGCCAACACACACACAACTTCCTCCCTCACCCCCTGACTCCCTGATCCCCTCCCCCTTTCCCCCCCACCTCCCCTCCCTTCCCCTTTTCTCCCCACCTCCTCCACTCCTCTTTCTCTACAGAAAACCAAACCCGGACAGGTGAACATGACTCTTTTAGCGTTACCTCGGCAACGCACTCAGAAACACATCCAAGCATCTGTTAAAGCAATAGATGGACGCTGAAAGCGTTTTTTTGTTTTTTTTGTTTTTTTTCAGCAGTGCAGAGGGCAGCTTCGTCCGCAGGGAGAACGGCGAAAAAGTGCAACGTAGAAGTAGGCTTTAAGGAGAGAATATAGAGGAATTTCCAAAACGCTGTGTTTCCGTTTTGGGGGCTTAATTCAAAAACGTTAGTAGTCGGTGTCCTGTAAAATCATCCTCTGGGTTACTGTGTAAAGCATAAGTGTCACTTTCCCCAAATCTGGTCTGCTGATATTTTTCTTATAGTCGACAAATCCCATTTAACAAAAAAAAAAAAAAAAAAAAAACGTAAGCCAATACTATTAACAAGTTTTATCTGTGTATCCAGAGCCTGATATCTCTTCGTCCTCTGTGCCATAGAGCTCCATTGTTGTCCAAAACTATTAAACACATCAACGTGTTGCCCTGGGTGACATGTTCCTTAATTATTTGACACACACACACACACACACACACACACACACACACACACCGTCCTGCTGCCACTGATACTCCCTAGAGCACCACATGTGGATTAATCCACAGCTGAAAATAGTCCCAAACAAATGCACTATTTCCTCTTCGATAAAAAACTACGCTGACCAGCTGTTTTAGGAAAGTACTGAGAATTTTAAAGTTGAGATTGGAAGTTATTTTTATGTATCAAATAATTTTGGGGTTATTTTCTTTGATAGCCAACTGCAGAGGGGTGACGGGGATCTTCAGACTCTATTTGGGGACGCTGTGGTTCGTGGTCGGCGACTCGGCGCCTTAAAACCTCGGCCGCCGGGCGTCAGGGCGTCCTTGAAGGTTCGGTCTTGACTTTGGAATTCAGCAGTTGACAAAACAATCTGTCCGCAACGTCCTTTGAGTAGCTTTTCTGGAGCTTTCAATCTTCTTCAGAAGATGGAGTTGCTCAGTTGTGTGGAATTGTTCAAATTTTCTTTTTTTTTTTTTTTTAGACTTTTTATCTGTGTTGACTTTTGAAGTTTAAAAGCTCCAGAGCGGCTTCTATTCACTACTTCCTGTTGCTGGTTTTTTTCCAATGTCAAGAGTGAACTTTTTAACTCCTGCTTTTAAGCCAACATGGGCGAGAAGTCCTTTAAGTGCTTGTAAAAATATACATGATGGATTGTGTGATACAGGAGCTCCAGAAACAGCTACTTACTGGTCCTTGTGGTGGGATTGTTGTGTGTGTGTGTGTGTGTGTGCGTGTCCGTGCGTGTGCGCGTGCGTGTGCGTGCGTGCTTGCGTGCGTGTGTAATATATTTTTAAATGAATTCCTACTGTAGATGTGAGTAGGAACCAAATTGGTTTGAGGCTGAGAGCCAGAGACAGGAAGTCAGAACGTGTTGTTGGTTTTGGTCTTTTCATGGGATTTGTTGACAATAAGAAAAAAATATAGATTAATACCAGCCTTAGTCTTTAACTTAGGGCTGTGTGGTATGGTTGAATAACAAGAATATTTAATAAGAGGAATATTTTTCTTACATATATTATATACATATATATGTGATAAAATCACAATATGGCAAACTGCGCAAAATCATACAAAAATAATAAAATTAATGTTCAGTGCATTGAACTGTGTTCCAGGGAAAAACTATCATATTTACTTTTTACAGTTTTTTTTTTTTTTTTAAATCATAATTTGCCTTAGAATCATTAATTTGGACGTCATTTTTTGTTTTTGAACGATGTTTAATTGTCCAGCCTCAAAGGTGCCGCGACAAGGACAAAGAAAACATAGTTCATGGTCCTGTAACTGTAACCGTCGGCCGAATTGGGCTCATTTCATTTGAAGACGCCGCCGCTCGTCTCCTCTGATTGGTCCTGAGGAGACGAGCCTTGGCCAATCACACTCGTCCATTTATGCTTCCTTAAACTAGTTCCAGAGGCCGGCTGTGACGCAGCACCGCCCCCTGCTGGACGGCAGCGGGGAGTCAACCACAGGAGCTGGAATACGAGAGAGCAAATATGAATATTTTATTTTTTGGTTTATCGAGGTGATAATTTATTTTTTTATTGTACCTTTTACCCATGTGTGTGTGGGTAAATGTTTTGTCTTATACATGCCCCCTCGTCCACCCCCCTCTCCCCCCCTCCCCCCCCCACACTCACCCAGATGTATAATATGTAAAGAAATTCTGAGACACTGTGTGTGCGATGTCAGGCGAATTACACAGTATTATTTGAGGTAACTCAAGTCTGTTTCATTTGCTGCTGACCCGTCTTCAGCTAAATGCTGATCGGGTATCAATAGATAAGCCAGATTGTGTTTCATGAAGAAAACTGTTGCAGTAAATCCAGACTTCAGTGAGCTCAGTGAGCCCAACACTTCTGCCTGCTGTGGAGTTGTTGCTCTGGTGGGAAGCTCTATTGAACGTGTGTGCGTGTGTGTGTGTGTGCGTGTGCGCGTGCGTGTGTTAGAGCAGGTAGACGCCATCTTTAGCCTCTGGTTTGTTTCACTTCACATTTCTGAGGAGTTGGTAAAGAACTGCATGCACCATTAATGTCCTCCTGTTTTGGGTCAGCTTCCACCACAGCGTCAAACATTCTTGTTACAGTCATCGCAGAGTCTAAAGCAGTGACGGTCCACGTGTCCTCTCAGATCATGATACCTCATCATGGATATTAGCCTCAATGATTGATCAGAGTTATTTTAGCAGCATTTTCTGCATCTGACATCACCCTGACTGTTTGTTAGAACAGTGAAAGTAAGTGAGATTAAATCTTTCCAGAAGCTTTTGGGCTCTTTGTTGTCATTTCTTACCCAGACGGACACTTCCAGCTCTGCCCCGACAGGTGAATCCTGCTGCAGAAGAAGAAGAAGAAGTTCAGATCCAGTCACTAAATCAGGACCTTAAACTTGCCAGAACTGTTTTTTTTTTTTATTATTATTTTTTTTATTTTGGCCACTTGACAGCGGAAAAAACTAGTTAACTCAACAATAACAAATAATCGGTGTTTTGGATTTAGGGGGATTTATTGGCAGAAATGTATGTAATATTTCATTAGTGTATAATCCATATACTGTATATGAGAAGTAAAATACAAGGTTATAAGTATATTATAAGGTACAATCACCTGACACTAAGAATTGTTGTGTTTTCGTGACGTCATAATGAGCCGTTATGTCTGTTACTGGAGCGGGCGCCTCTTCAGGAGGCGCCGCCATGTTGCTACAGAAGCCCAGAAGGGACAACCCAAACAGTGGCTCACCTGAAGGATAACCGTAGTTCTCCTAAAGGGAGAGGTGAGTGGGGTCAACCTCACCACTCTTTATACATCCAGCAGCTACAGAGCAACGGTGTCACTCATTTGGAGTCCTGTTTGTGTCCATCTGACGAATGTAAGTCCGATATTCGCTTTTTTCTTTTTAGCTCAATTTTTGGTCTGTACCAACTCCTGAGGGGAGTCCTGTCTTTTTAGCTGCTAATTTAGAGCATTCATTTAGTGGCAGACAACTATTTCAAACATAGTGGAGTGATAGGTATCTCTGTTTTGATCCACTGGCTAGATAAACGCCACTTCTCTGCTTTGGCTCAATTATAAATGATGAGGTCGTGCCTCCGGTCCCCCCGAAGTTAAACGCCGCTAGCCGCTGAATCCAGCCGTCCATGTTGAGAGCCGTGTGGAGGCAATGGATGTGGATAAAGTCACATTCAGTAGTCTGGAGGTCGGCGACATAAATTGGTTGCAAAACAAATATCTTTGGATTTCGGACATCTGAGGACGTCAATTTGAGCTTTGGGAAACTGCCCTTTTCATAAATAAATTTCCCATGAGCCATTTTATAGATCAGACAACCAATTGATTATTCAAGAAAGTAAACATTAGGAAATTGTTGTGCAGAACTTGCAGTACAAAGTAGAAAAAAACATTACAAGGAAGGAGAGAGAGCCCAAGTCAAAGTTACTGATCTCGTAATTATGAGCCCAACATCTCAAGGTTATGAGATAGTTGTCTTTTAAATACGAGAGATATAAAGTTATAATTATGACATAAAGCCTGTTTTTAGTATTCCTACATTTTTCATTCAACGCAGCGGGGGACGGGTTGAACCCGGTCGTCTGCTTATTAAACGTGACCTCTGTGACCTCTGTGACCTCCTGCTGTGTGGAGTCCACATCTGTTGTTGTGTAAAGACTCACAGCAGAGAGTCCCTATCAGACACGAGATATTCACCCCGAGTTATTTAATCTCGTATTCAAAACTTTGAAGCTTTTTATTTCTTCTCAAAAAGTAGGTGTTTGAAAATCTTCCTGTAGCGGTCAAAATAAAATCTGCGACTTAATTCAGTGTGACTCGTTTGTTTTGTTTGGAAAAAGCTTTCAATGTCTTGTGATTACAGGAAATCATCATAAACCAGAGAGATGCTCAGCTGCTGGTTAAGCTTCAGTATTGACTTTTCATTTGAATTAAATGAAACCAGGAATGTCCAGGAGGCTGGGACACATTAAATTATGGTTGAAGAAGAAGAAGAAGAAGAAGAAGAAGAAGAAGAAGAAGAAGAAGAAGAAGAAGAAGAAGAAGAAGAAGAAGAAGAAGAAGAAGAAGAAGAAGAAGAAGAAGGCTGCATCATTAACACAAAAATCCTATAACTTTAATGTGTTGTTCTCTCCTTTGATACTTTCTGATATATATTTTATTTGCATCATTAACACGAGAACTGTGCTTTATAGATTATTTTTTATTTTAGGAATTATCTCAAATTATTATAATATTTTGGATTATTTGGAGATTTTGATGAAAAGTATTGAGACAAATCTAACTCCATATATGGATAGCCTCATGACACTGTCACTTGTTGTGATATATATTTGAATTAAAGCACACAACCAATTTTAATCATACTTTTTACTTAAGTTTTGAATTCACTAATTACAATATACTTGAAATTATTGTCTGAATTTTACTAACATTTAAACTGATCTAATCATGTTCCCAACGTTATTTCAAAAACAAAAAGAAGTCCTCAACCACCTGAAACAAAACATGTCCGACATTATTCTTATCTGGATATTTCTTGTATACAAAGTGGTGATTTTGTCCTGATGGTGGCGCTAGAGGAACATCCTCTGGGAACCGGGAATATCAACAGCTGCTAGTAGAGATCTCCTGATGATGGAAAAAATATTAACTTTAAATCAGATTGAAATCTCTGGGATGTGCAGATTTGTAGAATCAGCAATAAAGACAACAAGCAGCAGGGTAATAAATAATCATGTATTTCCTTTTCGTAGAATCACATTGTGATGAAGTAAACATAACACAACGCACATTTGTGTTAACAATTAAAGTAAATCTGACTAAATGATATCTGAAACAAATGTGAGACAATTTTTGTTGTTGTGGGCATTTTTTATTGTTATTTTCTATCCTTTTATGGAAATAAGACTTTTAATTCTTGATTCACAGTGAATTTGATCTCTATTTTACTTTCAAATGCTTAAATGTTTTAATCAAAATATACACAATCACAGACACTGAGATCACACGCTGTCTTTCAGGAAGGGAAATGCATTGGTTTTAATAGAAAAAGACAATACAATTTAATTAAAACTTTAAAAGTGTGATTTTTAAATGACATTACATGTTATTATTTAACTATTGTCTCTTATTTAAATCCTCCTGCATCACCCCGGCGTGCCGCTCTGCCGGCCGTGCAGGTCGTACTCCCGGTACAGGATGAAGTCCTTCAGTCGCCCCGGCAACGGCAGGAAGCTCATGAAGACGGGCGATCGCAGACGGAGGCGACCGAGACAACGACGGATCCGCAGGCGACAGAGATGCTGCAGACAGCGAGCGTTCTCTGGAGGAGGAGGAGGAAGAGGAGGAGGAGGAGGAGGAGGAGGAGAAGGAAAAAAAGAAGAAGAAGGAGGAGGAAAAAGAAGGAAGAGGAGGAAAAGAAGAAGAAGGAGGAGGAGGAAGAGGAAAAGAAGAAGAAGAAGAAGAAGAAGAAGAAGAAGAAGAAGAAGGAGGAGGAGGAAAAAGAAGGAAGAGGAGGAAAAGACGAAGGAGGAGGAGGAGGAAGAGGAAGAAGAAGAAGAAGAAGAAGAAGAAGAAGAAGAAGAAGGAGGATGAGGAAAAGGAAAAGAAGAAGAAGAAGAAAGAGGAGGAGGAAGAAGAAGGAAGAGGAGGAGAGGAAGAAGGAGGAGGAGGAGGAAAAGAAGAAGAAGACGAAGGAGGAGGAGGAGGAAGAGGAGGAGGAGGAGGAAGAGGAAGAAGAAGAAGGAGGAAGAGGGGGAAGAAGAAGGAGGAGGAAGAAGAAGGAGGAGGAGGAGGAAAAGAAGAAGAAGACGAAGGAGAAGGAGGAGGAAGAGGAAGAAGAAGAGGAAGAAGAGTTGACGTTAAGAGACCACCGGGTGTATTGTTGTTTGCTCGCATTAATAAAGTCAGATTTAATTTAACCTTGCAGCCGGCAGATCTCGGGCCACTGCTGCTGCTCCATCACAGCCGCCTTCAGCTTGGAGCACAAGGTCACATGATCCAGGTAGTCCATCATGACGCGGACCATGTGACCCGAGAGGTCCTTCAGCGAGCGCACCGTGATCACCTCGCAGAACTGCACTGACGGAAGTTCAACGGGGGAGTTTTTACATGTGGAGGCAGGTTCAGCATTTCAATCCACGCCATCATCACACGCTCTGAATCGACCGGACGATTCAAAGTATTACAACTGTGACGTTAACGATCATTAACGTCCTCTGAGTCGAGCAGCAGGTTGGATGTGGTTTAACAGAAGAGTGACAGAAGGTTCAGTACGTGCAGGAAATTGCCGTGGATTTAATTATTTGTCTGAACTTTGTTGCAAACGTTCGTCGTCTCCAGAGGATGAATCTTAATAACGTTGGGAGATCCTTCGACTTCTCTTTTAGTGACACCAGCTGGTCAACACGTCAACTTTTCCAACAGTTCGTGACATTTAAATAAACCACAACATCTTTAGAATTTTTTGAAAATCGTTATTAATACAGTTGGTTTAAGATTTTTAAAAGAAAAACAATATAATTATAAAATAGCACTCACTAACGCTCCGAGAAAAAGTTTTCCATCAAATGGTGTCTAGGAGAGCGGGAGGGAGTACTCGATACAACTTCTATTGTTTTTAGGTGAACTATTTATTCCTCTCATAACTTTGGAGATCCTGTAACTTCTCCTTTAGCCAACAGCAGGTAAACTCTAAGGAAACCTCACAAACTAAATACGCCACAACATCCGACTCTTTTTAAGGACATTTAGGAAAATTGTGAGTGTTAAGATACCTGCAGCTGCACCAAAGAGTATTTTTTTTTTTTTTATATTAGCGAGGGAAACTTTTTCAGCTGGACCGCGTTCGTTACCATGGTGTCTTTGATCACCGAGTTGCTCCATCCCTCGTAGTCTTCAGGGACGTGGGATCCGTTGCCGTAGGGACAGTCGAAGCAGCGCTCCACATCGTAACCATAGTTACATAGCATCCTGAGGACCACCTAACACACACACACACACACACACACACACACACACACACACACACACATAAGCTATAGCACCTTTGTTGTTGTTGATTACATCTTGCACTACTGTTTCGTTTTGTTAGTTAATTTAATATTATTATTCTATTCTATTCGTTTAATATATTGTGCATTTTTCTTATTTTCTTCTTATTTTTATTCTTATTCTATTCTATTTTTGTATATATTGTTCTTCCTTTGTTGTGTAAAAATTGTTCTTTTCTTATGTAAAAATGCTGCTGTGCCAAAAGAAAATTCCCTTGTGGGATTAATAAAGTATCTATCTATCTATCTAAACCAAAAAGTGACAACTGTACTTATAGAAACAACACCAGTGAGGGTTTTAAAACTAGTTCCAGTTAAATCTGTGAAGCGAAATAAATGTTTTTATAAAGTGTTTTTTAATAATAACAATAATAGTAATAATAAGAGCAACAGTTTACCTCGTCTCTGAGAGCGTACTGCAGGGCCGA
>JACSYO010001768.1:215000-225000 GCA_016806645.1 Ophiodon elongatus | reverse complement strand
CCTGATCAGGACCTGATCAGGACCTTTACCTGATCAGGACATCAGACGGACATCGACCTGATCAGGACTCCTGATCAGGACCTTTACCTGATCAGGACCTTTACCTGATCAGGACCTGATCAGGACCTTTACCTGATCAGGACTTAAGTGAAACAGGTTTTTGGAGTTCAGTCAAAACTGAGGGAAACAGGCCCACGGTGGTCAGCCTACCTACGAGCAGCGGTGAGTCCTGGTCCTGGTCCCGGTCCCGGTCCTGGTCCTGGTCCTGGTCCTGACTGTCCGCCTGGGCTCCATGCTGAAGGAGGAAGGAGGCGTTTTCTAGCAGACCTCCTTCGACTGCCAGGAAGAGAGGAGTCTGACCTCGGAGGGTACGACTCTCCACGCAGTCTGAGCCTGAAACTGGAGGACACGACGCTCCACTGTGTGAGTGACGGGGGTGAATGCATCGTGAACCTGTGCTGTGTGGATCCGTGTGGATCCGTGTGGATCCGTGTGGATCAGTGTGAACCCGTGTGAACCTGTGTGGATCAGTGTGGATTTGTGCTTGTGGATCAGTGTGGATCCGTGTGGATCCGTGTGGACTTGTGCTTGTGGATCAGTGTGGATCCGTGTGGATCGGATGCAAACCTCTGAACGTGAGCTCCAGGATGCTTTGGTTGCTCTGAGCTGCTGCTTCGTGCAGAGGAGTCCAACCTCGTTGGTCCGTCTGTGAAAACTCGTCTCTCTGTCGGACGATCAGCTCCCTCAGGAGCTCCTCGTCCCCTGGAGGGTCAGCAGCAGCAGATATTATACAATCATATCCCGTTTTATATTATTAGGAGGTTGGAAATGTTCGTTCCCTTTAGGAATAACCCACTAAGACGTAGAGTAAACTACACATTAAAGTCCAATTAAAATCACATTTGGTTCCTTTTTGGAGTAAAAAAATAATGTTTTTTTAATTTATTTATTGTTTTTTATTATTAATAGAAAGAAAACACGTCTGTCAAATTAATGCAAAAATAGAGAAATGTAAATCAAATAAATAATAAATAATAATTAATAATTAATAAATAATGTGTAAATAATAAACACAGAATTAGTGATTTACAGAGCCGGTGTTTAAGCTGTACTGTCAGTTTGGAGACAATTAAAGAGAAGCCATCGGAAACTAAAAAAGTAAACAATTGAATCAACTTAACCGCCACTAGATCCAGAAAAATGTATCATGAAAAATGTTCTAAGGATATCCTAAAGTGTATACCTGACAGTTTCATTTGTATTCTTTTATAATAAATCACAACACGCCGTGTGTCCTCACCTTGTCTTATAGCCGTGAAGATCGGGCTGCTGTCTGCACACTCAGAGCTGTGAGCCAAGAAGATGTGACATCAAACACAAAGTAGAACTAAATGCAGTGAAACTGGACACAAACACGCAAAGAGTTTCACCTGCTGGGAATAAAATGAGTTAAAAAAAAATTACTTATTATTATTATTATTACTTTTTTTATAATAAAATGTATTTATTCAGTATTATAACTTATTACAACACTGAACATCCCAAGTTCTTACAGATTGAAGAAGTATTTCACCGCTGGAAAGTTGGTCTCTTCACAATTTTTTTTTTTTTTATATATAATATTTTTTAAATTGCTGCTACATGACCAGAGAAAACAGAGAAAAACCTACAACACCCAGAATGCACTGGGCTCGTTGCAGCCGCTGAGTAGATACAAACTGCTTTCAAAATGATGTACTTTTTCTTTTTACTTTGAGTACATACTGTTGCATGCACTATGGATTCACACTACTTCCTCACTACATGGCACCGTTGACTCATATATCAGCTATGCAAAGGATTGTGGGTCAGAATAGCCAGAAAGGCGTCCTGGTGTTTTCTAACATACTGCTCTACGTATTGGGACATACTAAATATTATTCAGGCGTAGTAAATAGTATGGTAGTGTGAGTACTGGAAAGTTTTTTTTTTTTAAATCAACTTTATTTATATTACATAGAATCATAAAACTGATAGCATCAAGAAATAATTCTGTTAATTATTTAATAATTAAATGGAGTGTCTAATAAATTGGTTTCCTTCACCTCCAGTCAGTTTTTTTTTTTTTTTTTTTTAAATATTTTCAATTTACTGTATTTTAAACCTCTACTTGTAGAAAAACTAGGAGTTAAAAAAATAAAATGAGTGCATAAAAAGATAAATATAAGAATAAAAAGTATTAATTTAACAGCTGGTTGGTGTTAAAGGAAAACCAATAAAAAAACGTTAGTTTTTTAGGAACTAATTTGTGGTTGGAGGGAAACGTACAAAGTGTTATATTTCTATTTCCACTCCATTTTAATTATTTAACTAACTATTATTTGTTGAAAAAATGCCCTGGACTTAAAATTGTAGTTCTTCTGATTCGTGAAAGAAACTCAAATTTACACAAAATCTGTTTCAGAATACAAACTTCAATGAACAAGAAGGGGAAAATTACAAATACAGTAAGAGGACAGTAAAGGAATGAGCAGAACTTTCCATCATGTGGGAGTTTTGTAATCTCACCAAAACAAACCACGAAGACGGACAGAGAGAAATATTCACGACCTTTGTTTCTGAGTTTCCTTCTGTTTGTTGCTTTCTAGAAGACTCTGCTCGATCATGTACTGAGTCGCTGCGTCCTCATCATCATCATCATCATCTTCATCATCTTCCTCCTCCATCATCCCAAATCGCACAAACTCCAGGATGAAGACGACGGCCCTGTTCAGAAAGACATATTCCACTGAACCTGCGTGTGGTCGGCAGGTCTTTGTTTAAAGGGGATCCCTGAACTCTACATGCTCAGGAGTGGAGCCTGAACACTGAAACAGGAAGTGATAGTCGGCATTGATCTGCTCTCCACTTTCCACCAGAAAGGGAGGAGAGGGAGGAAAGGGAGGAGAGGGAGGAGAGGGAGGAACCTTCTAAAGTTGCTCCGTGACTTTAGAAGAGCGCCCTGCAGCGTCTCTGTGAAGCTAAACATCTTTACACCTGATAGTTTCTCGTCTGCCTCTACGGTCAAATACCAAATACAGACCTTTCCTGATTTTGTGAATTCATATTCTGCCTATTTTATCCCCATTTTATTAGTAGTGAATGTGTGTATATATATATATATATATAGATAGAGAGAGAGAGAGAGAGAGAGAGAGAGAGAGAGAGAGAGAGAAATATATATATATACAGATTCACTACTTCCTCCTATATATATATATATAAAATGTGTATATAATGTGTATATATATATATATATATATATATATATATATATATATAGGAGGAAGTAGTGAATGTGTATATATATATACATATATATTCACTACAAGTAAGAAACTACAAAAAACATCCCGATCGTACCGAGCCGTAAACAAACTGTAGTTTCAACACGTGTTGAGGTTGTAACGTAACTTCATCATGAAGACTGACGGCTCCCCTACAGAGACATCTGCTCAGCTGTGGTAGTGAAAATAAATGGGACTAAAGTGAGTTAGACGGGCACTTATAGTATATTTTATTTGTTAATAATCACAATATATGTATATGGTATAGTATAAATAAGATAGTTATTATTTAAGCAGCTCACAGCTGATGTTATTTTTCATCTAGTAGTTATTTTAACATGCTTTAGTGCTGCTAACATCCCTAAGAATAATTGTAACTGATATTAATAGTGAGTCCCTCTGAGATCTCGTACCGTCTCTATTCTCTCTGGCCGTATGTTTCTGTGCTGATAGGCGTCTGTGTTTCTTTACCTTGTGGTTTTGAGTCGTGGTTTTGGATCCCTCGAGTCCCAGATTAAAAAAAAAAGGATCTGTTGTCGTCGCTGTAGACGGCGGGAGGAGGAGAGGTCTCTGACCCGTGACTGAAACCAGAGCTTTATGTCTGCATGAGTTCTGTTAATGAACCCGCGTTCCCGTGTTTTAACAGGAGAGCGCTGGCTGCAAATACACGAGTGATTTATACTCACGATCTATTTATTTGTCTTGAAATAGTGGAATGGAATGGAATATCATTAAAGTGTTGCAATTCTGCAGGGAAAGAACCTGGAGGTTAACGTGAGGATTAGATGTCACACGGAGGGGGGGGGGGGGGCTGACACCCGTTACTATATTTACCTCCTGCAGAGATCTGAGTCAGAGTGACACTGCAGGACTGGTCACGGCTGGATTACTCTGCAGGATCTGATTCTTCTGCCAACTTATTTTTCAGATTAAATTGTTTTGTCCATGAAAGAAAATCTATTCCAGTCCTTTGTGACGTAATCAGAGATGGAGGCAGAGAAGTTTGGCGTTTTGGCTTGAAAGAAAGTGACGAATGTAGAATCAAAGTCGTTTTTTCATTATTTATATAATAATCGTTACAGTATATTAATAATAAAAGTCTTAAAACTACATTTTGACAGAGCTCCTCTGCAAAAAACAAAAACCCAGCGAGGGCCGCAGGGTCGGTGGTTTGATCCCCAGCTCGTCCCGTTTAAACTTTTAAAAGTGTCTTTGCTACAATTTGCATTAGTGTGCGCCTGTGAGGCAAACTGTAAAATGCTTTGAATAGAAGTGCTTTAATAATGCATTCCACGTCATCCATTTAAATGAAAAACAAATATTTTCAGGAAACTTAAAACATTTAACTGCAAACGAGTATTGAGTATTTAAGACCGTTTACCACGAATTGTATTTTAACCCAAATAATAACTAAGGAACAACTATTAGAGGCAAAACATGCAATACAATTTTGTATAACAGTCTGTAAGCACGTGGACTCGTCGTCATGCTTTTTGAAGTCTTGACAGTAACAACTGAGAGTGAACAGTAATTAAATGACAACACGAAACAACCAGACTGTAATTGAAAATGTGTTTATTTTATTTTCTGTCTCAACTGTTTATGACCTTGGTCTCTCCTTCTTGCCTTTGTACAGAGCCAGCAGGGACACGTTGGCCACCTTGACCACCTTAAAACGAACACCAGGAATGTCACCAACGGCGTGACCTTTACGTCCGAATCCGGCCACCAGAACCTCATCGTTCTCCTGCAGGGGAGGAAGAGAGGAGAAAGGGTGGTCAGTAAAATAACACGCATCTATATGGAGATTTTGGGGAACTGAACCTAGAATACAATTAGCATACACTTAGGTTTAATTTACTCTTAGCACACGTTTTCTGTTGCAGATTCTGCACATCACAACTGCTTGTTTGGCGGTTAGCCGAGGATGTTTACAGGGCGGGTGTTTACCTCGATGAAGTTGAGGCAACCATCGTTGGGGACGAAGGCGGTGATCTTCTTGCCGTTCTTGATGAGCTGAACTCTCACACATTTCCTGATGGCGGAGTTGGGCTGCTTAGCCTCAACACCACTGCAAACAGGGAAACAAAAAAAACTTTAACAAACTTAAAACTTAACATGAAAACAGTTCAAATGACCTCAAAGGAACATCAGGGGCCTTGTGGTTGATTAAAAGACTTTACATAACATAACTATAACTCTCCAGTAGGTATGATGGAGGGAAACTTGGTCAGCATCCCCCGGGTCACTTAAGTTGTAAACATCCAATGTGAAGGATTGAAACAAGCTCTCTGGTTAAGATGCTGTTA
The DNA here is from genome assembly GCA_016806645.1 of Ophiodon elongatus. NCBI lineage: Eukaryota > Metazoa > Chordata > Actinopteri > Perciformes > Hexagrammidae > Ophiodon > Ophiodon elongatus. The sequence goes on along the minus strand of JACSYO010001768.1, from coordinate 219,386 downwards.
ACTGGACCACCGAGGGGTCGATTAAAATGACTAGCTGTCCACGAACAGAGTTTTGTAATCAGCCATCTTCCCTTGTTTACGGTTCAGCGCGTCTCTTGGTACTCACACTTTCTCCAGAACGATGCCCTTGGCGTGAGAGGCTCCTCCGAAGGGGTTGGCCTTCAGGGCAGTGCCCAGATGGGCCTTCTTGTACTGTTTATCGTGCCATTTCTGCTCACGGCGATGGTTACGGAGCTTCCTGGCTGTGCGCAGACCACGACACTTTCCTGGGAGACAAAGACCAGCAGGAAATAATGTTAGAGCCAATGCAGCCTCGCGGGAATTCCTCTGATCGATGTTGAATTCAACAAAGCATTCTTCACATATATGGTGGTTAAACGTCTCCAAGCCACAGCAGAACAAAGAATTTATCTTATCACAATTATGCAATAGAAGAAAAAAAAATGTTCCTTTTCTGCAGGTCGCAAATTTTAGCTTGAAAATATGGGTTAAAACTGTTTGAGTGAGCATCACCACCACTATCCTATGAACAACTTCTGACTCAGTAACAGCAATCGCTTAACAGACACTTCAGTAACCAGAATACTATCAACCGCCTACATTCATCTGACATCACACACGCGTGAAGGAGAAACATGGTTACTTAAAATCGCAAACTAAACTTAATTTGATTGAAACTAAGACCTAAGACGTCATTAGGTTGCCTCTGAAGGTCCAGGTCAGTCCATTTCCGCACCTGAACGGTGAGAAACATGTAGACAGGTGAGCTGTAATTAAAAACAAGTCCTTCCTTTACAAAAAAGAAACGCTGAAATTTGTGATTTGCTTTAAACGTTACTACAAATACATCGTCATTGATTCACACCAACTACAAAACAATTGAAGCCATACACCTACGAACAAGTTAAATATCATATGTACTACTCTTGTGTGAGGAGCTATCTACAGTTAGCTGTATATCTACAGCAGTTTAAAGCCTTTGACATTGACCGTTCACTAATATTGAGCGAACATGAACATTAACAGTCACTTAAATGAAGTCTGCGCGTTTAATTTCTGCATTTTATCCCCAAGACCAACGTGTTTGTGAGAAGCGACCGGACTGAGAGGAGCTAACGAAGCTTTACGTCACGAGCACGAGGCTCACCGAGACCAACACACATGATATCATAAGACAGCAAGTTATTATGTTATCCAGCTGTTCAGCTAAACACTATAATTGTTCATTTATAGCGTAAAAGGGACGTGTGCTATGCTATGCTAACCATGCTAACACGCAGCTCTAATGTGTCATGGCCGCTCCACGTTGCGGGCAGACAGAACCGTTAAAACGGTCCGTTTTTCACTCATTTAAGGAGTTTCTTTCCGCCACAAACGCATCGAAAACAGTTTATAAGACATTCATCTGCGACAGAAAGGTGAAAAATCACAGCGGCGAACAGAATAATTGAATATTTGAGGCGAAGTTAATGCCGTACCCATGATTGCAGAAGCGAGCCTGGGTTGGAAAGGAAGGACCCAGGATGCACCGCGGCAATGTCTAGTTTGAGGACCCCGGCTGGGAGTGGCTACAGAAGATGCCTGACTGAAATGATCCCTCGAAGGTGAAGGTAAGGTCTCTCTCTCTCTTATGCATCCAAACGATGACGATTTATTGGATGATTTTATTTTTGATACAGAACAAATAATTTGAATACGTTTGTTACCACACTGAAATCCGATGACGTCTATATACATATATTTAATGTCCTAACTTTTTAACATTATTCGAGATTTTTTTTTCTTGTGACTCATTTGTTGTAGGTTATTTTACATTTTATAGATTTGTGCGTGGATTATTTACTGTAGATGTAAAATCTGTTGTTTAAATGTTTTTTTACAATATTGGCCTCATCGATATTATTATTATATATAAATAATCTGATAAAGATATATATTGGTGTTTAGTTTATATATGTAGCTACTGAGCAGGCCATTTTACAGTAAAAAAAATAAAGTTGTCGTGTTCTCTGAAGTCAAACTATGCAACTGGATGAAACTATGTGTTTCTAAATGTCCATCCTCACACAAAGCATGCTGTAGACTGAGTCAATGGTGGAATAATTATTCAGATCTATTACTGAAGTTAAAGTAGCAATACCACATTATATAAATATTATTTTACAAATAAAAGTCCTGCATTCTTTTGACTTAAATATAAGTACAAAAGTATTAGCATCAAAATATACGTATACCAAAAGTAAATGTAACCTACTCATTATGCTGAATCGCCCCATTTCAGAAATGTGTTACGTTATTGAATTATATTGTGTTTATCACTTATAATTCACTCAGCTGTTTAAGGTGGAGCTAATTTGAATGACTTTATATAGTGCTGGGTCGACTGTCATATAGATGTAGTGGAGTAGGAAGTACAATATTTACTCTGAGATGTAGTGGAGTAGAAGTATAGAAGAGCATAAAGTGGAAGTGGGCTGCTAAAATAAAGTACTGCAAAATTGTACTTAAATACAGTATTTCATTAAATATAATTAATTACATTCCACCACTGGTCTTATCTTGTTTCCCCGCAGCACAAAATGGTTTACTTGACCAGCAGTCCTTCCCTTTATTCTCAATTATCCATCAACACTCTTGCTGAATGGGAACAATCTAGAAACTAAATGAGTCACAATTTAATGTTCTTTTTTTTTAATTCATTGCTTGTGCAGTGTCCTACTTTATAAAAGAGGTCATAGAATAACACAATAAATTATGAAATTCATGAGAAGCCAGCCATGATTGTATTCCGCATCTGAAAAAAAAAAAATGTATAGGTTCAATGCAATCTCACTTCTCAAGTGTCTCTTCAGCACTTTGTTCTGTCCGTGCACTCGTCATTGTGATGACCTCTAATCTGCTGAGATGAAATGTGTTTTGACTGAGCTGAAGTAAAAGATGAGAAAATGTGGGGAAACCAGAGGCGGGGCTCTCTCAACCCCCTTCTGCATGTGCTGTGTCCTGATTGGCCGATCCATCCGTTTGTCAGGAAGGGGGGGGGGGCTTAAAGCCGGTGGGCTGATTAAAGTAGATTACTAGGGGGGAGACAGTGTGCCGGCATCCCACTCTGGTCACCACGGCGATGGCTTCACCATGGAAACACTGCTGCATCCTCCACCTCTTCCTCTCTCTCCTTCTCCTCCATCTGAAGTCGTCCGCCTGCCTCGACCGACGCGTTGCAGACAGGTAAGCGAAGCCACACAAAGACAGGGACGGAGATTTATGTTTCACCTCGATGCTTGTGGATTTTTACCTCTCGTGACGCTCTAATCTTTGACACTTGACACGGTCAGCTCAAAGATTACTGATGCGCCGCGACTGTGAGCCCCACCAGGACCTAGTTTCTGAATTCACTGTGCTTATTTCTTTAAATTTGCATTTTTATTTGGTCATTTGGGGACAGAAAGACAATCTAAAAACCCAACATTTGGATATGTTATCATTTTATAAAGAAGCTATGGCAAACCGTTACCCAGCAGACACAGAGCAACATGATCATCCTGCTGGCACCTCATGAATCCAAATATCCACTCTCTTTTTAGCTCTGATTTTTTTTTTTTTGGGGGGGGGTATCTACTCCTCCTCCCGGCTAAATGCTCCACTATGTTCACCAGCTAATCTCTAACTTTGTCATGTCTGCTGTTTGGCTCTCAGCAGTTAGAGAACAGTCGGCTTATTCGATGACGCCGGTTTGAGACTGAACAAAACAGTAAATGTGGCTAAAAAGATGAGAAAGAAAACAACAACCTCCGTGCATCTGCAGAGTCGAGCTAGAGCTAAAAGAGTGAATATTGGATTTAATCAAATGCACACGAACCAGTATCCCAGTACGCAGTTATGTGGCAGCACGTCTGACTTTCAGGTGTTTGTGTGTTCTGTTGCAAACCTGAATTCCCATTTTTATTAACCGTCTTAGTTACCGTCTCACCACGCCACGACCTCTTATTCACCAGAGCCGTGATCTTTCCCAAAACCATACCTTTGCAGCGGAAAGCGAGAACAGTACAAAACGTTGGCATTGGACCTGGGGGAAAAAAAAACATAAATCTGTACATGCATAATCCAGGCTTTTTGCAGAGTCATTCGATATCAGCGTTGTTTGAGGGGAACAAAACACAAATGGGATGAAACTGTCTCCCCGTGTCTGCTGGATGTGTAGAAAGGCAGCTGTTTGTAGTTTGTCCTTTATTCTGGTGGGCAGCTGCTGATTGTGAAAGGAGGGAGAAGCTGCAAAATCTCCTTTTGGCTGAGAGCCACTGCATCCTTCATATATATATATGTGTGTGTGTGTGTGTGTGTGTGTGTGTCTGTGATTGTATGATTACGTAATCAGTGCAATCCCACAAT
>JACSYO010001768.1:180000-212500 GCA_016806645.1 Ophiodon elongatus | reverse complement strand
TATATATATATATATATATATATATACATATGTACATATATATATATATATATATATATATATATATATATATATATATACATATGTACATATATATATATATATATGTACATATATATATATATATATATATATATATATATATATATATATATATATATATATATATATATATATATATATATATATATATATATATATATATATATATATATATATATATATATATACATATATATATATATGTACATATGTACATATGTACTATATATATATAAATATATATATATATATATATATATATGTGTACACATTATATATGTATATATATATGTACACATTACTATATGTATATATATATGTGTACACATTACTATATGTATATATATATACATTTTATATATGTATATGTGTGTATATATATTTAGATGTGTTTACTTGCCCAAGGGGCTTTGAAGTATATATTATATGTGATTTAATTCATAAATAGAGAGAATTCATCCTGTTATTGTCTCTCCAGATGAAGAGATGGCTCAGAGTGATGGAGGGATGTGGACGGAGGAGCGTCTGATGTCTGCAGACCAACCGTTCACACAACTGCAGGTAAACTCAACGGCGTTTTACTGTTAAAAAAACAAACAAAAACTGTAGAGGGAAAAAAAATCTTGCATTCAAAATTGCATGTCAGTAAAAGCAAGCAAGAGTCAGCGAGGACACAAAAAAGATAGAAAAACCTGAAGGGCAGTTAAAGAAAAGGAAGAAGAAAGGAAGTATAAAGGAATTATAAAGGAAGTATAAAAGGAAAGAAGCAAACGTGGAATGAGGATAAAACCACACGTTACTTAAGAGGTTTTTACACTAATATACAAATCTGTAGTAAAACGTGATGAACAAGTCTTTTCTCTTTCCTTCAAGCCTCCTCTTCAGTCTCCAGATGTGTCGCGGAGGAAGTTACTTCAGACGCCAGGAGCTGCAGTTCCCTTCCCTCCCCTCAAGGTGGCGTTGTCTCCGGACGACTAACCAGTTACTGTGAACACCGGCTGAGAACATATAAAAAACCCTCCATTGTTTACACCTGCTTGTTATGACAGTTTACTGTCAACACAAGATGGAAAAGTGATGTTTTATCTACAATGTTATTGCTAATTATTTAACAAGCGATAACCTCAGTTTGCTATTTGCAATTCTGAATCCCACGTGATGTACTATTCCCCTCAGATACAGATATTAAACCAGGTGTTAGAATATAAAATATAAAAACTGTATACATACAAAGTACCACTTAAAAAAACACATTTTTGCCGTCCAGTAATACTGTTGTCCAGTGATACTGTTGTCCCCTGTTGTCCAGTAATACTGTTGTCCAGTGATACTGTTGTCCAGTAATACTGTTGTCCAGTGATACTGTTGTCCCCTGTTGTCCAGTAATACTGTTGTCCAGTAATACTGTTGACCCCGTGTTGTCCCCGTGTTGTCCCCGTGTTGTCCCCGTGTTGTCCCGTGTTGACCCCGTGTTGTCCCCGTGTTGACCCCGTGTTGACCCCGTGTTGACCCCGTGTTGTCCCCGTGTTGACCCCGTGTTGACCCCGCCCCCAGGTGCTGTCCGATGGGGAGCCGTGCGTCCTGTTCCAGGCCAGGAAGCTGTCTCTCCGCTACGAGAAGCAGAAGCAGCTGGACCTGACGGAGAGAGCCTTCTCCCCTCAGAAGCCCGTCGACACCAGCCAGTCTGTCTGCCTGCAGGACAAGGCCACGTACGTCCACCTGTCTGTGTGACCCAACCGGCTACCCGTCTGTCTGTCTGACCCGACCGGCTACCTGTCTGTCTATCTGTGTGACCCAACCGGCTACCTGTCTGTCTATCTGTGTGACCCAACCGGCTACCTGTCTGTCTGACCCGACCGGCTACCTGTCTGTCTATCTGTGTGACCCAACCGGCTACCTGTCTGTCTGACCCGACCGGCTACCCGTCTGTCTGACCCGACCGGCTCACCCTTGATCGACACAAACCTTTAAAAGCATTGGAAAAAACACAAATGATTTACCTGTTTTCTGATGTCACTTCTCTCTCTGCTGTCTCTTCTGTCTCTTCTCTGTCTCCTTCTCTCTGTCTGTCTGTCTGTCTGTCTGTCTGTCTGTCTGTCTGTCTGTCTGTCTGTCTGTCTTCACCAGGCTCATCATGAGGTTTGGAGATGTGGAGGATTTGAGAGGTCTGTCCATCAGGTCAGTCACACCGTCCGTCTGACAATCACACACAAAAACACAACTTTATATCATGTTCATCAAGACAAATCAAACTTCTTCCTAATGTCCACATAAAAAGGAGCCCTATAGTTATCTTGTAAACAAACAAGTGTTTACTTTGAATGTTACTCACCATAGCACTTGTTATACCTAACAAATCTGTTGAATGCATTTCCTTCCTCATAAAACATTTGCGAAACCAATTTTTTTCTTCTTTTTTTTCACACCATTTGAGATCTTCATTGTTTAAATCCATTATTCCTCGTTGGTGCAGTGTTGCATTTCTTAGTGCATCACCTCCTCCTGTAGATCAGTGGAATAATACGACACCATGTGCACAAAGAAAGAGAAAGAGGATCCCACTCATAACAAAACTGCTCTCAGCGCTACTAGAGTTTTTAAAAACTCCACATGGTACCTTTAAGTCTTAAAGGTCTCTGTTCTCTGTTGTCAGACTGCAGCTGTCCAACACTTTCTACGAGTCCTCGGGCCAGTGGTGGTACTCGGTGGACAGCGTCTCTCTGCTCTACAACACCTCTGAGGAGGCCGTGTTCAACGCCAGCGACGTGTACGCTCCAGCCTCCTCCTCCTACCACTGCCTCCACGTCAGCAGCCTGCAGCGCTACAGCGCCCTGCTGCTGCCCAGCACCGAGCACGCCCGCCGCTGGGCCGTCACCTTCACCAACTTCCAGGTACCTTGTCCGTACTCTGACTAACCCACTTTACACTACCTGCTCGGCACCAGACAGCAGACAGACACAGTTAGAGACTCCCTCTGGAGTTGGTGGAGACCAAAGAACTGCTATGAAAGAGAGTGAATATTGGACTTACATTTGTCAGGTGGACACAATCACGACTCCAAATAAATGGCAATGTTGCTCTGTAACATGCTGGATGTGTAAATAAACAACAAGTTCACCATATCAAAGATGATGAGATGTCTATGTTGTGTTCACAACTTGTTGCAGATGCCCTCAAGTGGCCAAAGAAAATCGGTTATTGCAGGTTTAAACAAAATTGACTAATGCTTAGGGTAGTTTTATTTATATTTACAATATATGCATTGAATTTTTGTTTGGATTTGAACTTTGCTTGTGCACCTTGACTCCAGAGAGGATTTATTTCACTGTATACTGACGATAAACTTGAATTCTGAACAGTCACACAATTAATTTTATCTTTTTAAATCATCTTCAAAATGTCCCCTCGTCAGATCCAGGCGTTCAACGTCACCGCCGGTAAATTTTCTCCTGCGACCGTCTGCGCCACCTTCATGACGCCGGCCATCCTGATGGGCCTCATCACTTCCCTCATCCTGCTGCTGGTCCTGGCCTACGCCCTGCACATGGTCGTCCACCTGAAACACATCGAGCATGACGACGAACACAAGTCCGACGTCTACTTCCCCCAAAGCCCCGAAGAGCCTGAACACTGCTGTCTGGAGAGCGACGCTGAGAAAAATATACTGTAGAGTAGCCAAGGGGATAATTAGAGACTGTTGCACTTTAAAAACAGACACAGCTGATTTGATGCTGACAACTCGGATGGCACATTTTAAGCTCAGGATTAGATTTTTTTAATTATATATTTTTTGTGTTTTTTTTTTTATTTCCTTTTAGTGAATTTCTGCATTTCTCTTTATAACAAAATTAATAAAATATGAATAAAAATGCATGTTTTGTTTTGTTTTATTTCCATCTAATTCTGTAAACCCACTCCAGTCCGGTAGGTGGCGGTAATGCGCCTTTTAACTGGTCAACCGCCAATAACCACCGAAGAAGAAGATGTTTCATAGAAGAAGAAGAAGAAGAAGAAGAAGAAGCGTCGCACTGACTTGATGGGAGTTTTTACAAGTATTTACAGATAATACACCAATGTTTGTGTACTTTTGTTGACCGTTGACGTTTCCGGTGTAGTTTACCGACCCCAGCTCGTGCGCCCCCGGTGTCCTCCTGCGGCCCCCGGGGACCTCATGTTGAACCGCCTCCCCGCTGTCCTCGCACTGCTCCCCCGCCGCCTGCTGCTCGCCGCCCCGCAGAGGACTCTCGCCTCCCGCCGCCTCCTCGGCCGGATGGAGCCCGCCGTGGTGCGCTGCCTCCCCGGGGAGCCCACGCTCACCATCTCCTTCCGCCTGGACGGCAGCAGCAAGCGGATGCTGCGGGACCAGGACGAGGCGCTGGGCAAGGTCCTGGCCCGGATCTCCAAGGGCCTCGCCAAGGGCCAAGGAAAAGGAAAGAAGCCCAAGAAGAAGAAGGGCCCGACCCCGGAGGAGCCTCCTCCGCCGCCGCCGCCCGCCGTGAAGCTGTACCACGACGGGGAGGAGGTGGCCGACACGGTGCTGAACGCGGCGGCGTGGCGGGACGGGGCCGTGCTGCAGGTGGGGGACGTCCGGTACTCGGTCCAGAGGAACGCGCCCACCTTCACCACCGCGGAGCTGCCGGGGGCCCTGCTGTCCGGGTTCCCCGTCTGTCCGCACCTGGAGGTGGAGTTTGGGAACCTGCAGGACTGCGAGTTCACGTGGTATAAAGAAAAAGACCCAAGCGCGAGGTATTCTGCCCTTAAATATAAACAAAACAACGTGTTCACGCCCACTGGATGGTAGACGGTGTGTTATCTATAGCTCCTTTTTAGCTTAATCACTTAAATTGTTTCCCCTGAAGATTACAGTTCCAAAGTTATATTTAAATAAAATGTAATAACTTAATAATTTAATGTGGATATGGCATATGAACGAAAACGAAATGTTAGCTTCCAAAGATTGGATTTTCTGCTTGGATTTGTTGCTGCTATTATATAAAAAATCAGGGACTTTATCTCAAAGTTTAATTTGTTTATTAAGTTTTTCTATTTCTTAATAAATTTAACATTGTGTAGAAAAAGGACATACATACACACACACACGCACACACACACACACACACACACACGCACACACACACACACACACGGAATGTCACCCTTACTTGACTTTAAATTGCTCTCAACGTTATTTACACACAGTTCCAAGAACAATTATACAGCAGGACAAATATAGATAAAAATAACTATAACGTAAATACAAGGAGGTGAAAGAAATCTATTAATATCAGTATACTCGCAGAGGTGGGCCATTAAGTAACAAGAGCTATCGGTACGGAAATACCAAATATGTGTTCAGTGTAATATAGAAACGTTTGTGGCTTTTTTTTTCTCTTTTTGGTTGCAGTGATAACTGAATATATTTGGACTTATGCTCGACCAACAACAGATCTGTATAGCCGACGTTATCAAAGGGTTTCAGTTGAGCAACTACAATCAGTTTGTCTGTTTGAGGTCATCTAGAAACCGTGTCTCATACGTTGTTTGTTCACCAGAGAGTACTGACGAGTTTACTTTTACACCGTAAAATATCCTGCTGAGCACATATTTTAGACACAAATCTTTAATAACTAAATTTAAGAGATAATTATTAGCTTATATTGTGTTTTTGTTTTAAATATGGAAGCACCTGCCAGGGTTTACGGTCATGTTTACACTAACGTAGGTCAGGTCAGTTTGACAAAGAGATAAATCAGGTTAATACAATAATAGATTATAGAAAGTGTCACCAGAGATGGGAGTCATTTCTCTCTTTCTTATCGCAGCCCGGAAGCTGCCGGAGAGCTTCCACGTCAGGACAGCGGTTGGACAGAGGTGGGACGCGGCAGAGTCCACGTCCCGTCCAATCATGACATCGGCTCCAGGCTCAAACTGCACTGCACGCCTAAAGACGGGGGGCGCAGTGGCCCGGCGAAGGAGCTGGTCTCCGCGGGAACCGTGGAGGCCGGACCGGGCGTGTGCACGTTCGACAACCGGCACGCGTACACACCCAAAGAGGCGGCGTGGCCGGCGGTGAGGGTGGTGACGTACAACATCCTGGCCGACGTCTACGCTCAGACGGAGCTCTCCAAGACGGTGCTCTACCCGTACTGCGCGCCCTACGCCCTGCAGCTGGACTACAGGCAGAACCTGATCAAGAAGGAGCTGGCCGGATACAACGCTGACATCATCTGTCTGCAGGAGGTCGACAAGGGTAATTATTGTCTCCTTGTTTTCTGTGAAGACCGGTCATCGATGTGCGCGTCTGCTTTCTGACTGTCTTCACGGCCTCTCGTCTCTTCAGGGGTGTTTGTGGACAGTCTGACTCCGGCTCTGGATGCCTTCGGTCTGGAAGGTGTCTTTAGGATCAAAGAGAAGCAGCATGAAGGACTGGCCACTTTCTACCGCAGGTCAGGCCAGCAGCCAGAATCTGAAGAAAATGTTGCATGAAGTACATAGTACATAGTACGTAATACATAGTACATAATACATAGTACATGTGAGTCAGTGCTACAAGCAAACTCCAATACTCAACTTTGCTGAGTATGAAAAACGTGTCGAAACATTTGCACTTTCTTTTAAATTCACAAATAATGAACAACAAAATAGTGGATATTAAACTCTTAAATTAAATTAAATCCATCTGGTGGCTGTTTAATGCTAAATGTCAGCTTTTAGAAATGTTGTAAATTCTCTTATTTACTTTTCTGCTCCAATGAACTGGACGTTAGGTGTCTACAGCAGCAGGTTCACGGTGGTGGTGTTGTAGGTTTCCTTCTCCTGAAGGTGGAGCAGATTGACAGGTGTATAGCCGGTGTCATAGTTACTGAACAGCGCCCCCTGGTGGAGAATCTGCAGTCTGACAGTAAAGGTCGGGTTATGTTTGATCAGAACTAGTTATTTTCACGTTGGGTATCAGGTTGTTCCAGGTGGTCAAACCTCTCTTTCCTTTCACAACCCAGGATATATTGTAACCACAGTATTTATTTGATAATATATTAAACATTTTAAATCCAGGATTAAATCGGATAATTATAAAATATTTTTTGTCTCTTTTTTTTAGGTCAAAGTTTAAGCTGCTGAGCCGTCATGACATCGTGCTGAGCGAGGCGCTGACCTCTGACCCCATCCATTCCACGCTGCTGGAGAGGGTTTCTGCTAACAGCGCTTTGAAGGGCAAGATGCTGCAGAGGGCCACCGTCCTGCAGGTACTGCTGCTCACCTGCTGCACTCACTGGGAAATTGTGTTGGGGGGGATTTTTTTGCCTTTTTGTGACATTTAATGGGCTAATAAGTTAGACAGACTAATCAATAACAATAATAATCAGGGTTTACACATAGACTGTATATAAGAAGTGGACGTGGTCACCGGGACGTCCTCCGTTAACCCTAACCCTAAAGCATCCCCTGCTTTATGGTCTGTTTGACTCTAAATGGACCATAATTTACTAAATGAACATCATGCTGTATTGAAGAAGACTTGAAACTAGAGATTGAGACATAAACTCATGTTTACAATGTTTACTGAGGGAATAAATCAAGAGAGAAGTAGAGTCATTTTCTATAGACTTCTATACAACCAGAGGAGTCGCCCCCTGGTGGTCAGGAGAGAGAATGCAGCTTTAACACATGAAGCTTTGACTTCTATACAACCAGAGGAGTCGCCCCCTGGTGGTCAGGAGAGAGAATGCAGCTTTAACACATGAAGCTTTGACTTCTATACAACCAGAGGAGTCGCCCCCTGGTGGTCAGGAGAGAGAATGCAGCTTTAACACATGAAGCTTTGACTTCTATACAACCAGACTTCTTTTCTATACCAGAGTTGTGACACTTGTGTTTCTCTGCAGGTCAGTGTGCTTGAGGACCTGAATAAACCAGGCAGGCAGGTCTGTGTAGCCAACACTCACCTGTACTGGCACCCAAAAGGTAGAGCGACTCGTTCCTCCGTATGAACACACCTGAGTCACTGATGTCAGAGAGCAGAGTGACGACCTGTACCCTTAAATCGGCACAAAGGACAAATGTCTAAACGACTGAATTAATCTTCTTTTTTGAAGGAGGGAATCTTCGTTTGGTCCAGATGGGCGTGGCCCTGCAACACCTGAGTCATGTGATCAGCGAGGTCACACCTGGAGCCCCTCTGGTCTTTTGTGGTGACTTTAACTCCTCCCCTCACTCAGGTAACCCAAAGGCAAGGCCACCAGTCTCTGCCAGTTGAGGCTCGTGTGACCGTTGACAATAATGACTTGACTTGACTCTGTGTTTGACAGCGTGGGAGTCACGTGTTTATCGTCCTCTTCCCGTCTGCAGGTGTGTTCCAGCTGCTCAGTGAGACGGCGGTTCCTCTGCAACACGCAGACTGGAGCAGCTCTGGTCCGGAGGAGTCCTGCAGTATGGAGCTGCTCTCCGCTTTCCCCCCTCTGCTGAGCGCCTGCAGCCAGCCGGCCTACACCAACTACGTGGGAGGATTTCACGGCTGCCTGGACTACATCTTCATCCAGCCGGACAGCATGCAGGTACTGATCCTGCCTCTGGTTCTGATCCTGCCTCTGGTTCTGATCCTGCCTCTGGTTCTGATCCTGCCTCTGGTTCTGATCCTGCCTCTGGTACTGGTACTGCTAGTACTGCTGTAGTGGTCATTTATCCGAAAAATCTAACTTAAATCAAAGGGCCACTGATGCACCATGGGAAAGTGTGTTTTATGCAGGCAAAATAGTTAATTGTCTATGCAAAAAAAAATAAAAAAAAAAAATAAATAAATAAATAAATAAAAAAATATATATGTATGTGTGTGTGTGTATATATATATATGTGTGTATATATATATATATATATATATATATATATATATATATATGCTCACAGTACAAATGAAAAAACAATCTAATCTAAATAAGCAAATATCTAGAATAATTAAGCTATACTACTTATGAATAAAATAACAAAAATACTAACAACAAATAAAAATAGTTCCTACAACTGGTACTGCTAATACTCATGTTACTACTGCCACTGATAAAACTATTGCTACCACTGCTACCGATACCAGGGCTGCACAATTAGTCTAAATTTTATCGAAATAAAAAATGTCCGACTGCAATTTTCAAATCGCATGAGGACCGATATTTGTTTAACGCTGAATGTGTATAAAAATACCATTTTATATTAAATATTGTGGTTCTGCAGAGATGCATACACATCAGATTCTACTGACTTAAGAAAACATGTTTTTTTTTTTTTAATGAAAATTATAATAATTATGTAACATTTTTTTTGTTCCCCAGTTAAACTTTTCTAACAAACAATGTTTGCATATTGATGAATTCTTAGAAAGCAGTAATGGATCTAATCCCTGAAACAAGAAGCTGACGTGTGTGTGTGTGTGTGTGTGTGTGTGTGTGTGTGTGTGTGTGTGTGTGTGTGTGTGTGTGTGTGTGTGTGTGCAGGTGGAGCAAGTGATTCCTCTGCCCAGCCACCAGGAGGTCACCACCCATGAGGCTCTGCCCAGCGTCGCTCATCCCTCCGATCACATCGCCCTGATCTGTGACCTGCGCTGGAACCCCTGACCTCTAACCTTTTAACCTTTTAACCTTGAACTACATGGACAAAAGAAAATGGAGAACCCCGTCACCAGTTGCTCCTTCAAATATATCCTGACTTTGGATTTTCTTTCTACTTGAATGAAGTTGGAGCATGAACGCCTGAAGGTTTACTGAAGATCGATGAAAGACTGGTTTTAATTACAAAATGACATTAACTGTTGTGATGAAGTCCATATTGTATTGTTTACAGTACAATAATTAGGGACTTCTAATCACTGATATTCAGTGTTGGGGTTGTTAATGGAAAAACTGATGAATTGCAAATTATTATTTTTTTTAAAGTAATAATTATTTGTGTGGTACTCCTGACAAAAGTCGCAGTACTGCATCATTTTAGGTTGATAATTACTGTTAATCGCAGATGATATTCACTAACAGGAGTAATTTGACTCCTGTTGGTTCCTCCTCACCCTCTAAAACCGTTATTAAAACACATTTTAGTTCACTTTGACTTTTACTGGCTTAACTACCCAATGAGATTGGTAATAAATAAAGATTAACATTTTAATAAAGGTATTTATTTTTACTATTATTTGGCCAGTTCGCTCAGTGGTCCTTTTTAAGTTTTTAATAAATGTATAAAGTTTGAGTCTACAGTGTGAATCAGATTCTTGGCTCACTTTTGAGCGCTCTGTTTTAATGCTAATATTTCCAGCAACATTCAAAGGCAGCACTTGAAGAGGTGACCTTCTCTATGAATGTGGTAACTGATGGTTTGTTTGGGTCAATTTAAAAGCGCCTTGTCCCCGGGGCAAAATATTCACTTCTCGTAAGCCTGTGGAAGCCCATTCTGGTCGTGGAAGAAAAATTATTTGTTAAGTTAGAGATTACTAAAGTTAAAATACACCTTTAAGTCAAACATGTTCACTAAGTGAAAAGTAGAATTAAGTAAAATTTGTGATTAGTCAGTTTTTTTTTTTACAGTAATCAAAATGTTTACTAAGTTTAATAGTCATGGACAAAAACGAATAAATACTTTTTTAAATAAAGATTGTCAAGCGGATGGAGGTCTGAAAGTAGGTAAACAAGCTGTCAACTGTCAAACCTAAACGTAGTGGCACGCTGTTTTTCTCTGATTGGTCAGAAGTCGTAAATAGGCGGGACCGGAAGTGTTTGGGCCATACCATTCTGTCGTGCGTCAGGGGGCGTGAGGACACATTTAAATAAAGGTTACGGAGTAAGTGGGAGAGCCATGGCAAGTTGGCCTATTTTTCGTCAATAGACGATAATTAAATATGTATAAAACGTCTCTAACGTTAGTTTTGTATAATTCACGGCCTTTATTTGTTCATTTAAAGCTCCGGTTCATTTACACACACCCGTGTCAGTGACAGCGCCGAGGGGCAGACCATCAAGTTGGCCAGAGTCAGCTAGGCAGACCGGAAACCGGGTGATTTGGCCTTTAAAATAAAAGCTTAATCACTTACATTTTTTTCCCTGAAGATTATAGTTCCAAAGTTATATTTAAATAAGATGTAATAACTTAATAATATAGTGTGGATATGGCATATAAATGAAAACCAAATGATAGCCTCTAAAGCTCGGAATGTAGGCTTGAAATTGTTGCTGCTATTATATAAAAATCAGGGACTTTATCTCAAAGTTACATTTGTTTAAGTTTTTCTACTTTTTTATAAACTTAACATTGTGTAGAATAGGTTGATTTCATATTCCCACGTTGTTTCCCCTCTATATAATTATAATTGTCTTTGATTGCAATTAGATATTACTGCATTTTTTAATTTAATTTTATAGTGATGGGTACCAACTTCCAAATCTTTTGTCCAAGCCCAAATAAAAACAGTGCCTCATTTCGCCATAATACCTCTCAATCAACGAGTTCAACACTTCTGACTAAACCGAGTGCTTTTATTGTGAAACCACCGACCGGATGTGTGACGTGTCCCGCTGTTTCGCTTGACGCTGAGCCGCTCGACCGGAAGCGAAACGAGGAATCCGGATTTGAACGATCTTACGTGTCATTCCCGGAGTTTCAGTCATTCACGATTCGCCGGAAGACTTCTGCTGAACAGAATCACGTAGGTAGTTTTCACCCTCTTTCCTCGCCTTCACGCAGACAGACAGACAGACAGACAGTTCGGCTGCTGACTGACTGTCGTTAATAGCCGTAAATCAGTGAAGGATCTGACGTCATCTGAACTGAGCTAACAGGTTAGCTACTGGAAGTTCATGTGAGTCAGGAAAGAAGAGTCTGTTTTATCTCATATTTTACATAATACTTACAGTTTATTAATAAATTATGATCCCTGTGTGGCCATGTGGCCACTTCAGCTGCTTTAGTCTGTGTTTTATCTCCTTTATGTTGTTGTTTTGTTGATATTTTCCTAAAAGTTAAAGACTTCCTTAAAGTGTGAATTAATTAATATGATCTGGTTCATTAGGGGGTCGGTTTCTCTCTCTCATAGTGTCACATGTCTAGTTTAGACTTTCTGAATGAATCTTTACAATACTGCTCTGAGAAATAAGCAAATTTTACACTTCTGAATTTGAGGATTTGTTGCTTTGAGTAACTGTAAATGTATTATCTTGAACGTTTTCAATACTTTCTGAAGTGTTAAAAGAACAATAATAATCATCAGATAAATCAACAATGTAGACAGTTGTAAGTTGTTACTTGGCAAAAAAAAAAGGGGGGGGGGGGATATGGCTGGACGAGTTTTACAATATGTAAAAATCTGTCTTATGTCCCAAACAAGAATGCAAACTGACAAGTGTTTAGATCATCTCAGTGGCGCCTCTCTTTGGCCAAAATATGAACTTTTTCTTGAAATGTTATGAGGGTTTTACAGATCAGAAGAAAACCCCAAATAAATAAGTGCAGAAACATCAAATTCGTGCTCATCAAAGAATATACGTTTCCAGTTTTAGTCTTGCCACAAGCACAGCGTGGTGATGATCCCAGGGCCAAACACCGATCTGTTGAACAGCATAATCGTGACCCTGCTGACGTTCTGTTGTCACAGTTCAGTGCCCTCTAACCCCAGTTTGTGCCGCTCATGTATCGCTATTGCATGTGTGTCACAAACCCAGCGATCCATGAAAAACTATAAGGTCGTTTAACAAAGCTCACTGCTGTTGTAAAGCTATTTCCAAAATCCTCGAAGACCCTTCAAACCAACTGGAAGGAAAAAATATCCCATATTTTTGCCTGATAAAGAAGATTCAAAAAGTTAGTAATGAACATTTGAGCTTCTGGACCTGAACGTGTTCTTTTAAACTTTACTGGCTGGTTTCAGAGTCGGTCATCAAACCAGCGCCTCACGTTCAACGTGTCACGTTGTCTCTTCTCTCCCGTTCAGGCGCGTTGCCGTCTCGCCACTGATGAGCTGCGGTCGCCCTGGTAACGGTCGCTAACGCCACAAGCATGAAGGCTTTGATCCTGGTCGGGGGTTACGGGACCCGGCTGCGGCCGCTCACGCTGAGCGTCCCCAAGCCGCTGGTGGACTTCTGCAACAAACCCATCCTGCTGCACCAGGTGGAGGCCCTGGTCAAGGTATATGGAGGGGGAGGGGGGAGGTGGGGGGGACGGGGGGACGGGGGGGGGTCCTGTTCATGTGAGGCTCCATCCCTTTACTGCCGAGGTCTGTTTTTGAGATTATTGAAGGGTGTGTGTGTGTGTGTGTGTGTGTGTGTGTGTGTGTGTGTGTGTGTGTGTGTGTGTGTGTGTGTGTGTGTGTGTGTGTGTGTGTGTGTGTGCGCGCGCGCGCGCAGGCCGGGGTGGACCATGTGATTCTGGCGGTGAGCTACATGTCCGATCTGCTGGAGAGAGAGATGAGAGTCCAGGAGGAGAGAGTAAGTACCACAAACCACCTCACAGTCACATCTCTTTTTTTGGTCTCAAAGCATCAAACAACATGACACTTCTAAATTCAACATCTCTTTCCAGTACGGACATTTTCGTCCGCTGCTCTATTGTCTTGATTGCTTGATTGTCACTTGATTGTCGTCGGTCTACGACGTGCAGCAAACTGTCACGTCAGTCTCTGAATCCATGCGGCTTTTATTTAGTGAAAGTGAAGATTAGATAACCGGTTACATCACCGTAAAACAATGTAATCTCTTCCCTCCCCTCTTTTATTTTGAAGGCGAGAGGGAAGCCGTAATGTTACTATGAACACATCTTTCACTGGACAGTATTTTTCATCCACGTGCACAGATTTTCTTTTCTGTCTTTCTTTCAGCTGTTTTACCTTTTTTAATATAAAACATTGTCTAAAAAAAATCTAACCAGTTAGACATATTTTATAACACAATTGAATCTCAAGTCAAAGTCTGTCATGATATGTAGTTTACTGCTGCAACAATTGGTCAATTAATCAATTAGTTTATCGTTAGTGATTTTTATTTTTATGCACAGCTTCTTTATGAACATTCTGAATTTTGAGGAATTACACGGACAGTAATTATTGTGCTCAGTCTGCCGCATGCTGAACGTTTCCCTATTTCCTCTCCAGCTGGGGATTCGTATCTCTCTGTCTCACGAGAAGGAGCCTCTGGGAACCGGTGCGTTTCTCTTCACTACAGACAGGAAACTGTCTCTGCACCACAACACAGTTTATTCAAAAAGTATCCAGCGATGGAGATTGTGACAGTCTGGGAGAGCTACGTACCTACAATGTAATCTAGTGCTATGAATCCGACAGCATCGGGGTGCACTTCTATCGCTGTGTGATTTATACACGTAACAATGCAGATGTACAACACACACTTGACATGTAAACATGCCACATTTTCATTGTTCAAAATATAAGGTGGCTTAAAAAAAGGAAACCAAAAGCTGATGCCTGGCAACCATTTAAAAAAAAGTTGAGTGTTGAAGCTCTGAAGTGTCTCGTAGTTTAAGATCCATCATGACTGAATGTTTGATATTGTGTGTGTGTGTGTGTGTGTGTGTGTGTGTGTCTGTGTGTGTGTGTGCGTGCAGCGGGCCCTCTGGCGTTGGCTCGAGAGCTGCTGAACGTCGACAACGAGCCGTTCTTCGTTCTCAACTCGGACGTCATCTGTGATTTTCCGTTCAAAGACCTGCTGCAGTTTCACCACAACCACGGCAAAGAGGGCACCATCGTGGTGAGCTTTTATTTTAATGAATGTTTTGGGGGCATTTTCGCCTTCAGCGAAGCTTCTCACAATAAGTTTTAATTTATGACATTTATTTTGTCTTTGTTGGATCAGTGTTTTACTGCCATCTAGTGGATTCATTCTGTACTGGACATTTCTTCTGTGAATTAAAGAGAAAACATTTTCAGGTTCAATGATTAAAATAAGAAGAGGAGAACCAATTTGTTGACTTAATTTCAGCACATTTTAATACAACTTTGATTGATTTTAAATTGTATTTTTCATGTTTAGTTTTTTTAGATTAACTTTAAATTCTGTTTTGGTTTCTGCTCTAGTTTCACTCGTCATTAAGAGAATCATGTTAGACGGCACTTCAGCAGAGTCAGAGCTCCATCAGTCCAACCATCCAAATAAACTGTGTGTGTGTGTGTGTGTGTGTGTGCGTGTGCGTGTGTGCGTGAAGGTAACGCGGGTGGAGGAGCCCTCTAAATACGGCGTGGTGGTGTTTGAGGCGGACAGCGGCAGAATACACCGCTTTGTCGAGAAACCGCAGGTCTTCGTCTCCAACAAGATCAACGCCGGCATTTACATCTTCAATCCCAGCATGCTCAGCAGGATCCAGGTGACTTGACACACACACACACACACACACACACACAGACACACACTCTCTCTCTCTCTCTCAAACATTTGTGGTGAAGTAACGAGCAAATGTGTGAAGTTTCGCCATAAAAACACTCTTTAGATTCTTTGATGTTGATACGCTGTACTGGCATTTCATTTTGTGTGTGTGTGTGTGTGTGTGTGTGTGTGTGTGTGTGTGTGTGTGTGTGTGCGCGCGCAGCTGAGACCAACATCCATAGAGAAAGAGATATTTCCTGTCATGGCAGAGGAGGGACAGCTGTACACCATGGAGCTACAAGGTAACAATACTACTACCTGCAGTACTACAACACAAGATACAGTGTGTTATTTGGTGAGTTTTTGAGGTTTTGTTACCTTTAGACAGAGCCAGGCTAACTGTTTCCCCCCGTTTCCAGTCTTTATGCTAAGCTAAGTTAGCCAGCTGCTGGCGATGTTTAGTATAAAAACATGAAAATGGTCAAACGCCTCAACTAACCTTTGCAAAAAAGCAAATAAGCATTTTTTTTTTGTCTTTTTTTATTTATTTCCTTTTTTAGCATTTAATTTTTATTGATTTTAACACATTCACTTTATCCCAAAATATGGATGATACAGATTTTATATAAGATGATTCCCAGTTAATAAAGTAGGAAATAATATTTAAAAGGCAAATATACAGTATATACATACACATCCTGTATACTAATACCCTGTTCTACAATGTCCTTCAATGTAACCCAGAAACATTTGCCATACTTGGCTAGTTAATTTATATTTTCTTTTATTGATCTATTACCATCACATCGCTATGGTGACGAGATGCATATGTGGTGGGAAGTTGACCCGTGTGCTCGCTCTGGTCTCAGCTCACAGCTCCACCAGACGTAAGTCTTTGGGCTTTTCTTCTCACACCCGAACTCACGTAGTTCTGGAGGGGAAACGTTTGTAGAGAAGCACCGATGCCAAAAAAAAAAACAACCACACAACCTGATTAAGACTGTTTCTAGACTGTTTCTTCAATCGTTACCCACAAGCGGGCCGGACTCATGTTCAGATGGAGATCGTAGAGGGAATCTGGACTCGGTGCTTCTCTAAATCCTCGTCCCTCTCTAGGAGCGATCAGCTGAAGCAGTGGAGACGTCTAGCAGTTAAACCCCCGACCCCTCTGACCCCCGACCCCTCTAACCCCCCCCACCCCCCCCCTCGCCTTCCTGTAGTCCAGGCAGGCGGACTGGTCCGGGTCACGGACTCCGGTCCAGGTCTTAGTGGCTTTGTTTCCCTCAGAGACGCCGAGCAGCTCCCCCGGCTCTTTAAACCTTGTGATTTCCTGCAGAAGATCTCCTGACCGTTAAGTCCACGTGACGATGAAGCAGATCATCAAAGCTGGCTTCAGATTTCATCTGGAGTCAAATCCTGAATCTCTGGTTTTAGCTCCATGAAGACAAACACTGAAAACTGATTTTCAGATCGAGAGACTTTTCGTTTGAGGAGTCGTTTCTCTTTCCAACAGATATTTAAATAAAACATTCCCGCTGTCACTCGACATCTGGAACTGTGCAGTTCATCGTGAGCAGAAATTACACAGTTTTAATTATTTATATATCATTTATGGATTTTTTCCTAATTCTATTTGAGTCAATTCAGAAGACAAACAAACAGCTTTAATGTTTTGTAAGTATATTTAAGTAGATTAGATGGAGAATTTATGGATGTATTTCTGCTTTTACTTAATTGTTTTGTTTTGTGTTTTTGCTTGCTTATTATTTTATAGTTTGAGCTCATTATCTACAGTTTTCCAAAGTACACCCTGAGGATTTAGGTTTCTTTCAGAGAGAGATCATTGCATCTCAAAGCAGCTGTGAGCAGGAAACACAATAAAAACTTAGGTATGTAAAATATCACGAGATAGAAAATGAAAAAACACCAGTACGGTCCATTTAAAGACGTTTACGACTGCTTTGTTGTCAGTGGAGGTTTTGTGCTTCAGCAGCTCCTGCTTTTGCGTCCTTGTTTCCACGGTAACCAACCTCTCTCCCCGTCTGTCTGTGTGATGTTTGTTTTGTTTTTGTTTTTGTTTATTTGTTTGTCTGTCTGCAGGATTCTGGATGGACATCGGTCAGCCTAAAGACTTCCTGACGGGGATGTGCATGTACCTGCAGTCGCTGCGGCAACACGCTCCCGAGAGGCTGCGCACGGGGCCCGGTTTCCTCGGCAACGTTCTGGTGGTGAGTCCCAAGCTCGGCGGCGAACGCTTGCACATCAGAGAAGTAACCGCGCGCCCCGGTTTGGTAACCCTCTGCTTCCCCTCCGCCCTCTGCTTCCCCTCCACCCTCTTCTTCCCCTCCGCCCTCTGCTTCCCCTCCGCCCTCTTCTTCCCCTCCGCCCTCTGCTTCCCCTCCGCCCTCTGCCTCCCCTCCGCTTCCCCTCCACCCTCTGCTTCCCCTCTGCCCTCTGCTTCCCCTCCACCCTCCGCTTCCCCTCCACCCTCCGCTTCCCCTCCGCCCTCTGCTTCCCCTCCACCCTCTGCTTCCCCTCCGCCCTCCGCCCTCTGCTTCCCCTCCGCCCTCTGCTTCCCCTCCACCCTCTGCTTCCCCTCCGCCCTCTCTGCTTCCCTCCCCTCCTTCCCCTCCACCCTCTGCCCCCTCCGCCCTCTGCTTCCCCTCCACCCTCGCTTCCCCTCCGCCCTCCGCCCTCTGCTTCCCCTCACCTCGCTTCCCCTCCCTCCGCCCTCGCTTCCTCCCCCCTCCCTCTGCTTCCTCCACCCTCTGCTTCCTCCCCCCCCCCTCCCCTCTGCTTCCTCCACCTCCACTTCCCTCCACCCTCCGCTTCCCCTCCCCCTCTGCTTCCCCTCCACCCTCCGCTTCCCCTCCACCCTCCGCTTCCCCTCCGCTTCCCCTCCACCCTCTGCTTCCCCTCCACCCTCCGCTTCCCCTCCGCTTCCCCTCCGCCCTCCGCTTCCCCTCCGCAGGACCCGACGGCGCAGATCGGGGAGAACTGCACCATCGGCCCGAACGTCTCCATCGGGGCCGGCGTGGTCGTGGAGGACGGCGTGAGGATAAAGCGCTGCACGGTGATGAAGGGGGCGCGGGTTCGATCCCACTCCTGGCTGGAGAGCTGCATCGTGGGGTGGAGCTCCTCCGTGGGCCAGTGGGTGAGTCAAGAGGGGAGGTTTTTAAAAACACATTTCACTTTAATGCACCGCTTCTTATTTTAGATTACAAATGATCAAACTTGCAATCCACAATTTCTTTGAATTATTATAATTTATTAAAAAACAAAATGGCCAAAACATGAGGATTTAATGGAGATGATTTAATTTAATGACGCAGTCTGGTGGCTTTTACTTTCCTTTTTTTCTGTGTATTGTTGGAGCAGCTGATAACAAAACTGTTCAGTATAATAAAACAATGACTGTGTCACAATTTAACTACAACAAAACAGGAGTTATTTTTATTGGCTCAGATAATGTTTTGCATATATATATATATATATATATATATATATATATATATATATATAATTGGTCCAGGATCAACCTACGGTTCTGAAAACTAATGCTGAAGAGCCTTAAAACTTGCATTCTCTCTCCTGACCACCAGGGGGCGACTCCTCTGGTTGTATAGAAGTCTATAGAAAATGACTCTACTTCTCTCTTGATTTATTCCCTCAGTAAACATTGTAAACATGAGTTTATGTCTCAATCTCTAGTTTCAAGTCTTCTTCAATACAGCATGATGTTCATGTAGTACATTATGGTCAATTTAGAGTCAAACAGACCATAAAGCAGGGGATGCTTTAGGGGCGGGGCTACAGGGTGATTGACAGGTCTCTACCAGAGAGACTCCTCCTCAGTCCAGACTTTTTTTACATGTCTATCTTTTGCTTTTTATCTCATATTGGATGTGCACCGTCGATACTTTTCTTATGATCGCTGTCCTGTGTGATGACGACCTCTGGGTCAATCTGTGTCGTCAGGTCCGCATGGAGAACGTGACGGTTCTGGGGGAGGACGTGATCGTGAACGACGAGCTTTACCTGAACGGCGCCAACGTCTTGCCTCACAAATCCATCAACGAGTCGGTCCCGGAGCCGCGAATCATCATGTAGCAGCGGGCGCCTTTTTGTACGGACTCGACTGAATACCTAAACTGTGCCCGGAGAAAGAGAGAGAGAGAGGCGATGCACAGGCGGGGGGGGAAAATGAGAATAAGAGAAGGTGTTTTTTTTTTCTTCTTTTTTAATTAATTTGGAGTCGTTTTTTTTTAGCCCTGCTTAGCTGCACCATCCACCAATCAGAAACAATGGCCTGGCACCGTCAGGAAGGTTTATATTTGTTTAAACTTCCGTCAGAGCGGCAGGTAAAAACATAACAACGCTAATGTCCTGAACGTGGTGGATGGTAAATATCTCGTGTAGAGAGGTGAAGCCCCGCCCCTTCCGGTTGACCTTATTTCGGAGAGAGAAAAAAACAAACATGCACGATAGTCAACGACGAGAGACGTATAATTATCGGATCCCTTTTAGAATCGTGCCATGAATCACTCATACGATGTTTAGTAAGATGGATGGATATGAGATGCACGATAGCGGAGTTAGCTAGTTAGCTAGGCAGTGTTGGTGACGTGCATCGAGCGAGACGAGAGATGTAGTTTCACACAAAACTAAATTATTCTACGAACAAACTGCGACTTTGTTGCCGTGGAAAATTACCTTTTTAAAACTAACAAACATTACATGTGTAATTCATGACACAATTACAACGGGATCAAAACAATATTTGTCTCTCGCCGCAGACTATCGTACATATTTCTCCCTGCACCGGAAGGGGGCGGGACTTAGCCTCTCTATACCGGACGGGGGCAGGACTCAGCCTCTCTATACCGGAAAGGGGCGGGACTTAGCCTCTCCATACCGGACGGGGGCAGGACTTAGCCTCTCTATACCGGACGGGGGCGGGACTTAGCCTCTCTATACCAGAAAGGGGCGGGACTTAGCCTCTCTATACCGGACGGGGGCGGGACTTAGCCTCTCTATAGCACGAGGGGGCGGATGTGGGCTGGGTATCTGTCGGGTGGTGGTGGGACTAATATGAAGTGTGTTCAGCGGGGCGATGGAGAGCGTGATGAACACTGCGGTTATGATTCACTATGCATTTATATACGTTTCCTGGACAGAAACCAGGCGCTGAAGGATCGTACTGTTCTGTTCGTGGCTGACGCTGAGATTTCTAAATCTGAACATGTTCAACTAAATGCAGTATGAGTTATAGATGGTAAATGGGGGGGGGAGTTTAATTAATTGATGGATCATTCTTCGGCCTGTAGAACAAGCTGTAAACACAACGTCTGACATTTTAATATGTGATTTAACAGAGGTGATTATTTGTTGTTTGTGTTCACTAAATGAATGTTATTTGATCAGTTTCTATGTAAATATATTGATTAGTGCAGCTTTAATCAGCTATAGATCAGGTGACAAGTATTTCCATGGTTTCTGTTTATTTTTTTTTAATCATGAAAGCTGTGCGCTTCAATGCCAAGTTGGTTACTGCTCTTTAAAAAGTGAACAAAATGTAGCTTTGTTTTTATAACTAGCTGTGTTTTATTAAGTATATTTACAGATATTTGTCAAGCTGCATCTGGGATATTTTACTTCAACATAACAAGTTTTTCATTTATGTTTAAGTGTTTCTTTAAGAGTACCTCAACGACCACTGAAGATCTTCTTTTTTTAAATTTTTTTTGCTGACCTTTCGTGGTTTAATTCGTCACCTCACTGCAATGGTGTGCAGGTGTACTCCGGGACACTGTGACATCACTAATGGCTACAGGTGCAACAGAGGTGGAACGAGAAAAAAAACACAGTTTAATCTTTTTCTGTTTCATTCTTATATTATATTATATTATATTACATTACATTACATTACCTCAATATCTGATTCATTACACGCCAGGAGGCTAAATCGTTGGTGGGATGAAAGATGGAAAGATCTTCATCACAAGTGGAGCTAAAAATGGAAAGTTTGTCCCAAAGTTAAGTTAATGGTGTTTTTCCCTAAATCTGTACGGTGGCCATAATAGGACATTTCAGACTCAGCTTTCATGAGTTTAAACTGTTCTTTTCTCATTTCTCAACACAAAGACCCAGGAGTTGAGTTCCTGGTGGTTCTTGACCTTTAAACGTTTTTTTTTTTTTCTTCTATAATCTCAACCGGATACTAACTCTGAACGAACTGCGTCCGAACCTCGTGCTTCCTCTTCTTCGTGGGCGACGCTCATCGCTGGAAGGTGGTAAACATTGCAAATGTTCAGCATGTTGGCGAACCGTCAAATCTCGAGCTGAGGCTTCATGGAAATTCACTCTTTTACTTCTGAGAGATCTGAAACGTTGGACGCGAGGAAAGCGTTTCGTCTCGTTGGAGACGCTGGATGAAAAGTCACGAGGATCCCGAACCCGACTTCGTGACGTCAGACATTTTGATTTAGGTAGATTATCGAACAAAAAAAGGGGGAGGAGTCTGTCAGATTTCACTCCTCACGCTCAAATGATGGGAGTAGACGAAGCTTCTTGGATTGAGCGGAAAAAAACAAAATATTTTGACATTTAAACGCTCAACAGACGCGTGAGAGTAAAATAAATTGTCGAAACTTTCGACAGTTGGAGGTTTCTGAATCTCGTCCATGTGTTTGTCTCCAGCTCAGATGTGTCGTTACGTGACGTCCGTCAGTCTAGACGCTAAAATCTGACCTCTGACCCGATAGCACGCTGTTGTGCATTTAGTGATGAACAGTATTTACAACATGTTGAGACTTTGTGTCTGAATGAATGAAGTCAATTCTTGTAATGAAGCCTTTTTTTTTTTTTTTTAAAAAGAGAATAATATAATCCAATGACCAAATTCACACGTCGCCTCATCTCTGCTTTGTTTGTCTCTTAAGTGTCACTTTCCCCTCATTGAACACACGAGGAGCAGTTTGCTGGTCATGATGATGTCGTCACTGATGATGTCATAGTGATGATGTCATAGCGATGATGTCGTTGATCCTCAGTTTGAGGATGGAGACTACAACCGTAGAACGGAGCGTCTGCGATACAAAGTTTGAAAGATGTTAACGTTCACCAGGCACAGAGGGTTAAATGAAAGACGCTAGCAAGATGCATTATGGGAAATGTAGGATCCAGTGTTTTCAGAGCTTTATATTGAGGATTACTAGTCAAAATATCTCACCAGTTTTTTGTCTATTAGAAAATAAATCAAAATGTGCAGATTATAAGAGTAACATAGTATTTTTCTGTGGTGTTTGTGTGTTTTCCTGTTAAGAGAAACAGCAGTTGCTAACTTTCTTTTTTCATAATTTTTTCCCAATTCAGTAGTTTTGTTTTCCTGTTGTGTTTATCCTCTTCAGATTTGAGCCTCTTCTCTTCTGTGATGTTTATATAAAGGTTAAGTATGAAAGCTTTCTTATATTGAATATGAAGCACAGACACTCGTTATCTCAAAATTGGACGATAAAGTCTGATCCTCAGAAAACAATGTTTGAGATAAAACTAAATGTGAGTAAATATTATTTACTTAGGATGTGATCTAACATTCCCTAAAAAATAGATGTGATTTTTTTTTTTTAGTCACGACTTAATTCCTAAAAGACTTTATCATAATTATATACAATAATATAATATATATACAACTAATTATGACTTTATTTTCGTAATGTGTAGTTCTTGAAATATTGCAACTTATTTCTCAGAATGTTATAACTCATTTAAAAATATGACTGCAATGTCAAAACATGATTACTTTTCATTTTTATTTATTAGTATGATTCCTTACAATTAGTCATACCCTCCCAAAGAAGACATTAAAAGTAAATGATACACTGGAGATAATAACACAATGTTTGTATTATGTATTTACAGTATGTACACAGTTTTCTGACATAACTAAGGCTATAGTTCTTCTCTTCCTGAAACACTGACACTTCTCTATTCATTCATATCATCAGATATTTGCCCTGAATCAAAAACCTAAAAGGAAACGAGGACAAAAAAAACTTAAAATTGCATTAAATGTTCTTCAGTTTCACTCCTAGAACTTATTTAGCATCACTGATGTCACATGGCGGCATTTGTGGCAAGCTCGTAAAATTTCTCGCTAAAACCTGAAAGCTCTAAATCATTCTTCACTCACGTTTATAGGAACTAGGCCGCAAACCTATTGAAACCGAGTGCGTCATTGGTAATATCTTCAGTGGGAGTTTACACGAGGTGTCAAAGTGTGGAAACAGTCTCTCAGTGAATCTGTCTGTGAAGGTGTGTATGTGTGTGTTAGTATCAGCATTAGAGAACGACAGTGTTCCTTCGTTAAAGTCCAGATGAACTCTGATCCTCTCGAGCTTCTTCTTCAGTTTCAGAACTTTATTTGGGAGCGGTGGGGAAGCTGCGACGTACTTACCATCACAGAAACATATTTCCCAATATCCAGTCGAGATTTGTCCCTTCTTTTGAACAGACTCATTCACCACACCTAGGGCCCACATTTGATCATTTCTAACCTCAACGTCCCAGCTGTGAATCCCTGAGTTAAAGCCCTCAGAGCCCAGAACAACGGGATGCTCATCAAACCTCTCTGGATTATCAGGAAGCTTCTGTCTCCCTCCTCGTCTCACACTGGTCAGATCATCAGACAGGAGGAGGTCTGGATGAGCAGAGTTTGGATCCAGAATCACAGGACTGTAGGAGACCAGGTCCTTCATCTTGTTCCAGATGTTGAAGGTCAGGTTGCCCAGGTGTTTGGCCTCGTCTATCAGAGCTCCTGAGAGCAGCTGTGGATCCTCCAGCAGGGGGCGCTGCTGGACTCTTTCCACTGCAGCCTTGTAGTTGTTGAGGAATGAGACGTCTTCAGCTCTCAGCTCGTCCTCTGTGGCTCTGACTGTGTCTGAAAGAGCTGCTATCTCTCTGCTCAGAGCCTCCATCTTCTCCTTCATCATCTGACTCTTCTGCTCCTCTTCCTCCCTCAGAGCAGAGATCCTGGCCTCCTCTTCCTCCTCTAGAAACTGGTGAAGCTTCTTAAACTGATCCTTAATCTGCCCCTCTGTGCGTCGGGCCTGAACCTTCATGTATTTTGCTGTTTGATCACAGTTTCCTTTAACTTGTTGAAACAGCTTCAGTTTCTCCTTTAAGGGCTTCAGGGATTTCCGGATCTCCTCTTTGAGATCCTGAGCAGCTTCATCGATGGGTCTGAATCTGTGGTTGGTGTGTTTCCTTGAATCTCTGCAGACGACACACACCGGCTCCTGATGGTCCAGACAGAAGAGTTTGAGTTTCTCAGAGTGCAGACTGCAGAGAGTCTCTGGAGCTCTCTGATTTCTCTCCAGTGAAAAGGCCTCACACAGGTTCTTTAAGACCAAGTTACGAGGTGGATCACTCTTTGAAGATCTTCTCTTACAAACTGGACACTCTTGTATCTGTTTCTGTCTCCACCAGCTCTTCAGACAGTCTTTACAGAAGCTGTGGCTACACGACAGGACAACAGGATCTTTAAAGATCTCACAGCAAACCGGACAGCAGAGATCCTCTTCTAATCGTGAAGCCATTTTGTCTCCGAGCAAAGCTGAAAACACAGCACACAGCAAAAAAGTTTTACTTTCACTTTGACACACACTCTGTGTGTGTGTGTGTGTGTGTGTGTGTGTGTGTGTGTGAGAGAGAGAGAGAGAGAAATCAGCAGCAGACTACAGTAGCAGTATTTCAGTACTCAGTGTTACCTGTGTTCTCAGTGTTTCCTCCTTTCTGTGACTTCTCTCCGTCGAGTTCTATCTGCAGATCAACGTTGAACACTCGGCTGCGCGCGACTCTTGACTCCGCCCACGTGGGGTGCCGCCCTTCCCGTTATGTGCACCCGCTGGTGGCGAAAACATTGCAGCACATTCAAACGCCAATACTGCACGAACAACTCCACTGTGATCACTGCAGCCGAGACGATATGTCACACCAGTAAGTATAAGTATTTCCTGCATAATGAATCAAGGATGCATCTGCAAATTCACCTGTTAGCTGAATTCAATTAGACAAAATAATAATTGTGCGGTCACCTATAAACAATGTCAAGCTGTTAGAAGTGGGACACACCAAGAGTATCAATGAGCATCTCATACGTAAATATATATACCATATCATATACCATAATACTTACATAAAAAACACTTAATTCCTATTTTACTTTGCCATAATTTGCAGCCGTTTTGCTTCTAGTGCCCATCAATCATTTTGTGAAATACAGATTATTATTTTTTAAATGTTACAAGGATGTAATTGTATTATTTTATTGTTCATATATAGTTACCTATCCTGATTTATAATGCTACTGTACCGTACCTTTGTTTATACCAGAAGATTTTCCTCATGACATACTGACAAGCTGAAGGTGCTTCTTTAAGTTATACCAGCTCCAGTGATGACATCAGAGACTCAGGTGACGTCTACATCATCTTTCAGGATCTTTAAAGATTTCATAGCAAACCGTCAAGAAAGTTGGAAGTTTTACTCTCACCTTGAGTTGTTCCTCCTTATAAACTCGAGCTTATAATAGGAAATCAGCAGCAGATGGAAGCGCCTGTATTCCAGTATTAAATCCCAGTGTTTCCTCCGTTGTGTGACTTCTCTGTTCAGTTTCATCTGCTGGTTAAAAACACAGTAGACACAAAGTGCAGCAGTCAGTCTGCGCTTCATTTGATGCCTTCAATTGTGGAATGAGGAGCACAGATATACAGCCAACAGGTGTACACGACCACGCCTTACTGTGACATAAATCTGTGGTGGGGAGAAAAGGTATTTCGTGAACTATCAACTTCTACAATGTGACAATGTCACAACAGCGCTTGCATGAGAAGGCAAATTCATCCTGCCCCCTCCCTCCCCAACCAAACAATGAGTTACACCCAGCCAGGTGCCCTCGCTGTGGCTGAGCAGGTGTGTAACACAACAAACATTCTTTATAGAGTTGTCGCTGCATATCGATGGCCGAAGAGCCAAAACCTCCTATCTGAAAAATGCACTTTTTTGAGAATACAAAAAAAAACCCTTGTTGTTTTCTTGCAGAATGTTATTTGTTAAGGAAACCCAACGCATAATACAGAATACAAAATACAAAAAAATATACAAAGTGCAGATAGGGTTATTCCCACTTCTCCTGGATCATTTTGCAGACGGGAGGTTTTTCCCTTTGTCCATCGATATGTAGCTTAGCGGTGCACAGAATGTCACACAGGCTCAATCTTGTGCAACACATTTAATTGACATGTTCTGCAAAATACAAAAATATGACTCAAGGTGTACAATCACTACGCAGCGTTTTCTGCTTCCATTCTGACGACAGCGATTCTCATGATCTCGCTTATTCACGCGAGACTTACCTGTGACTCTCCCGCCACACGCTGCTCATGTAGCTGGTGATGAATAACACTGTACCCCAAATGTAACTATGATGAACACTTCCTTCCCATAAAGACATAAGAAACACGACAAACTCTCTTAACTTAACACACAAGAAATGATTTTGTTTACTGAACTACACTTGACTTATTGTGCCACAAATATCTTCTCCTTTTTATTTGGGTGAAACAGCGCCCCCCTCTGGGGTGTAACGGCAGGTGTGCCTACCTGTGTGGTCAAACAGGGTATTGCACCCAAACCAAAGTCTACTTAGCCTGATGTTCATCAGGGAGCTTACCCCTTCCACTTCCTGAGTTTAGTGTATTAGCATGTTAACGCGCGCTGATTAGCATGAAACACAAAGTACAATTTGGCCGGATAGACTTTTTTTTTTTTTCTTACTTAGTCGTAAATCAAAATTTTTACCTGATATGGGGCTAAATAAAATAAGATAATCCTTTTATTAGTCCCTCAGTGGGGAAATTTACAGGATTACAGCAGCGGAGGGTAAAGTGCAAACAAAAGACATAGTAAAAAATAAACAAGATCAAAAAAAGTATTATAAATAAGCAAATAAGCATCAAAAACAGAAATAACTCAAATCAAGTCAAATTCCACGGCAGTGTATTTAATAGTTATTAAGGCAGCAAAGTATCGCAAAATTAGGATTAATTCTGTGGGCGCCATGATTGTCTGCACAATTTTATGGCATTCTAATAGTTGTTTAATTATTTCAGTCTGGACCAAAGCGGTGGACAGAGAGACGACAGAGCAACTCTTCAGTGTGGCTAAAAATAGTATCGGCCTCTAATGGCAGAGCACAATATTGGATGTGAAAATAAATTCTTCAGTGGATTGTGAAGCCAGTCGTACTCTGGCCTCTTAACAAACAAGCTTTTCTGTGGAGGAATACAAACAACAAATTGTAAACACAAGAAATATGACTTTTTCTGGAAACATGATTTTGTTTTCCCTCTCTATATTTGTAATATTGTGACTTTATTTTCGTTATATTGCGGCTTCATTCTCAAAATATTGCAACTTTTTTCTTAATATTATAAAATATAAAACATTATGACTTTTTGTTGTACAACTTAATTCTCAAAATATTATGATTTATTCAACAACATTTTTTTATCTCCTGTAATTTTTTTTTTTTTTCCTGACTCTCCCTCTACACTCTACACGTCATCATAGGATTAGACAGTTAAGTCCTGATCATCAGAAAACAATAGAGATAAAAATAAAGAGCAACAGTATTTACTCTGAGATCAGTTAATGACATGGCTGATATAATCTCTGGATCATGCAAGTGAGTGTGTGTGTGTTTGTGTGTGTGTTTGTGTATCTCTGTGTCTCTCTATGTCACTCGTCTGTAACCCCTGTCCGTTATTCATCAACAGGTTGATGAGACATGAGCTGCTGCGCTGACATCTCTACTTATTAAATTGGCTTCACCCGTCTCCCTGCCGAAATCCAGGTAAGCCGCGCCTGTGACCCTCGACTCCGCCTCGGACCGAGGCTCGCCATGCCCGGCCGTCAGCACCTGGAAACTGTCTCTGTCGACATGTTGCGAGCTGCTGAGAGGCAAACAAAATGCTACTGATCTCGGACCTGGCACCTTTAAAGGTGTAAGACAAAAATGTGGATAACTCTCAGACCCGACAAGTCGGGGCCACCTGTCAATCACACTAAGCCCCGCCCTAAAGCATCCCCTGCTTTATGGTCTGTTTGACTCTAAATGGACCATAATTTACTAAATGAACATCATGCTGTATTGAAGAAGACTTGAAACTAGAGATTGAGACATAAACTCATGTTTACAATGTTTACTGAGGGAATAAATCAAGAGAGAAGTAGAGTCATTTTCTATAGACTTCTATACAACCAGAGGAGTCGCCCCCTGGTGGTCAGGAGAGAGAATGCAGCTTTAACACATGAAGCTTTGACTTCTATACAACCAGAGGAGTCGCCCCTGGTGGTCAGGAGAGAGAATGCAGCTTTAACACATGAAGCTTTGACTTCTATACAACCAGAGGAGTCGCCCCCTGGTGGTCAGGAGAGAGAATGCAGCTTTAAGACACTTCAGCATTGGCTTGACTTTCGCCGCCTGATGAAAGGCTCTACCTGGCTGCGAGCCCCATTAGCCCCATGTTTGCCGTCTGGCTTTGATTGACCCTGAGTGTCCGGTTCTGTTGAGAAGGTTTTGGCCTCGTCTCTTAATCCCTGTTGGTCCTGCCCGGCTTGTCCTGGCTCTGATCGGCTCAGACTGGATCACTTTATTCCTCTTTTAGACCTGCCTGGCTCTGTGAAGTCCCAGTGGTCCAGCTAGCTTTGTTTCACCTCTACGGCCGACCTGGCTGTGTTCAACACCATCTGGTTGGCCCACTTTGACCCGACTCAACTCTGGGGTCTACAATCTCCTGAGCTTCACACTAAAACGCTGCAGAACGAGAGAAGGAGGAGGAATCCCCGACATTCCTATTGGCCAAGGATTCCTTTAAGGCTCACTCTGATTGGCTGGCCGAGCGTGAGCAGGGAATCCCTCGGGGCTCTTTCTGTCTTTGTCTCAGATTAAAAACACAAACAGTCCAGTCAGGCCTCGCTGCACCAGGTAGTCCTCCAATCTGCTGAGGACCAGGACTCAATGCACAGCCTGCTGTAGAAAGCCAGATGTGTAGCTGCTGTTTTTTTTTTAAGAACATAAATCTGCCTGATTACTGCCAGCCTGCTGCAACATGGTCTACAGCTGTAACAGAGGAGGAACCTTAACGTTTAGCAGAGCAGGGTGAATTCACTGAGAAATAGAAACAGAGGTGAACGAGGGAAGCTGCTGTTTAACTGTACGGCAGAAAATCAGGAAGGTGAAGAAACCTGCTGAGTTCAGGTTGCAGAGGGAGGGGAGAAGGAGAGCCGGCGACAGGACGAATTAAAAAGGAAACAGAAAAGGAAAAGCAGGAGTCCACAGCTGAGGAAGAGAAAGGTGAGTTTTGTTGAGATTCTATAAAGAAAGAGGAAGAAAAAAAAAAAAAAAGAGAAAGGAAAAAGTTGGACTCGTGAAATCGAGTTGGAAAAAGAAGAAAATGACTTTGCAGTGAGAGTTAAAAGTAAAGAAGTGAGCTGATGTTTCTCTGCAGGAATGAGGTGAAAGTCTAGACGGTTAAATTGCAGCGGGCTGTGGAGAGCCGGCGGAGCGGAGCGGCGGCGGGAGCGATTGTGGGCGGGGAGAGAGGAAGTGTGGTCGACAGGAGAGGAATTTAAGCCCCATTGTTCTGGAAGAGCAGAGGCAGAGAGAGCGAGAGAGAGAGAGAGAGAGAGAGAGAGCCGAGGAGTCGACATGGACGTGAGCTCAGCCATGGAGAAGGTAGGACGGAGACATTTACGTCTGCACGGCTTGAGATATGTCATGAATACTTGCAGATTAACAACAGCAGTGAGGAGGTCAAGGGTCAGCGGGTCCGTTAGTCCGATGGGATGCAGATCGTCTGTTGATGGTGAAACTCTTTTCTGAGTTCAAGTGAGCTTTTGTTTCACTCCATTTCACAGAATTGAATTGCGATTCATGAGAATTCATTTCTGAGAGCGGGATTATTCTGTTTTATTTTATTTATTTTAACAAATTGAGTGACACATACGTCCGGCCGACACCATTTTCAGTCTGTCAGTCAACCTGATGTTTTATCTTGATTTGTGTAACATTTTGAGTAAGAAGTGATTATTTACATATATACGTTGATTTACAACTGATAGAGAAATCTATATACGAAATCTATATTACTTTAATAAAAATAGTTTGCTGTTCA
Source organism: Ophiodon elongatus (assembly GCA_016806645.1). Lineage (NCBI taxonomy): Eukaryota > Metazoa > Chordata > Actinopteri > Perciformes > Hexagrammidae > Ophiodon > Ophiodon elongatus. Next base: position 181,884 of record JACSYO010001768.1, on the reverse strand, counting down.
TGTGCAATTAGCGTTTCCTGCTCGAACCCAAGACTTTACAGGTATCCCGAGTCATGCAGATACATAATTGGGAAAGTTTGACTGAGCCTGTTTGCAGTCGGCGATATCTCCATTCTTAATCCCGAATACTAAACTCTGATTGGTCAATTGATTTTTTTAATCAGGGGAAAAATGCATCAATAAGTTTAAAACCAGACCTGAGAAAGTCTGAGATCTTACCCAGGTTAACTTAAAGTTACAATGAAGATATCAAACCACATTATTGCTGTTTATTTTTACTTTAATTCCATTCAAACTACTGAAACTCCCCTCAGTCCGTGTTTGTTCAGCTGCTCTGATACATCAGCTGTCAACTTTGTGGAACAAAACCCCAAACGAACATGAAACTGATTCACAGAACTCATGTGAGGGGAAGAAGTGCGTCTTTCAAAAATATTTTGCTTCATACGACACGGACATGAACAACACAAAAAGATTTCCTTAACAACTAATCGGTGGAAATTGATGAGACTATCCAAAAACAACTTTTGCTGGAGGAAAAAGGTGCAACAATTACCAGCCGAAAAAAACAGAAGTTGACCCTCTGGTTCTCTGACCTGCCGTAGACTCAGTTAAATCTCTCAGGCTTGTTCACACCCGATCCCTTTCAAACAGCTGGAGATTTCTAATTCAGTCAGTGAAGGTAATCCAGGACCACGAGGACCTGAACCCCCCCCCACCCCCTCCCCGCCCCCCCCTCCTCCTCCCCGGCTCTGTTCTGGTGTACAGTTTGTCTCCTGTAATTCATCCTCTGGTTGTTGGTCCAGAGGTCACATCAGTCTGAGGATAACCTGATGGATCAGTGTCACCTGTCGGGGGTTTGACCCCCCCCCCGCCCCCCCTCTCCTTCTTTATATACAGGAGCTGGAAAAACTGCCATCACCAGGATGGAAATAACCTCCAACACACACACACACACACACGCGCACACACACACACACACGCACGTAAAGGACAAACACAATGGGTGTCAGGATTGTGGGGAGGTATCTCTGTAACCAAAATACAAAACAAGAACTCTCAGACAAGAAAACAACGAACAGACTGGCGACTAACCGCATCGATTCACTACTTTCTTTATTAATCGATGATTCATTTTGTTTCTTAAGAACCAGGAAAAAACAGGAAAGAAATGCCTGTGAGAGTTTGCTGAGAGCCAAAGGCGACGTCATCAAATTGTTTTCTTTGCCCAACAGTCCAAACTATAAAAGAAAATATTTAATTCACTATCAGATAAAACTGAGGAAAGAAGCAAATCCTCACAAATGACAAGCTGGAACATGAGACTAGTATTTTCTATAGTATTTTAGTCATTAAAAGTACACAAACTCCTGTCGAAAGTTTGAAAACGTGTCGTTATTGTTTCTGTTTCGTTGTTTTTTTGGCCATAAAAGTGAACGATTAGTCATTTTTTTCTGTCCCCAACACTGAAAGTGGTTTCAACTTTATTTCCAGACAGAGTTCGTAAGGAAAAAACTATTTAGGAAACAAATAAATCAAACTGTCATCCCTCCCTGATTTAAGAGTGATTAGTGAAATGCTGCTCTCTTCCGTGAATTCCAGCTCATTCGTGGAATATTTTCTACTTTTTCTTTTTAATGGAGACCAACAGGAAATATCCGGGATGCCATGTGACAAGGTTTTGGACATTAAAGAGGCTGAAGTCTCCGTCTCGTTGACCTCCAGCTTCTTATCTCTCTGCGTTTCCTGAAGTTTAACCGTCACATAGCCGACATGTTTAGAATTACTCACCGAGGCTCAGTCCGATCCAGCTACGACATACTCGCCTTATCTGACTCCCTAAATATAGAGCTGACACACGTTTCCCTCTTTCTGAAAAAAAAA
>JACSYO010001768.1:150000-175000 GCA_016806645.1 Ophiodon elongatus | reverse complement strand
AAACACTAGAGGGGAACCCAGTGCGTCGATCTCCAATGACGAGGGCCACCGAGAATGTGTTGCAATACCATGGTTGCCATAGTGACAATCTATTTTTCTTTCGGATAACGTTACATTTTAACATGAGAGGGTCTGTAGATGTAACAGTCTTTTATCACAGAGCTATGAACGCGTGATAAAATGAAAAGGAAATAAATTAAATCGAGTCATTAATTGACATGTAGTTTGGTTTTGTGGGTCATCGGTTACCAGTCTTTGCATGTTGATCCCTATAGCTTCAGGTTTTGATGGCGGGAAACCACTAAAATGACAAAAAAAGAGTCACAAATTATCACAAACTTCCCTAAACAATTTTTACCCACCCAATAAAATTAAAGTACCCAACTTTGGCAGAAAAACAGCCAATCTGGCAACACGTCCTTTAATTCTTGAACATTCTTTAAAAGCTGGTCATGTGATATATTTCTTTTTAAACCTACTTGCGCAGGAAAGCTTGCATCTCCTGCGGCTGCAGCGCGGTCAACCACGCTCCGGCAAGCGACGTCGAAGACGACCAGCGAATGGGACGCCTGCTCGCAGACTCGCCCTGCTCCCATCTGACGGCGAAGGTCAAAGGAGGCGGCGGCCTCCGCGTGTACAAGAGGAACCGCATGATCGTGACCAATCCGGTGGTGACGCGCAAAGACCCGACCTTCAACACCACGACGTACGACTGGGCGCCGGCCGGCCTCAACCAAACGCTGGTGAGGATCAGCGTGGCGTGATGGAGGCTGGTTGTACAAAGCAATAGGGATGGATAGATAGATAGATAGATGGATGGATGGATGGATAGATAGATAGATAGATAGATAGATAGATAGATAGATAGATGGATAGATGATGGATAGATGGATGGATGGATAGATAGATAGATAGATAGATAAGATAGATAGATAGATAGATATAGATAGATAGATAGATAGATAGATAGATAGATAGATAGATAGATAGATATAGATAGATAGATAGATATAGATAGATAGATGGATAGATAGATAGATAGATGGATGGATGGATGGATACTTTATTAATCCCGCAAGAGGAAATTTGTTCGCTACAGCAGCAGCATTTGTACATACAGGTAAGAACAATATATAGAAAAAATATAATAGAATAAGAAGAAAAATGCACAATATAACTCACAAATATAATATTAAATTAACTAACAAAACGAAACAGTAGTGCAAAGATGTAGCCAACAAACAAACAAGGTGTTATAGTTGAGTAGTGGATTTGGCCAGAGGTGATTTATTGTACAGTGTTATTGCAGAGGGCAGGAATGATCTCCTGTATCATATATATATATATATATATATATATATATATATATATATATATTAAAACTCAGCCTGCTGTAATGTTTGATTGAATCAATACAAACCACGATGCCCCCCCCCCCCCCCGTATAGACCGCAAGCGTATCAGGCGTGTTTTTCTCCTGCACATCTCACGCAACCGACTCGCTTTAACTTTGATCAATGCAGCTGTGTCCACCAGCTAAACTGTGTAACGCTTCATGTTGACTGTTTCCGTTATATCATCTTACATTGGCGTGCAATTCGAGAGAGGAACAGTTCGTAATCCGAATAGAAACGAGAGTCCAAACTGAAGCGGTTGTTGGTCACTTTCAGGCCCTAACGGCCGGTTGAGAGCAGCGAGGAGTCAGCAGGCAATGACTCATTGTATAAAACAGTCAATAAAATATGTGATATGATAGCAGGAAGACCTTTTACCATCATCATCAGCCAACTTATCTAAACTTAACATCAGTTAAAATTAAAAAAAAACTAGAATGAACAGGGTGTCCAAAAAACTTCAACGGGTGCTGGATCAAAAACAATCAAACTAAGGCAAGAATTATTCAAAAGATCCGCGCACATTAAAAGCTCCGAGCAATTTTCAATCGAACAGAGATCCATCTAAGTAGAGATCAAAGTCGTATCAATTCCCTTTTTATGTACAATTAAAACTTGCTGGGAGCATTTGAACACAGTGTGCGGATCTTTTTTTTTTTTATTCACACAAAAATTGTCGTAAACATATTGATCGCAGCGCCGGTGGTCCAGGAGTTTATTGGTTTTATGACCAAACAGTAACTGGTACCAGTTTGGGACCAGTCCTCGATACTCATCCCTTTGTTGGTTTGTTTTTGAATCCATGTCCTCCATGCACACGCTCATAAACAAAGAAAGCTCACAGTGCATGCCTAAAGTATGATGCAGACATGGATTATATGAAAAACAAAAATTTGACTCCCATCCTTAAAGCTCACCACTGGGATTTACCACTTTATTCATTTTGGTTTAGTTTCTGCAGGCTCCTCTGCGCGTCGAGCAGTCTAGACCGCCTGGTTTCCATTAAAAAAAAACAGCATGTTTCAGGTTTCACTACCTATAATTATGAGGATGACGGTGATTATGGAGCGCTGCGGTGTGGTGGGGGACGTTACCGCGGTTGAACTTGTAGAGACAGCTCCGAATCCGACACTGGGACCGCTCTCCAGATCGGCCTCTAAAAAACTTCTTACTCTGCTGCGGACAACACGGATGTGATGACGGCTGAAACACAGACTCCTGAACAATGCTGAAGTTTGTCATTCAGCCATGTTAGCGAGGTATGATGTCATTGGTAAGGATAGTCAGGGAAGTGCCAGATAAAAATCAAATTCAATCTAAATTTGCTTCATGCACTCTTTCTCGATCTTAATCTTTCTGATTTGTCCCAGTGACTTATCATTAAAGACTATTTTAAGACATTTGTATTATAAATGGTAGTATAAATATCAACAGATTACAAATGTTTTGACTCACTCACATCACTGACACTTAGCAGAAATAAATACATCAGCACTGAAGGCTGCTTTTTTAAATTTGTGAGTTGGAACTGTTGAGGTACAGGCTTGTACTTTGATTATTTTATTCTATTCTATTCCATATTTCTTTTCCAGTACATTTCAGAGTAAAATATTTGACCTTTCTCTACTATGTTTATTTGATTGGTGGTGCAGGTTTGCAGGCGTAGAACTAAACCGCTCCCCGTCGTGGTGAATCTGCAGCCTGATAAATGTGAAAGAGGGAATTTGTCAGTTGAAGTCGTCGGTTCACATCTCAACACAACTAATGCTGTAAAAAAAATGTAAAATGCCCCTGATTCCCCCTCAGGCCATGCAGTACATGGAGCTCATCCCGCAGAGTCAACATCCCGTCTTGGGGACCGATGGAGCGCTAGAGCGACGGAGGCAGCTCTTCGGTCAGCTCCCTGCCTACGATCAGGACCCCATGAAGTGCCAGAGCCTGGCCAGTGAGGAGGAGGTATGGTACTCCAAGACCAACACAGTTATTACTTAAAGCTACTATGAGGAACTTTCATCTTGTGGTGATTTTGGCGGTCCCTGTGGACGAAGATGGTAGTGTTTCCGAATAACAAGGTGGTCTAATGAAAATAATAAAATAATAAAGTAATAAAATAAAACATTTAAATAATGAGATTAAATTTTAAAATAATAAAATTCTAAAATAATAAAATAATAAAATTTTAAAATAATAAAATTTTAAAATACTAAGATAATAAAAATAAAAAATTTAAATAATAAAATAATAAAATAACATTTTAAAATAATAAAATAATAAAGTAGAGTTATGTAGGTCATGTAGAGTCTTCAGTATTGAACTGAGAGTTTCATAACCAGTTTAAACTTCCTCATAGTAACTTTAAGCTGTGTGTTAACTAACCAATATCCCTTAAAACAGTTTTTATGGAAAACAACGTAAAAATGATGTAAAGTCTGTTTCCTTGTTGCAAGTTGACTCTGATCTCTTACTTCTCCTTTGTCCTCCTGCAGATTTCCTCCATGCTGCTGTTTGTGAAGAACTACAAACAGGAGGTGCTGGGAGTCGGGGAGGTGGCCTTGCCTGGTGAGGGCGGAGCTCTGAGGGAAGCAGCCACTCAGAGGACAGCCAAGGACGCCAAGGACGCCAAGGACACCAAGGACAGCAGCCACAGTGGCAGGAAGGATGCTGCGGAGCACCAGGACCTCGGCACTGCCTCTGCTACTGGCTCCACTAACGGAACAGAAGACAAGACTGGATACGTAAGTAAATAAGGCATCTGACATCTTGGAAGTTTATGGTTTTTTTTGGGGGGAGTTTTTCCTGAACCGATGTGAGGTCCCGGAACAGAGGATGTCGTATGTGTGCAGATTGTAAAGACCTCTGAGGCAAATTTGTAATTTGTGATTTTGGGCTATACAAAATAAATTGAATTGAATTGAATTAAATCCTGGTAATGTTTGGTTGCAAAACCACATTTGCTCTGCAAAGCACCAGAAACATCTGCAGGTGCATTTCCATTTTTTTCCAAGTTATTTTGTAGGTCTCGTTAAATATTTGCAGGCTCCTGTCGCACTGATAAACGATTCTGCAAAGCCTGAAGTCAACCCCAAAAAGACTTTAAACTCTGAATGTTTTCTACGCTGCACTTTTGGAACACTTGGTTGAATTTATTTAAATTTATTATTTAATGCCTGGTTGACCACAATGGGACCTTATTTCAGAAAACAGATATGTAGGGTAGTTAAACATAGACTGTGTATAAGAAGTGGGCGTAGTCACCATGACGTCACACATTGGTTTGTGGACTACGTTTTGAAGCCTGAAGTCCAGCATTTTGTCGCCATCTTGGTTTTTTCTTTTGGCTACCAGAAGTGACACGAGAGTGAGTACAACAGAACGCTGAATAAGACATTTTTAATGCGACCAAAATGATACAATTAACTTTCATAAACTAACATAAAACAAAGTGAAAGGGATAAAGTTCTAAGACGCCCTCCTTTATAACCTATTTGACTCTAAATGGACCATAATTTACTAAATGAACATCATGCTGTATTGAAGAAGACTTGAAACTAGAGATTGAGACCATAAACTCATGTTTACAATGTTTACTGAGGGAATAAATCAAGAGAGAAGTAGAGTACTGATTACATGTTTTCATATAGGACCAGTGCATTTAGGGGGATATATTCGAATTAAATTGATCTGAAAAGGAATATAGTATTCACAATCATCTTTCCATTAGTGTATAGTCACCTGAAACTAAGAATCATTGTGTTTTCTTTAGCTTAGAATGATTCATATTTACATTTGTAGCCCAACGGACAAACCAAACACTGGTTCTAGTTTTTACAGTACCTAAAGACCACCTTAGGTTCTCCAAATGCTTGGAAAGGAAGCCGAAGGGTTTTCCGTTGGTTGCAATCTGCAACCTCACCACTAGATGGCACTAAATCCTACTCACTGGTCCTTTAAGTAAAATCTTAATTTTAAAAGTAACCATAAATAAAGCGTTTAAACAAATGTAGTGAAGAGAATAGTACTCTCTATGAGGTGTAGTAGAGTAGAAGTGTAAAGTAGCACAAAATGGAAATAATACATTAATTAATACTTAATTAATGTACAAGTAATGTACAAGTATTGGGTAATTTTAGCTACAAAATGCCTCACTGACCCCCATTTTAAACAAAGTTTGTTGTTTGGTTCATGAACGTCTCTCGCTTTCTTATTCCCTGCCTTCTATAGCGCTGCACTGGTTGCCACGGTGAGGTTGCCAAGGAGAGTCCAGCTGTCTACGCTGAGCGTGCAGGTTACCATGGCGCCCTGTGGCATCCCACCTGCTTCGTGTGTTCAGAGTGTGGCCAGGGCTTGGTGGACCTGGTCTACTTCTGGTCCGGCCAGAAGCTGTTCTGCGGACGACACTACTGTCAGACGGTCCGGCCGCGATGCTCCGGCTGCGATGAGGTCAGACTTCCTGTAGACATGATTAGATAGATAGATAGATAGATAGATAGATAGGTAGGTAGGTAGATAGATAGATAGATAGATAGATAGGTAGGTAGGTAGGTAGGTAGGTAGGTAGGTAGATAGATAGATAGATAGATAGGTAGGTAGGTAGGTAGGTAGGTAGGTAGATAGATAGATAGATAGATAGATAGATAGATAGATAGATAGATAGATAGGTAGGTAGGTGGGTGGATGGATGGATGGATGGATGGATGGATGGATGGATGGATGGATAGATAGATGGATAGATAAATACTTTATTAATCCCACAAGGGGACATTGTTTTTTGCTACAACAGCATTTTTACATACAGGTAAGAAAAGAACAATATATACAAAAAAATTGAATGGAAGAAGAAGAAGAAAAATGCACAATATATACAACAAATGGAATAGAATAATAATAAGAAAATAAGAAAAATGCACAATATATACAACAAATGGAATAGAATAATAATAAGAAAATATAAGAAAAATGCACAATATATACAACAAATAGAATAGAATAATAAGATTAAATTAAATTAACTAACAAAACGAAACAGTAGTGCAAAGATGTAGCCAACAAACAAACAAAGGTGCTATAACGTTAGTTGAGTGATCGATTTGGCTTGAGGTGATTTATTATAACAACTATGTTTATTTATCTCCTCTCCGTGTCCCGTTCTCCTCCCTCAGTTGATCTTCTGTCAGTCTTTCCACACGTCAAAAGATGGACGGACGTGGCATCGTCATCACTACTGCTGCTGGAAGTGCGGGCAAAACCTGGACACGCCCTGTCAGCACTGAGACACAACACGGTGGTCAGTTTTTAAAAGTTTTAGCACTGCTGAAAAAACTGAATTACAGACGAGGCAAAAAAAAAAAAAAATCTGATATTGAGTGTAGTTGGTTTGCTTGTTTTTATATAAATAAAAGAATAGTTTTGTGTATGCAGCTGATAATGCTATCCGGAGGTATTCTGGTTCTCCCTGTCTTAGCCTTCATCTAAACACACAGAAAATAAATAAGTAACAGATAAGTAATACCGAACAAATGGGGCTTAAAGTCTTTAAATGTTATGTTTATTTAGCATGTACTAATTAAAATACTGTATCCTTCAAGTCCAGTTGATATACGGATGTTTATAATACTTAAGACATCTCAAGGACGTTGAAGTATTTAAATACTTGTTCAGTTGAGCCTACTGGTGTTTGAGGTACTTAAGCAAACGTTAAGTTGACACAAGAGTGTTTGAGGTACTTCAACAAACATCTGGTGGATTTATTAGCACTTACATTGTTGACAGTGACCGGAGCCAGAAGAGCTGGTTTCAGATACAAACAACAGCTTAAAGGACCGAGCAGCAGAAATGAGTAAATGAAAATAATAATAATAATAATAAAATAATAATTAATTTTTGAGGATTCTCTTTCCCCCTGTTGAGCTTGAAAGTTCTTCTTTTTTTTTTTTTTTTTTACTTTGGAAAGAGCAGTTTGAGAAAACACCCACAACTCAAGGTCCACTTACTATCTTGGGAGCTTTTGGTCATCTCACACCGTCTTCATTATTTAGATTTTATTTATTTCACAGGATTTATTTTATCCTGCGTAATGTAACTGGTTTATCAGCTTTTAGGATAATCCCAGGTTGGGCCACTTGAATGAAATACTGTAAAATGTATTTGGAGTTCTCTTTTTGCTTTTTAAAACTTTTAAAAAGTTACTTTGATTAGAATTCACAGAACTTGACGACAGTTAAACTGCAGCGGTTATGAAGATATTTGTACTTCACAACAGTTTCAAGGACCAGAAAAGGTCAATAAAACTCAAGTTTACCCTGAAATGTCTGCTTCATTCATTGTGCCAGTGCAGTGAGAATATTTCAACATATTTTCAATAGAGATCAACTTATGTTTTGGGTTTCAATTTGAATATGTGCAGATTTGTGTTTCACTTTTATTTCAGGCAGAAAAAAAATCTAATTGTTTGATTTAAACCTCGGAGAACTGGACAAGAAGAAGGCTGGAAAAGGCATAAATTGGCTTAATAATTAATAATACTCATTCATCATTTTTTTATTGTTTAAACAAGAGTAGATTTCAACCCTCTGCCTTTTAATACCCATCGAAGTTGCGTTGTGTATTTGTACAAATAGAAAGTATGGATTTTACTTTTAGTATGTAATTTTCTTTCGTCTCTGTTTGACGTGTTATTTCAGTCAAATTGATAAGTTTTGCATTTAACCTCTTTCATGAACATGGATCTGTGCTGCTAAATGCTATATTGTGTGTAAAGTTTTGTAGTTCGTTAACACTTTGCAAAGGTGATACATTTTTAATAATAGACTGTGAGGCCTGCAAAGTTAGTATTTTTGCAATGTAATAAAATCGCTTAAAACAAAAGTAGTCAGAAATAAACATCTGGGCGAGACGAAAGCTTTAGCTTTACTTTAGTTCAATAACATCAGCATAACATCAGGTAATGTGCTTATGTTTTTTAAAATGATCTTTCGATTACTTTTTAAATTGATTGCTGCTAGAAAACGCTAATTGTTGACAGTGTTAAGCTAGCTAGCAATATTGTTTGACGTGATCAGCTTAAGTATGTAGCCAACAGCCAACAGACAAATACTGTTCAATACAATGATATCTGTGACAGAAAATATGTAGTATATAGCAAACTCAAATTGAATATGGGACATATCTGTGTTTATCAGTGTGTAACATTTCCTCATGCAGAGGTTCGTTTGATTTCTTACAAAAAATATATTTTGTTATTTTTTGTGCGTTTTCCTACGAATGTCCAGCAACACGAGCGATAAGTGACCCTGCAGTATTTAGGCAAAAATAGTAATTGGTTATGTTTAGGAAAATATCATGGTTTGGGTTGAAATAAATACAGAAGTGGCGTAACTTAAAGTTACTACAAGGAACTTAAACGTTGGGTTGATGTTGGCGCCCCCTGTGGACAGAAGTGGGAGTGTTTCTGACCCACCTCGGCCTCCACCCTTCGCAGACTTTGTCGCTCTTTATACTTCCCGGTTCACAAATACGTGGATCACACACAAATTGATTACTTGTGTTATATAATAATTATAGTGCATTACTTTTTGTAGGTATAGCTTTACGAACAGTGTGTGAGAAGCCTGACGTGTTCAGCACATTAACTGTGAGCGAGGGGCAAACGGCCATAGCCGAGCTTAGCTCAACAACTATGAAATAATACACGTTTGATACGAACACGAGATGAGATATTTATCTTTGTCTAGTTAAAGTTATCAACAAGGATCTGCTCTCTGAAGGATGTTAAGTGTTTGTGAAAAGACCAGAAGCTGGCAGATGTTCAGGACCTTCTTTAGCATCCGCGATGCGAAACTGTTACAGCTCGTCTTTAAAAGGAAAAGGTTTGATGCCGTGTTCAAAACTGTCAACATTCACAGTTCACAATAAGGAATTCCCAGTTAAATGCTGAACTGTGTGCTGTTGTCAGTAAACAGTCGTGGACGCAGATGGTATTTGGTGACCGAAGGTGACTGTTTTACATCATGCTGTGGGATAAAACACAAAACTGATCGCTGAATTCCACAGAGAATAGTGAACGACATAAATCAGATTGTAATGTTTTAAATCAGAAGTGATGGTGTTAAGAGAGATTTTTTTCTGCTGATCACGTTTTGACAGCTGATAGAATTAAAGGCACTTCTGATTGAACTCCCTGTTGTCTGTCATCTTTTTGGAGAGAGTCTTTAATCTGTAAATATATACAGTATTTTCACAAACTCACGTTGAAAGTTCATCACATCATCGTGAACGTTGACTTCACAGTGAGTGGGTTATGCCAATATGTCTTGTGGACAGCCTCAGCAAAACTATCTTTATCTTTACTCTGCCAAAAGTGTTTTGTCATAAATGATATTGCAATTATATTTGCTTTTAAACAAAAGACTGAACTTTTTATTGCAGGCATAAGTTGAATGAATGATTGAACATAAACATTAACTGGAACAAAATGTTTTACAAATTTGGCGTAAAGCTCTGATTTAAAGTTTTAGTAACGAGGAGTGTGTGTGTGTGTGTGTGTGTGTGTGTGTGTGTGTGTGTGTGTGTGTGTGTGTGTCAGGAATGTTAAGTATTCCTGTGTTTTTTCTCTGCCAGCGTTCCTTTGCAGTTACGTCACCCAGCTGACTGTCTGACAGCCGCCTCCTGAACCGTGAAAAAAAAAACCCAGTAAAGGATATTTTTAGTCTCAAACTGAGACAAATCTATTTGTATTGCAGAGTTTTATGGCCTTCAATAGCACCCAGTGCTATCAGGCTGGGTTTACAGAGGCTCTGTCAGACTTACTCAGCACTTCCTCTGATTCTATTCGCAGATTATCCAAACACTAAGGATCATTACGCAATCGTATTATATATTATTAATCATGTATTATCACAGTATGTGTCTTTTACATATACTAGACTGGCTGGTTCTCACTTTTACCTTATAAGTTTGTCTTTAAATGCGCTTGTATAGCTTAAACTTCTATTGCATATTAGTTTTATTTTATTCATTGTTTACTTTATTATCTGTACTTATTTCTGTCCTTATGCCGTTGCAACAACTGAAATTTCTCCTGTGGGGATCAATAACTAATTCTTTGATGTGTTTTTTTTTTTGTTCATCTATTTGGAGAAAGGATACAGCCGACAGATGTAGCCAGAGGTGGAAGAAGTTCGCCGATCTTTTAGGCCTCTGGGCAGCTAAATACCTCCTGACAGTATCCTCCAGCTTTGGTATGGGTAGCCTAAACAATTAAAAGCACTTGTTCTCATGTTAAGATAAAATTAGATAATTCTTCCAATAGCGGCCTCTTTTATGTGAAATGTTTTTTTTTTTTGTGTTCACTGCCATCTTGAACTGGACCCCCTTGTAAAAGAGATTTAAATATCTCAATAGGATCATCATAAAAGAAGTTTAAATAAATAAATAAATAATGTTAATACCACTGGCCTACCTCTAAACAGAGGGGTGATTTTATTCAAATTGTATTTGGACTCAACTTGACAGCATTTACATTTTACATTTAAAGTTATTGATCAAAGGCTTTCAGAAAATGAACAGGAGCAAGACAGATATTTACACTTAACAGTCTGAAACTTACTTATAGTTAGTGCCTCAACTTCAGAATAATGAACTTATTGCTGCATGTCACAATCATATCAGAGTTTCTATCGGACCAAGACTAACATGAGTGGTAGTTATGGACATGGGAGGCTTGTTTTATTTGCACAAATGGCGCCCATTTATAGATATGCACTTTCAGTGTATTGTGATACAAAATCCTTACCTGGGTAAACTCTTCTGGTGATGCATCAATGGTGTATCCCTTTGGCTCCAATACTCTGTTGATGACCCCTTTTTGCTGCTGTAGTTTTGCTTGGTGATGCCGTGAGCAGCGGTTCTTAAATTAATTCCGGATTTCCTCAGAGAGGCAACGCATCGCACTGAAAGCAGTCTGGTCATGGTGCTATTAGTGGACTAAATACCTACTGGGTTACTATCCACATAAAGCACACAGCTGTCACTCGAGGTGGTATTTATTATGCGAAGGGGTCTCCTCTGTTCCTTTCCTAGCCTCCTAAGTCACGCCCATGGGAGATGCGAGCGGAGATGGAAGAGGAGGGAGGAGTTGAGTACACAGGTGTTTAACAAAATAGACACCCTTGCCTCGGAGCTGTTTAAAAATGCCTCGGAGCGACGTTAGGTAAATAGGATCTCTGTTCTATATTTACTATTAATTCAATTCACAAGGTGGCGTAATGTGCATTTTTTGTTTAATCAGGTTAAATTAGTGCACCTTTTACAACTGGGTGAATTAATGTTTCACATACTGTATGTGATAAATAACGTTAGTCATGATGGTGTTGCACGGAGGTGAGACTTGGTGCTTTGAATAGTGTTTGCAGACCTTGACCAATACGGACACTTTTAAGGCTTTCAGGTCAATATTTGAGACTCCAACGACCAACGCCTGCCCGGAGGCCTTTCCCATTTCGTCTATCCTCACTTCCTTTCCTCGCCTCGCGTCTCAGTCCAGATGCTGAATTCAAAACAATGTTCTTATTGACGTGTAATAATTTGCCGTTAGCAGCTGTTTGCACTTGTTAACATCAAGTACCAATTAAAGCAGTTGAATAGGATGTCACATAGACAGGTTTGTGTTGTGGCAAACCAGGGAGAAAAGCTGGGCAGAGACAGCCCAGGGGGCGGATCTCCAAGCTCAGGTTGGGGAAGGTGATAGAGGGAATCTATTATCCAGTCCAGGTGCTGCAGCCACTAGGAAAGTGGCATTGGTCACACATGCAGCCCATCAGCTGAGTAGAGGGAGGATATATTCACAGAACGGGGAAGCAGCAGGGGAACAGACCGGGCAGGAGACAATGAGGACCTCCTGAGCCTCTCGAGAGGAGCTGCATAGACCGAAGGACAAAGACCCCGACCGGGAGGAATCTTTTGTTGAGTTTGACCCCATCCCCATTTACCCTAACGTATTTATTAAAAGACACTTTTTGTTATGTGGATACTGTCTGAGTCCTGTTTTATTTCTGAATCTTACCTCCGCATCCCCCCAGGTTGCCACAGTGTATATGATATACTTTATATATATCACTTAATCGTGTACACAATATATATCACTTTTTGTATTTTAGTATTCCTGGTGCTTCACAACAACATGTATACAGGCTATGATGTATGTGTGTTGAATTACAATTTATGGCTTATGCCACATTGTGCATTGATTTAAAAGTAAATATGTAAGTTGTCACGAACACTGCATCTCACCTGACAGATGCAAAGATGTCTCATTTTGTTAAATACCTGTTGCCTATACACACAGAAAATAAATAAGTAATACCGAACAAATGGGGCTTAAAGTCTTTAAATTTGACATTTACTAATTAAAATACTTTATCCTTCAAGTCCAGTTGATATGTCAATGTTTTATCCACAACGTGGGCTTCATTGACAATTTTTAATTTGTTTTGGGACTGCTCTTCCTCTTCTAAGACTATTTACTATTCAATGCACATGTCATACATTGTAATTCAACACACATATATTATAGCCTGTATACATGTTATTGTGAAGCACCAGGAATACTAAAATACAAAAATAAGTGATATATCATGTACACGATTGAGTGATATATATATACAGTATATCATATACACACAAACACAAACCTGTCTGTGACATCCAATTCCATCCATCCATCCATTCATTTTCCTCCGCTTATCCGGGGTCGGGTCGCGGTGGCAGCAGGCCTAGCAGGCCGACCCAGGCTTCCCTCTCACCCGCAACACGTTCCAGCTCGTTCTGGGGGATCCCGAGGCGTTCCCAGGCCAGCTGGGAGATATAATCCCTCCAGCGTGTCCAAGGTCTTCCCCGGGGCCTCCTACCAGTTGGGCGTGCCTGGAAAACCTCTAACGGGAGGCGTCCAGGAGGCATCCTGATCAGATGCCCGAACCACCTCAGCTGACTCCTTTCGATACAAAGGAGTAGCGCCTCAACTCCAAGTTCCCTCCTGATGTCCGAGCTCCTTACCCTATCTCTAAGGCTGAGCTCGGCCACCTTGCGGAGAAAACTCATTTCGGCCGCTTGTATCCGAGACCTCGTTCTTTCGGTCACGACCCAGAGTTCGTGACCATAGGTGAGGGTCGGAACGTAGACCGCCCAGTAAATTGAGAGCTTTGCCTTCCGGCTCAGCTCCCTCTTCACCAAGACGGTCCGGTGCAGCGCCTGTTTTACTGCTGCTGCCGCACCGATCCGCCGGTCGATCTCCCGCTCCATCTTACCCTCACTCGTGAACAAGACCCCGAGATACTTGAACTCCTTCGCTTGCGGCAGGCACTGCGTCCCCACCTGGAGGAGCAATCCACCGGTTTCCGGCAGAGCACCATGGCCTCGGATTTGGATGTGCTTACCCTCATCCCCGCCGCGTCACACTCGGCTGCAAATCGCCCCAGTGAATGCTGGAGGTCATAGTCCGAAGAGGCTAACAGGACCACATCATCTGCGAACAGCAGAGAGGCGATCCCGAGACCCCCGAACCCGACGTTCTCCTCCCCCCGGCTACGCCTAGATATCCTGTCCATGAGAGTCACGAACAGGACCGGTGATAAAGGGCAGCCCTGGCGGAGGCCAACACCCACCGGGAACGCGTCTGACTTATTGCAGAGAATACGAACACAGCTCCTACTGCAGTCGTACAGAGACCGGATGGCCCGTTGTAACGGGTCCGGCACCCCATACTCCCGCAGCACCCCCACAAAAACCCCCGAGGGACCCGGTCGAAGGCCTTCTCCAAGTCCACAAAACACATGTAGACTGGTTGGGCAAACTCCCAGAG
Source organism: Ophiodon elongatus (assembly GCA_016806645.1). NCBI lineage: Eukaryota > Metazoa > Chordata > Actinopteri > Perciformes > Hexagrammidae > Ophiodon > Ophiodon elongatus. The sequence continues at coordinate 160,753 of JACSYO010001768.1, read as the reverse complement.
CCCCTCCAGTAGTCTTGCGAGGGTAAAGAGCTGGTCCACTGTTCCACGACGGGGACGGAATCCGCACTGCTCCTCTTGAATCCGAGGTTCGACAATCGGTCGGAGCCTCCTTTCCAGCACCCTGGCATACACTTTCCCCGGGAGGCTGAGTAGTGTGATACCCGATAATTCGAGCACACTCTCCGGTCCCCCTTTTTGAAAATGGGAACCACCACCCCGGTCTGCCAGTCCATGGGCACTGTTCCCGACCCCCATGCGACATTGAAAAGGCGTGTCAGCCAAGACAGCCCAACAACGTCCAGCGCCTTCAGCATCTCGGGGCGAATCTCATCCACCCCGGCGCCTTGCCACCAAGGAGCTTATTGACTACCTTAGTGGCCTCTGCCAAGGATATGGATGCGACCCCCCCCAAGTCTTCAGGCGCTGCCTCCTCTCTAGAGGACATGCTGGCCGGGTTTAGGAGTTCCTCAAAGTGCTCTTTCCACCGCCCGACGATGTCCCCCGTCCGGGTCAGCAGTTCCCCCCCCGTGCTGAGCACAGCCTGGGGTAAGCCCTGCTTTCCCTTCCTGAGCCGTCCGATGGTTTGCCAGAACTTCCTTGAGGCCAACCGAAAGTCCTTCTCCATGGCCTCCCCGAACTCCTCCCATGCCCGAGTTTTAGCGTCCGCGACCACCGCAGCTGCAGCCCTTCTGGCCTGCCGGTACCTCTCAGCTGTTTCAGGAGACCCCTGAGCCAACCAGGCCCGAAAGGCCTCCTTCTTCAGTTTGACGGCTTCCCTCACCCCGGTGTCCACCACCGGGTTCTCGGGTTACCGCCACGACAGGCACCGGTGACCTTCCGACCACAGCTCCTAGCGGCCGCGTCCACAATAGAAGCTTTGAACATGGTCCACTCGGATTCCATGTCCCCAGCCTCCCTTGGGATGTGTGAGAAGTTCTTCCGGAGGTGGGAGTTGAAGACCTCCCGGACAGGATCCTCCGCCAGACGTTCCCAGTTCACCCTCACTACACGTTTGGGCTTGCTGGGTCTCTCCAGCCGATTCCCCCGCCATCTAATCCAACTCACCACCAGGTGGTGATCAGTTGACAGCTATGCTCCTCTCTTCACCCGAGTGTCCAAGACATGCGGCCGCAGATCAGATGAAACGATTACAAAGTCGATCATTGATCTACGGCCTAAGGTGTTCTGGTACCAGGTACACTTATGAGCCACCCTATGTTCGAACATGGTGTTCGTTATGGACAAACCGTGGCTAGCACAGAAGTCCAACAGAGAGACACCACTCGGGTTCAGATCAGGCAAGCCGTTCCTCCCAATCACCCCCCGCCAGGTTTCTCTGTCGTTGCCCACGTGAGCGTTGAAGTCTCCCAGGAGAACTATGGAGTCAGCAGGAGGCGCCCTTTCCAGGACCCATCCCACCGACTCCAAGAAGGCCGGATACTCCGAACTGCTGTTCGGTGCATAAGCACAAACAACAGTCAGAGCCTTACTCCCCGCAACCCGCAGGCGCAGGGAGGCGACCCTCTCGCTCCCTGGGTAGAACTCCAACACGGCGGCGCTCAGCGAGGTGACGTTCCACGTCCCTAGAGCTAGTGTAGTATATTTTGCTCTGTAAGGCATGAAGATAACATATGTGAAGGGGCCTGTGACTGTGGAATGTCGGATCCATTGATGTTTGTTGCACATGGGATAATCATTAGGTACCCCCGCTGGGAAATGCTCCTTGACCTGGAGGATGGAGGAGTAGCTGTGCCTATGTCCGAAACATGTCTTTTATTGGGGGCCCTCTTTATGACGTCATTATATACTCAAGTCTGGGGCGTAAACAACAACCATATATAAGTGATCGGGAGATCCCCGACGGTTAGAGTTCTGTTCGACTTTGGGACTCTCCGGGTGTACATGTCGCCCGTCTTGACATATGTTGCTTGTTTGTAATAAACTTCATTATACCAGCAAGAACAGTGTCCGCGGAGATTCCTTCATCATCACTCCAACATCACTGTCGCTTGAAATATACAACACTAGTCTATGCCGCCGGCGATCAGCTCGCCCAGGCCCCCTGCCCGGCCTGCCGCCCGGTCCACATAGCACCCGACCCCGATGCTTATCCCTGCGGGTGGTGGGTCCACAGGGTGGCTGCTCCATGATGTTTCTTCGGGCTGAGCCCGACCGGGCCCCATGGGCGAAGGCCCGGCCACCAGACGCTCGCCTACGAGCTCCCCTCCCGGGTCTGGCTCCGGGAGGGTGCCCCGGTTTCCCTGGTCCGGGCGAGGTGGCTGTACTCCGTGGGCTGCTGTTCATCGGGGTTTTTGAACCGCTCTTAGTCTGGACTCTCCCCTGCGACCTGTTTGTCTTGGGAGACCCTACCAGGGGCTGATACCCCGGACAACATAGCTCCCAGGATCACTGAGCCACTCAAACTCCTCCACCACGTTAAGGTAGCGATTCACGGAGAAGGACATCCAATTCAACTGCGTTAATTGGTACTTGATGTTAACAAGTGCAAACAGCTGCCAATGGCCAATTATTACACGTCAATAAGAACATTGTTTTGAATTCAGCATCTGGACTGAGACGCGAGGAGAGGAGGCGAGGAAAGGAAGTGAGGATAGACGAAATGGGAAAGGCCTCCGGGCAGGCGTTGGTCGTTGGAGTCTCAAATATTGACCTGAAAGCCTTAAAAGTGTCTGTATTGCTCAAGGTGTGCAAACAACACTATAAAAAGCACCAAGTCTCACCTCCGTGCAACACCATTATGACTATAACGTTATTTATCAAATATGTGAAACATTAATTCATCCAGTTGTAAAAGGTGCACTAATTTAATCTGATTAAACAAAAAATGCACACTACGCCACCTTGTGAATTGAATTAATAGTAAATATAGAACAGAGATCCTATTTAGCTAACGTCGCTCCGAGGCATTTTTAAACAGCTCCGAGGCAAGGGTGTCTATTTTGTTAAACACCTGTGTACTCAACTCCTCTCTCCTCTTCCATCTCCGCTCGCATCTCCCATGGTCGTGACTTAGAAGGAGGCTAGGAAAGGAACAGAGGAGACACCTTTGCATAATAAATACCACCTCAAGTGACAGCTGTGTGCTTTACGTGGATAGTAACCCAGTAGGTATTTAGTCCACTAATAGCACCATGGCCAGTCTGCTTTCAGTGCGATGCGTTGCCTCTCTGAGGAAATCCAGAATTAATTTAAGAACCGCTGCTCATGGCATCACCAAGCAAAACTACAGCAGCAAAAAGGGGTCATCAACAGAGTATTGGAGCCAAAGGGATACACCATTGATGCATCACCAGAAGAGTTTACCCAGGTAAGGATTTTGTATCCCATTACACTAAAAGTGCATATCTATAAATGGGCGCCATTTGTGCGAATAAAACAAGCCTCCCATGTCCATAACTACCACTCATGTTAGTCTTGATCCGATAGAAACTCTGATATGATTGTGACATGCAGCAATAAGTTCATTATTCTGAAGTTGAGGCACTAACTATAAGTCAGTTTCAGACTGTTAAGTGTAAATATCTGTCTTGCTACTGTTCATTCTCTGAAAGCTTTTTATCAATAACTTTAAATGTAAGATGTAAATGCTGTCACGTTGAGTCCAAATGCAATTTGAATAAAATCCCCCCTCTGTTTAGAGGTAGGCCAGTGTTATTAACATTAATATAATTTTCTATTTTATTTAAACTTCTTTTATAATGATCCTATTGAGATATTTAAATCTATTTTACAAGGGGTCCAGTTCAAGATGGCAGTGAACACAAAAAAAACATAAAAACATAAAAACAAAAAAAAGGTTAACAACATAAAAACATAAACATTTCACATATACGAGAACGCTATTGGACTATAAAAGAATTATCTAATTTTATCTTAACATGATAACGTGAGAACAAGTTTTTTAATTGTTTAGGCTACCCATACCAAAGCTGGAGGATACTGTCAGGAGGTATTTAGTTGCCCAGAGGCCTCTGTTGGATGATGACCAGTTCAGGTAAGTTTTTAAAACAAAGAATCAACCTTTATAATGCAATAATTTCCCTTAACGGTCAATACTATCCACTCGAATCTTACCTGAAACAATCTAAACTGTGTGTCCGTAGAACAACAGAGAAAATTGCACAGGATTTCCAGAGTGGTGTGGGGAAACATCTGCAAGAGAAACTGGTTGCTCTGGATGAAAGAAATACACACACGAGCTACATCTCAGACAAGTGTGCCAGTCCGGCATTTTCTTCCTCTGAACGCTTTTTGAGACTTCTTGCATCTGGAAAGTTCTCCCTGCTGCATTCTCCAATGTCTAATCATGGACTCGTTGATCCCAAATTCGAGTGCCGCAGGTCGGTTTCCCTTTTCAACGGCCAAGTCGATAGCCTTCAGTTTAAAAGCTGCGTCGCACGCCTTGCGTCGTGTCTTCGACATGATTTCCGTATTTCTGAGGAGGAGCGAAATCGGAAATAAATCCACAAATCAACCGTGCCCTTATTTTAGCCACGCGGGTCAAAGTTGAGGGGAAAAAAAAGAAAAAAGTAGCGCCTTATAACCCGCATTTTACGGTAGAAGGCACAAGGATGGAGCTTCTGATCCGTAGCTGAGCACTGAGACAGGATGGCCCCCACTTCTGTGTCAGAAGCGTCAACCTCCACGGTGAACTGACGTGTGGGGTCAGGATGAACAAGGACAGGCGTCGTAGTAAAAGTCTCTTAAGCTCAGCAAAAGCAGCATCCGGCGCGGGGGTCCAAGAGAAAGGGGTTGTGGGAGACGTGAGTTGCGTAAGAGGTGCCGCCACTCTGCTGTAGTCACGGATAAAACCTCCTGTAGAAATGGGCAAACCCCAGGAACCGCTGGAGTTGTTTGAGGGAAGTGGGTCTGGGCCACTCTGCCACCGCCTGAGTCTTCTTGTGGTCCGTCCTCACCTGCCCGCTCTCGATGATGTAACCCAGGAATTCCACAGAGGCCTGCTTTGATATAGAGTTTGTTCTCCTGTAGTCGCCGGAGAACCTGCCTCACATTTTGAATGTGTTCCTGTGTTCCGGGAGAAAATTAAGATGTCGTCAAGATAAACAAAAACGGAATGGTTCAGGAAATCAAGGTCAAGGCCGTCATCCTCCCCGGTTGGTGCTGGGTGTTTCTTTGTGTCCAAAAAGGACCGCACACGACGCCCCTGCATTGACTACCGGGGGTTGAATAACATAACAAGTATCCACTTCTGCTTATAAACTCAGCCTTCGAACCATTACAAGGAGCCACCATCTTCTCTAAACTCGAACTCTGGATTGTTTATCACCTGGTCCATATCAAGGAGGGGGATGAGTGGAAGACTGCTTTCTGGACCCCCCCTGGGTCACTTTGAATACCTGGTCATGCCTTTTGGGCTGACCAATGCCCCTGCGGTCTTCCAAGCACTGGTTAATGATGTCCACCGTGATTTCCTGAACCATTCCGTTTTTGTTTATCTTGACGACATCTTAATCTTCTCCCGGAACACATTCAAAATGTGAGGCAGGTTCTACACGAGAACAAACTCTATATCGAAAAAAGAAAATGACAAATTTGCGTGCAGGGACTATAAAAGTGCTTTATCCCATAATGAGACAGTGAAACGAATGCTATGAATGAGAACTTTAGGTGACTTGGTAACTCCAGTCCTCAAAGTAACATGAGTGAGACGTCTCACCGGACAGCTCTTCTTGCTGTGGCGAAGCGAGAAGTGGCCTGTTGAACCCGACGGACCCCTTTAAAGGGGTCGAGGAGACCACTTTGGCATACACAGTGGGAAACAAGGCACTAATCAAGAACGAATATAATGATGTTGCATATCAGATTAAACAACAAAGTCTGGGCTACAAGAATATATAAGCCAGTTTTACATGCTCCAAACACAAGTCAAACACCAAGTAAATTAATTACCAAAATATCATATTCATATTTCGCCAAGAGTGAGCACACTCGCCACGTTTCCGGACCTAGCGATCGTAGCTAGGTGCTAGCGGACAAAACGATGACAAAAAGCAAGCCGATTCCACACAGAATCCACACATATACATCATATTGCTCTACACCAAAGCTTCACCGAGATATGAGCCAAAGAACACCAGCAACAGAAATCGCTTTATCGCTTTACGGTCAGCAAATTATTAGACAAAGAAAAAGCATTTCTCCTGGTAAATCCACACTGGTACATGTTCAACGGATATCCTGTGTCTCACTCAAATCATTCCCGAGGTTTATAAGGGCCGTTCTGACCAGTGGTAAGGATTATAATCTCAGCGTATCGGATCCTACGTTTCACACATGACGGCGCTTTTCTGATTCTGATTGGCTAACAGTGCTGTCAATCTCATTTTGGTGGTTGTGGCTCTATTCTATAGGTTCTAACGGTTCAAAAGAGGTGTCGATCACTCATATAGACCAATCTGGGGCGGAGATAATGGTTCTAAAAGGTATAGGTCCCTGGTTTTGCAAAAATTGGGATTTCAGAGCAAAAAAACATTATTTTGGCTTGGCATTGTGTATGTTACTTCTGTATGTGGATGTATTTAACACCATTAGTGATATACAAGTGAAATATATAGTTTGGTACATGACAAAATTTAAATTGCACTCATTGTGCCAAATCCTCATTTTCGGAGACGTCGTCTGACCTGTGTACTAAAAACTCTCATTTTTTTCTGCTTCACTTTATCAACATTAAACTTTGCAGAGAGAGAGTTCAAATATTGTGGTATGATTTGGTAGAGGTTTACACCTGCAGCTGCATTATTCCAAAGGGATAATCATCCTGAAAGTGCTTCTTTTTTTTTTAGGCGACCCTGAAATCTTTTAATTTTTTCTGTGTTCCATGTTCATTTACTTTTAACCAGTAACATATATACTGATATTTACACATCTAGACAAGTCTCACAGTTATTACATTTATAATAACACCAAAATTATTCAAATAGACCTTGTGATTGCAGAGAGTTTTATTTAAAAATACATTCAAATGCATCAAGAAAGCAGTAAATGACAATTTATATAGAAGTTATTACAGTGACAATCGATGTGCTGTTAAAATCACATTTTGATAAGGCACAGAAGCTTACTTCATACTCTAATCTCTGTGTTCCAGAGAAGTTCATTTTAAAAAAGCCCTGCTGGATAAATAATATGACAAGTCACCCGTCCCTCTATAATGGAACCCAAAAACAAAAACAGAGCTAGCACTTATATTCAGGCTACAGTGCACTGCAGTCGTAAGAGACTGCCTTGCAAAGGCCAGAGGATTGAATCTGTTAAAGTGGAAAGCTAACATTTTTCCAGTATTTTACCCATATTTGTGATGTGGTGTATTAAATATTCATATTCATCTCACTTTCTGCATAGTTGTCTAGAGAAGTTAATCACTCAACACTGATTCATAAAACCAAACACTTGTTTCTTAGCCGAGTGTCTTTCCTTCCAGTACAGTGAAAATGTCCTCCAAGGACTTGTGGACACACTGCAGGAACTCATGGACGTTGCGAGCCGGATAGCTGGACGCAATGCAGCCGATCCAGTCGTCAAAGACGCTGTAGGCAAGACCGAACCCATCGTGTGCGTACGGGACAAAGCCAGAAAAGTCCAGAGCTGGACTGGTGAGGGTGCTGGACTCGATGATGCTGTATTCTAAAAGTCTATGGTAAGCTGGGTCTGTGAACAGGCCGTGCAGAGCCTCGCTCTCTGAATTGGATAGGTGTTGCAGGGCAAGCAGGTGACTTTCAAAACCTTGTCCTAGTGAGAGAAATAAAAGAAGTGGTTAGTACAGAAGACCGAAGGGTGTGCGCGCGTGTTTTGAGTTAACTTTTGTTCACAAATTGTTTTCACATAAGATGCAACCCAGTCATCATTTTAGTAGAAAATATTAGAAGATATTAACTATAGACAATATTTCCTGTTATATAAAATTACCAACATTGACCGCCGTACTGCCGTTGTTGATTAAGAAATTATGGAGGAGAAGTTGATAGTCTGGAAGTGGCTTCATCCAGACTCAGCTCCTGGAGAAGCTGTGTGCGGCGACGTATAATATTATGAACCGAGACATGAGGGCGTTTGATGTTACAACGTTTGTGGGACTTCCACAACATGTACAAAGCAGAACTAGTGGTTATTTCTTCCACGGTGGATGGCAGAAATTAATTATTTCCACGGAGATAAGCCACGCCCCCTCTCTGGTGGCTCGTCTCGTGCAAAAAAGCGAAAAAGCGAAATAACCACAAATAGTCCGGCGACTAAACTCACACGAAAAAGCGTTGCGAATGTGTGAACGCACCTTTACAGTGTCAATGTGAAGACTGCAAGTAAAAAACAAACAAACATCATCCAGGGCATTTTTTCAGACCCAAAAAATATGTCTGCAAGACTTCTCTGTATATTTCAAATATCACAAATTGTAATCCTTTAAATACATGTAGAAATGTCTTATACACACCCATAGTTCCTTCTTTGATGAGGCGCCGATGATGTGTAGAGCATTCACTCAGCATGGCTTGTAGTTGCTCCACACTGTGTCGCCCTGGCTGGATAACAAAGGCGTGTGAACATCGTTGCGTCTGCAGGGTGACTGGCCATATTGTGTCTACGCGGCCGTTCCTAAACGCTGCAGTGCTACAGGACTCGCATGTGGCTGCTGTCAGTCCATACTGCCTCAGGAAACCCATTTGAAAAGCCAGCTGGACTACAGCATCAGGACTCAACTTGCTCTTCTTCAACAGTGCCTTGCCACCTTTCTTGAACTCCATGGTATCAATGGTGAGTGTCGACACAAGTGAGTCAAAGTTCTCCTTGGCTTTTTTGATGCTGTTCTCCAGCTCGCCGTCCAGGTTGAACTGCAGTCTGCGCACAGCAGACGCTGAATCCACAGCAGCAGCAGCGGAGCCCGGGTGTACCAGCGGCCGCTCAGTTGTTTCTTCGAAGATCTCATTCTGAAAGTGAAGCATAGCTACGCCGTCTCCCCAGGAGTGGTCGCAACTGATACCTGCCTCTCCGTCTTTGGTCAGAATGACAGTTAAGGACTTGTCAAACCACCGGTTGCATCCGTCGCCGTGCATCATGTTGTGGGAGAGGTGGATTTGGTCCCTCGTGCTTTCATCTTCCAGACTGAGACAGAAAAGGGCGCTGTCAACAATCTGTAAATCCTCTGCGTTTCCAGCTGCCATCAGCTTGTCCCTCAGTCCGGCCCACACGTCCCTGTTCTCATTGGTCAGGACCCCGGGAGGAGAGTCGGCCGCTGGCGTCGGGTCGGACAAAATGTACTTCAAGTGGGACTGGATCTCTGCAGGCGTCACCAAATTCCCATCCCTGTCTTCAATGTCAAACACATACATGTTGCCTTTCCTCATCACGAGGAGATGTCGCGCTTTCTCGTCGGTGAAGAACTCATCCATCCCCCTCTTGGGGATCCGAGTTGAGTTGAAGAGGCGAAAGAGCGGAGACATGTCCAGGGGGTGAGACAGGAAAGACGGGGACCAGCGGACGACCCTTTTGAAATCGTCCGTCTCACTCTTTGTCGGGTTGAGGTGGGAAACCCCTGGCTCCTGTAATCCGGCTTGCAGTGTTTTCATGAAGCGCATTGCTGAAGCCACCATATTGGTCGCCCGGACAAGCTGATCATTGTACTCTGTCTTAGGGTCAGGATTGAAGACCATGAAGGGGTTGGTGAGCATCACAGAGTCGCGATTAGAAAGATACCTGTCCATCCATGGTCCTGAGAGAATATATAAATAAAACTGATTCATTAGTGATTGTATGCATTCGAGATGCTCAATTTCAGGGTCAAAGGTCAGACTGGCACACTTGCCTGAGATGTAGCTCGTGTGTGTATTTCTTTCATCCAGAGCAACTAGTTTCTCTTGCAGATGTTTCCCCACACCACTCTGGAAATCCTGTGCAATTTTCTCTGTTGTTCTACGGACACACAGTTTAGATTGTTTCAGGTAAGATTCGAGTGGATAGTATTGACCGTTAAGGGAAATTATTGCATTATAAAGGTTGATTCTTTGTTTTGAAAACTTACCTGAACTGGTCATCATCCAACAGAGGCCTCTGGGCAACTAAATACCTCCTGACAGTATCCTCCAGCTTTGGTATGGGTAGCCTAAACAATTAAAAAACATGTTCTCACGTTATCATGTTAAGATAAAATTAGATAATTATTTTATAGTCCAATAGCGTTCTCTTTTATGTGAAATGTTTGTTTTTATGTTTTTTTTGTGTTCACTGCCATCTTGAACTGGACCCCTTGTAAAATAGATTTCAATATCTCAATAGGATCATCATAAAAGAAGTTTAAATAAAATAAAAAAATATATTAATGTTAATACCACTGGCCTACCTCTAAACAGAGGGGGGATTTTATTCAAATTGCATTTGGACTTGTCACACATTCCACCACACCTTAGATTGTTTTAATCCCACCTGTCTGTTCACTAACTCTCCTATCGTTTCAGATCCTCCCACAGCATCAGCCTTCATTCCCCTCACCTGGTCCTCCTCCCCATCTCACCTGCAGCACATATCATCGGTCCCTCAATATATTTAAGCCCTGTACTCACACCTGTCCTCTGCCAGATTGTCTTCTGTGTTTGTTGCCAAGCTCTCCAGTGTTGTCCTGTCTCTATATCTAGTCTGCCTGTTCTGACCCTGCCTGCCCCTTTTTTGACCCTTGATTACTGCCTGCCCCTTTTGGACTTGTTTGCCTCTATGACGGATC
>JACSYO010001768.1:15000-145000 GCA_016806645.1 Ophiodon elongatus | reverse complement strand
TATGGAACTGTTTTTAAAAAAAAAAAAAAAATTATATAAAACAAGGGTAACTCAAGGTCCGCTTTTTTTCCGGAACTTTCAACCGCGTCATATTGTCTTCATCGGTGGTTTGACTTCCCGTGTATGTGTTGGCTCAAAGAATCGAAGTTCAAAACAATCCCACCACAAAGGTGTTTACATATATGTTTCTACATTTTTTTATCATATAGAAGTGAAGTACTTGTAAACAAAGACAAATTGACCATCATCATTTTTTTTTTTAATTGACTAAAATAAATATAATATCAAAAATGGAAATAAAAAAAGTTTAAAGCAAGCCATCATTTCACGAAAACTGTATTTGTATCAGTTCATACCTGCAGTATTTCTGAAAATTGGGACTCATGTGAACTGTAGCCAAAAAGTAACCTCCTCATGAGGTTATTTTCTCAGACTTATACAACTAAGTGACTTTGCGTATTCTTGCGATGCATCTTTGGCCTTTTGTGTGTAATTTCACGACGCAGCATTAAAAGCTCAGAGCAAAGGCTCCGGGGGTCAAATTATGTTTTATAGAGGACGAGAAAGTCGGCGTAGTGAGGAGGTCGGGCTGGGAAGGTCAAACAAACACAGGACTTTAACCCAGGAGACCGCTGTCCATGTTCCCCGTGAATACGTGTCAACAGTTGACTAGTTACATTGACTATAAGTAAATGATGTACACAAATAAATTACGTAACAAACGTCCTTTTTTCCTCAATCAAACCAAGTAGTTTTGTTTTCATGTGACAAAGACTGCGACCGTGAAATAGTGTTAAACCCTTTTAATAAGTGTGACAGTGATTTTGAGATTATTTGACAATTCAAATAGAAATGCGTTGTGATAAACAATTTTTTTTTTGTCACATGTTTAAGAACAAATCTTTGAAAATTATGTAAAACATAACCGACTTCATTAGCCTTTGTTCTATTAGAAGGATACATTGATGCTCCATAATTAACTAGCGGGACATTCAAATTAATAATCTGACATTTTGGAATATTTGATCCAGATAAATCTGCTCGGGGCCCCTGGGCAAGACGGGCGCTAGCAGTTTCCCTCTGCTTCCAGTCTTTATGCTAAGCTAGGCTAAAAACAAATCACACTGCTATTTCTGCACAGAGATGAAAATAATATTCGCCAAGTGTCCAAATAGCCCTTTAATGTTTGTTTTTTTTGTTTTCTTTTTCCGACACATCAACATTCAGCGAGGGCCCCGACTCAAAAGGGATGAATCCCTTACTGGGGGAACCACCGGGCTCTCAGTAGCAGAAGAGGCTGATGGGACGCTGGCTCAGCATCGACAAGTCAGATGCTGAGCTGAGAGCAAATGACGACGTCTGTCTGTGTGTTTTATTTTGAAAGGCGCGTGCGATGATGGAGCTGATACTGCTATCGGGAGGAATTCTGGTTCTCCCGGTCTTCGCCGTCATCACCTCCTTCCTGTTCTGGCCAGGAGCCCTCCTCAAGGCCTACAACTGGTAAACACACTCATGTTAGTTAACAGGTGGATTCCAGGGAGATTGTGTTTTTTTTTTTTTTTGAGTTCTTGAAAGGAGTCCTATGAAAATGTTCTGACATGTTACAACTCATGAAGTCAGAGCTTCATGAGTTGTAACACACGTTTGTGTCTTTAAAAGATAACCGAGTGCATCAAAGTTAGTGATCTGTCCATAAAAATGGACAAATCTTCTGTAGCTGAGTTATTTCCCCTTTGCCAACATGTTGGATTCTTTATTTCATTAACTTCCAAAAATACCCATAAGTTCCCATATAAATCAATGATATTTTCCTATCATGTCACCCAAGGCATGAACAAAAAATAAAAGTTCTCTCAGTAATATTTGTTTTTAATTTTCTATCAAACAGACCATCAATAGATCAATAGAAACATTTTATTCACTTTTTTTGAATTTTCATTTTTTTATGCCTCCGCGGTGGCGGCAGCCAAGGCCAGAAGCATTATGTTTTGGGTTTGTCTGCACTTAAGCAAAATAATAAAAAAAAAACTGGCACAAACATCCACTTAGACTCGAGGTTGAACTGATTAGAATTTGGAGGTGTGACCTCCCAAAACTCCTTTTTTTTAGTCATAACTCAAGAATTCTAATGCTAATTGTGACAATTTTACACAATTGTCTAATAAGGTGAAATGATGAAGTAAAGACTGTAACTGAAGACAATGCTCCTCCAGCAGAGGGACAGATGAACCTCAGGACTGGACTTCAAGTTGTTTCCCCACAAACGCATTATCTTGCTGTTGTAACATATTTATCTCAGCATTGTGTATTTTTTAATTCTTAAAATAATAATGATTTTTTTTTTTACAGTGTGTAATGTCACTGCCTCTCAAATGCACTTTTATTGTGAAGGAGCAGGGCCTGTAGTGTAACCTGGCCTACTGGACTTTGTCTTAGCTGTAAAAAAAAAAAAAACTACATGTTTCGCCGCTGGGAAGGTTATTGTAGCCATTTCACACACACACACGCACACACACACGCGCACACACACACACACACACACATAGTGCTGAGTCACAGTGATGTAATCGTGGTTTTATCAGCAGCTTTGTAATATGCGTAAAATGGCAAGTTAGGAAACACTGAAACATTACATGAAATGAGATTAGAATCCAAATTAACTTAAATAATAACGATGACTGAGCAACCGCTTTAAAAACACCTTGTGTTCCCAACCGGGTGATCATATAATATACAATACGATTAAAAGAAATAATATATAAGATTATATATAATATTAAGAATAATATATAATACGATTAACAGAAATAATATATAAGATTATATTTAATAATAAGAATAATATATAATACAATTAATAGAAATAATATATAAGATTATATATAATATTAAGAATAATATATAATACGATTAACAGAAATAATATATGAGATTATATATAATATTAAGAATAGTATATAATACGATTAACAGAAATAATATATAAGATTATATATAATATTAAGAATAATATATAATACGATTAACAGAAATAATATATAAGATTATATATATATATAATATTAAGAATAATATGTAATACGTTTAACAGAAATAATATATAAGATTATATATAATATTAAGAATAATATATTATACGATTAACAGAAATAATATATAAGATTATATATAATAAGAATAATATATAATACGATTAACAGAAATAATATATAAGATTGTATATAATATTAAGAATAATATATAATACAATTAACAGAAATAATGACGTGGAGTCATGATGAGGAAACGTTTTGATCTTTTATACTCATTCTTACCATAAACCAACATTCTTAAAGCTCCTCAAGTTTCTCCATTTTTCTTTGTCCAGCCGCATCAAACATAAATCGTGCTGTTCTGAGAGAAAACTGCATTTTTAACAGCATTGACCGCATTTCAATGAGATTATATTTACAATTTTTAATTCCTGCTCTCAACAGGATGAACCTTTTAGATTTGAGCCATCGTCCCGACCTTTCCTCAAGCGCCATCCTCAGGACAACCTTTACATTCGAAGACTTATGAAATAAAAAATGTATTGTTTTTTTTCATTCCCACCAAAAAATATTTCTTTACGATTTCTACGAAGTACAATTTAGACAAAAGTCAAAGATTTCTGTGTGCATAGTTACCTTCAGGTGTACTTATTGTTGATTACGCAACAACTGTCCCGGCTTCATGCTCGCAGGACTTTAGACTTTTTAACATTTCCAGAATTGTCAACACGTGCTGTGATCCTCTTCAGGTTCTGGCGTCGCAGGCTGGGCCTGGTGGTCCGCTACTCTCACAGCGGGAGCTACCGCTTCTGCTACTGCAGCCGCGGGACACCAGGGGGCGCCACGCCGTCGCTGCTGCTGCTGCACGGCTTCTCCGCCACCAAGGACATGTGGCTGCCTGTCGTCAAGGTAACGCATTTTTGTAAATTTTTGTCCCCTTTTTCCGTTGTGAACACGCTTAACACCGTTTTATTTCAGTGAGTCTCGGGTGCGTTTGTTTTCTCCTCCAGCACCTCCCCAGAGACCAGCATGTGGTGTGTGTGGACATGCCGGGACACGAGGGGACGACTCGCACCGGCGCCGAGGACTACAGCATTCAGGGGCAGGTCACCCGAATCCACCAGGTGTGTGTGTGTGTGTGTGTGTGCGTGTGTGTGTGTGTGTGTGTGTGTGTGTGTGTGTGTGTGTGTGTGTGTGTGTGTGTGTGTGTGTGCGCACAATCTGAAGGGTTTTTTCTATGAAACAGAAAAAGTTTGCCTTCCACAGATCTTCTGTATTTTGGGGCTCATAGAGCCAGCATGCTAGCTTTTCCTTTAAACCCCGCCTCCCAGCCTTCGGTCCCGCCTCTTTCTCATTCACATGATTGGAGGAAGGAAAGTAATAACAAATGATCATGCGGTTGTACTGGGACGTTGGTTGACCTCAAAACAAATTATCCGCTGACTTAATGACGTCTCTTTCCAAATGTAAATCGCATAGGACGACGTCTTCGGGGTCCCATGGTATCATTTCACTGGCCCGTTAATTATAATTTCATCGTTTGGCCTCTATGTAAGATCTGTTTCAAAGCCCGGGAGGCTTCGTGTAAACTCCTGACCTGCTCCGACAGGCGCGGTTCAACTTTGCCTTGTTTTATGAGTGAGCTGATTGATCCTCGGCCTCCGTCTTCCACCGCTGAAGATCACTAATTAGCATGTCGTGTCTCGTCAGTACACAAACCAGTTTGTGTTTCTCGTTGTCCTTCAGTGTGTTCGGCTTCCTGAAGTCTGGCGATCACAGTGAGGTCGCCAGGTTTGGTACCACCATGTCTTCACAGAACCCAAACCGGTGCTCCCCCAACTCTGTCTGTGTGCCTCTGTGCAGTTTGTGCAGAGCGTCGGTCTGGACAAAAGACCCTTCCACCTGGCGGGGACGTCGATGGGGGGGAACGTCGCTGGAGTGTACGCCGCCCGTTACCCAGCTCAGCTGTCCGGCGTCTCCTTGGTCTGTCCGGCGGGTAAACTCTGTTTCAGTGCTTCTCTCCAGGAGCCAAACCTGAGACTGTTTGATGAGGCAGAATAACAGACACGCCCTCCTCCTCCTCCTCCTCCTCCTCCTCCTGCTCCTGCTGCTCTTCCTCTTCCTCCTCCTGCTCCTCCTCCTGCTCTTCCTCCTCCTCTTCCTCCTCCTCCTGCTCTTCCTCTTCCTCTTCCTCCTCCTCTTTCTCCTCCTCCTCCTGCTCTTCCTCCTCTTCCTCTTCCTCCTCCTGCTGCTCTTCCTCCTCCTCCTCTTCCTCCTCCTCCTCCTCTTCTTTCTCCTCCTCTTCCTCCTCCTCCTCCTCTTCCTCCTCCTCCTCCTGCTGCTCTTCCTCCTCCTCCTCCTGCTCTTCCTCTTCCTCCTCCTCCTTCTTCTCCTCTTCCTCCTCCTCTTCCTTCTCCTCCTCCTCCTCCTCCTCGTCCTGCTCTTCCTCTTCCTCCTGCTCTTCCTCCTCTTCCTCCTCCTCCTCCTCCTGCTCTTCCTCTTCCTCCTCCTGCTCTTCCTCCTCCTCCTCCTGCTCCTGCTCTTCCTCTTCCGCCTACTCTTCCTCCTCCTCCTCCTGCTGCTCTTCCTCCTCCTCCTCCTGCTCCTGCTCCTGCTGCTCTTCCTCCTCCTCCTCTTCCTCCTCCTCCTCCTCCTGCTCCTGCTGCTCCTGCTCCTACTGCTCTTCCTCCTCCTCCTCCTCTTCCTCCTCCTCCTCCTCCTCCTCCTCCAGGTCTGGTGTATCCAACAGAAACTGAGTTCATCCGTCGTCTGAGGGAGCTCGAGAACACTCAGCAGGAGGAGTCGATCCCTCTGATCCCCTCCACTCCTCAGGAGCTGGAGGACATGTTGAAGCTCTGCTGCTTCACCCCCCTCAATCTCCCCCGACAGGTAAAGAGCTACGCTGCCTGAATTAAAATCCAGATTAAGACACTTTCAAAGGGAAAGTTCATATTTTCCCTCTTACCTGTAGTGCCCTTTATCAATCTAGATTTTTTTATATCTCCAAAACTACTACTACTACAAAAGAGATGAGGAAAACAAAATCTGTATCTTTTCTATTGGGGTGAACTGTCCCTTTAAGACGTCACACAACAACAGCAGCATCAAAATATCAGTGCAACTACTGTTAGTATACTAATTGTGTGTGTGCGTGTGTGTGTGTGTGTGTGTCCAGGTCCTGCGGGGTCTCCTTGACAACAGGATCCCCAACAATGATTTCTACAAAGAAGGTGAGTCTGCTCACATCCATCACCAAATGTTGCCACGTTTACCGTCTGTCTTGATGGATGCAGAGACAACCGGTCTCTAAGTCAACAGTCAATTGTTTTCATTTACTAATTAATTCCAGTTGTTCTATTGTGCTGCATTTTTAGTTGCCGTTAAAATGAAACTAAACACTTCCCGTTTCACATTAAAAGCCTTTCAGCTGCTTAAGATGCTTGTTTTCAAACATCTCCATGTGAAGACGAGAGCAAAGTAGAAGCGATTGTAATCAGTTAATTAGTTTAATAAAAACAGTTTTTGTTATCTGAGTGTCGCTTTGCTTTGTTGACATAGCCGGTCGTGCCGTGCATGCTTTTAGTGCATGTCAGTGCACGTGAGCTAACCAGTAAGCGTGGCTCACTGGTTAGCTCACGGACGGCGGTTACAGCTGATAATGCTCTGCTGCTCGGTCAGCACTTTCGCTGTAGTCTGCACTGCTAGCACTGTTAGCACTGTTAGCACCGTTAGCTCGTGAGCCGCCGGCTCAGGCCTCGCCATGTTGAGAGCTGTAGAGAGGCAATCGAAATGCTCCCAATCTCGTATATAGCAGCTTTAATAACTGTGTGTGTGTGTGTGTGTGTGTGTGTGTGTGTGTGTGTGTGTGTGTGTGTGTGTGTGTGTGTGTGTGTGTGTGTCAGTGTTTATGGAGATCGTCGGTGAGAAGTCTCGTCACTCGCTGCAGGAGAACTTGCATCTGATCACGTCGCCCGTGCAGGTCGTGTGGGGGATGGAGGACCAGGTATAAATGAATCACAGTGACGGTCGTTTAAAAAAGGCACTCTGAATAGATGTTCCTAAAAAAAAAAACAGATTTATTGAGTATGTTAAGATGCTGATCTTCAGCAGGTATAATGTTTACATTGGTGCTTATTAACAAGCGTTAGCATGCTAACACACTAAATTAACAAGTGTTAGCATGCTAACACGCTAAGTTAACAGGTGTTAGCATGCTAACACGCTAAATTAACAGGCGTTAGCATGCTAACACGCTAAATTAACAGGCGTTAGCATGCTAACATGCTAAATTAAGATGGTGAACAAACAGAAGGTACAGCTGAGGCTGAAGGGAATGTCATTAGTTTCGCAAGTATTTGGTCATAAATCAAAGTATTGGAGACATTAAGATTTTGACCTGATTATGGCACTAAATGGAAAATAAAAGGATCTCCAGAGTTATTAGTATTAATCCAGAGAAGAACACGAATGTCACCAAATTTCATGGTAATCCATCCGATAGTTGTTGAGATATTTCTCTCAAGTTAGAGGATCCATTAAGTCACCAGGATTTATCCTCTGGGGAACATGAATGTCTCTCCAAAATGTTTTAGATATGGACAGACAGATCGATAAGGTTATCCATACAGCCGTGCTGCAGCTATTAAAAAATGAATACGACAAATCCACAGCGCTGTCCGCTGATCTCCAAAATACACCAACGCTGCGTGACGAGCTCGTAACAAAGCCGTGTGTCTCTCAGGTGGTGGACGTCTCGGGGGCGGCAGTGCTGGAGGCGGCGCTGCCAAACTGCCAGGTGACACTATTGGACAACTGTGGTCACTCGGTGGCGTTGGAGCGGCCCAGGAAAGCCGCCAAGCTCATCATGGACTTCCTGTCTGCACAGGAAGTCAGCTGCGAAAACACAAAGAAACTTTCCTGAAGAAAATCGTACGACCTCCCTGAATGTTGAAGGCGAGTGAGAATGGAGGTTTTGATGAAGTGGTATCGATAACTGGTGTTGATACTGTTTTGTAGTTTGATATAAGGGTTTTTACATCTGTGGAAATTAAATTAACACAGAAAAGTGGGACAGACAGTCAAATATTCCTGAAGTTTTTGGACACACAGCACCACAAAGGAGGCTTTAGTCTCTGTTTTGATAGTTAATATTGAATAAAAACATTCCAACGTGGGATTTTGCACATTTCTCTTTCAGATAAACTGTATTTAAATATCCTGTGTCATGTGAATGTCTCCTGCTGTGAACTGACTGCACATTCAACCTCATAGAAACACATTCAGAATTAAAAATGTACTGTAGGTGAATAACGTTTGTACATGTGCAGACATGACTGAATCACCTCATTTATCAAAGAGTGTTTCTGGACTACAGAAATAAATCTTCTGCAGAATAAAAATAATTGTTTTACTGACTGATTGGAAACTTGTTTTTGCATGTAGTAGTTACACCAAGAGACCGCTGGGTGGCGACACGTCTTTACAGCCTTTGTCAAAGAGTAGATAATTCATGATAGGATGTACCACTCCGCAGCACGAACTGCTCCACCTTCTGATGGGTAAATTATAGTAGTTATTGATAAGCATTATAAAAGTAACTTGATTGTTTTAGGTTATAAATTATTGGTTGTTTTCAAATACTTTCTCTTAGTTGGCTTAATGAACTACTATTACTATTACTATGATATAGTTTTAATTTAATTATTTATTACGGGAGAAAAGAGCATGAAAGCCCATTTTTTTTCTATGAAAAGAAAAAAAATCAGCTGTGAAAAAAGTAAAATAAAGTTGCGCAAAGTCAAAATTCTAGATTTTGACAATATCTCATAATTATGACTGTCTTGTGTTATTTTAATATCTTATGAGTAATTATATTCCTAGCTTTTCATCTGTATTTTCCTCTTTCTGATAGAAATAGAAATGTCTTGAAAAATAAAAAAAATAATTGTGCTTATTGCTTCTATTGTTTGTTTTTACCATGTAAAGTGCCTTGAGTACCTTTTAAAGCGCTATACAAATAAAATGTATTATTATTAATTAATTATTATTTGGTTTGACTTTCATATACTTCTAATTGTTTTTACTTGTCTCTGTCTATCCTTCTGTACGTGTTTATGTCATTCTGCTGGTTGTGCAAGACCTGAAATCCCCCTCATCCCATCTTCCCTTCGTTTGTGATTCCTGGATGCTCAATATTGAGACAGAGTGATCCATCGTACTATTCCACACCTCTTTGACATATCCTGCTGCGTTGACCGCGCATGCGCCGATTCTGCTCAAGGGTGAAAGGCTCTCACAACACGCCGCTGTTCCTCAATGTTGATGTTAGCTGGTGAGTTAAATGCTGCAAAACTCGATGTTTTTTTTTATTCTTTATCAATAACAAATTAAAGTTAGTTTACTGTTCACTGTTCTTACCTGTCAGTGTCACAGCTAAGAGCTAGCTTAGCTTAAGTTAGCCTCTGTTTGACCTCCTGCGAGCTAGTTTTAGTGTCAGACACGTGTTTGACTTCACATAAATAACATAAATTAATGTTTTAGATGTTCAGCCGACGACTTGTTAGAAAGCGTTGTAGCCTGGTTGTTAGCTCAGTCTGTTATTTGTTTGTGTGTCAAAACTAATTGAACGTTTCAGACAGTTTTGTGTTAATCTAGCTAATACTCACAGGTGGTATTTTATTTTAGTATCAATCTTTTTTTATTATAAAGCTAAAAAAGTATTGTGTTTGTCCACTTCTTGTATCCCTTCTGTCAAAATGTAGATGACTGCTGACATCTAGACAGTAGTTCACTCAAACACTGACTTATTGTACTTGAGTGCAGTTTAGAGGTACTTGTACTTTACTTGAGTAATTATATTTAATGACACTTTACACTCTACTACACTACATTTTGGGGGCAAATATTGTACTTTTTTTATTTATTTTTTTACTCTATTGTGTTTATTTGACTGCTTTCGTTTCAGTCAGAAATTAATTAAAAATGTAACAAATATTCAACAACGATGAACCAAGTACATTATGAGTACTTTAACTTTTTTTTGTCTTTTTAGTATATTTTGATACTACTACTAATAATAATACCAATAGTACCAAGATACCCACGGCCCGGTACCAAGGGACCCGCGGCCCGGTACCAAGGGACCCACGGCCCGGTACCAAGGCACCCACGGCCCGGTACCAAGGGATCCACGGCCCAGGGATCCACGGCCCAGTACCAAGATACCCACGGCCCGGTACCAAGGCCCGCGGCCCGGTGGTTGGGGACCGCTGGGTCAGTCGACGTCCGTTTGACCCTCAGCGGTTTGTTTTCAGTCTGAAGTCGTCTGATCGACCCGCTGCTCGCCGCCGGCTGGACTCCGAGTCTCGGACGCTTTAACAGAATGAGACGCGCCGACACGCAGGACGAACCTCCAGTTTACCGACGGGTCGTGTTGAAGAACGCCTCGCCGTACCACTACATGAAGGTCTGCCTGTGAGTCCACGTTTATTTACGATCATTTATTGCTTTCTTTCTGTCTGTCTGTTGATATTACGCAACACATGTCTGGGTATTGATCCATAACGTATATCTAATATATCCTACACTTCGTGATGTTTCTGCCCGCTCAGCGTTCTGGAGGATGAGTCGACCCGACTGAGTGCAGAGGAACTGAAGCAGTTCATCGTCACGGGTCTGAACAGCCTGTTTGGAGAGGTGAGGCCATCGACACGCCGACGGTTCGATTCCCTCAGTGTGATCTGCTCTGAGGACCTCCACAAAATGTCGCGCTACTTCTGAAATGATTCTGATTGTTGGTTCGAAGAAAGAAAATGGTGGACGTACTAATAATAAACTAGCTGGCATGTCCTCGGGCTTCAGGAACAATACTTTTATAGACCACATGATTTATCAAAAGAAAGTTTTTTTTGAGGTTTTAGTTTTGTTTTTCTTTAGGATATCTCCAAAACTACTTGATACGTTAAATTAACTTATTTTAATACATGCACTCAGATCTTTTACTTAACTTAAAATAGCAATATCACGTTGTAAGAAATATTCTGTTACAAGTAAAAGTACTGCCAAAGAAAGTCTTACTTCAGTAAAAGTAGCAAAGTATTAGCATCAAAATATGCTTCAAGTACAAAAAGTAAAAAATCTCATAATGCGGAATGGGCCTATTTGAGAATAATATACATTACGTTTCTGGATTATAATTACTGACGCGATAATGTGTTCATCACTTTAATGTTGTTAACTACTTGATACACTGCTGGGCAGCTTAATCAATAATAATAATAATAATAATAATACATCATAACTGATTAGTTGATTTTGAATCTGTTGCGTAACCAGTAACTAATAGAGTGGAGTTAAAATGACCAAATCGACTTCCAAAATATAGAAGAAGTATAAAGTAGCAGAAAATGGAAATTACCCTTAAAAACTGTACTTGAGTACTTTTCTAGAGTAAATGTACCACTGCGTTTGCGTGTGTGTGTTTCAGGTGGGAGGCGCGCTGACCTTTGACCTGCTGAAGTACGACGAAGACACCCTCACTGCTCTCCTGCGTGTTTACAGCAAGTGAGTTCAGCAGGAGGGGAAGAAACGTCGACTCCTCCCACACGAGGTGTTTGTTTATTATTCTTACGATTCTGCGTCTGTGCCCTCAGGGGTTTGGTGAAGCTGTGGAGCTCCCTGACGCTGCTCGGCTCCTACCAGAACCAGGACTGTGCCTTCAGGGTGCTGCAGGTCAGAAGACTTCCCCTCAGCTCCAAAGAAAAAGATCTTTTAACATAAAGTTTAACTCTGGTTCAGAGGCTTCTGCCTTTTTTTTAAAGGAAGCAGCCTGGGATTCAGGTTACTAGTCAGTTAATCAAAACAATAATAGTCACATTTAAAGGAATACTTCTTCCCCAAAATGGCCTTTTGTATAATTCGATGGCCGAAGAGAAAAATCAGAAAAATACACTTTTTTGAGGATACAAAAAAAACAAAAAAAAAACGTATTGTTTTCTTGCAGAATGCTATTTGTTAAGGATACAAAATACAAAAAAAAAAAAGAAAAATATACAAAGTACAGATAGGAGGTTATTGCACTTTTCCTGCATCATTTTGCAGACGGGAGGTTTTGCACTTTGTCCGTCGACATACATGTCACACCTCTGTTGTGTCACGGCTGGAGTTTTTGAAGAAAACACACAGAAAAAAAACGGAGAAAATTCTTAATGATGATCCAAAACGTGTGTTTACAAACTCTCACACAACTCGTGCAGTTTAACCGGAGTCGTGTTCGTCCAGTCGAATGCGCTGAAGTGTTATTAAATAGTACGGTTTAATTAAAGAAGCTTGTGTTTGGGAAGAAGTGAGCAGACGACTGGATGAATGAGACTTTTTTTTTTTTTTTTTTAAACTGCACGGAATATGTGAGTTTGTAAACCGATGTAGTTTTGCTGATTCTTCGTTCACCTGCGAGGAAAAACGTTTTATTGAAGAATTCAAGGTAACTAATTGATTTATAAATTGTCATTTTTTTTAAATTGTCAATGAAAATCCTTCATTAATAATCAACTCTGGGCTGAGAGGAAGTTTCCCTTCTTTTCGTTCAGTTCTTTGTGTGTTTTCACACGTGATATAACAACTTCATGACGTGTATTTAAACTGAAATATTTCAATATATTTCTCATTTCCTTTCCCCACCATGCATTTAAATGACTTTTAAGGAAATACTATAAAAAAAAAACAACCTTTCCCTGTGTTTCAGTCCAATACAGCCGGGTTACGTTAGATTCTACAGATGTACCCAATAAACTGGGATCTCATGTGCATCATGGAGTTGAGACAAATTATAGTTTTACTTTCTTTTTTTTCCCCCAACATTTAATTTTCTTTTTGAGAATAGAACCACTAGACAAGTGGTGACCTATAGGAGCGACATCGTGACCCCTGTGTTTTATCTCGGGCCAAAGCCCTGCTGTAGTGTGACCCCTAAACAACTTCTATTTGCTAAAGAAATCTACATTTAGTCACTTTTCTGCGTCTTTGTTGGATCTGAGAGCTCTGATCTGAGTTCCACCGCTGAATGAAGTCTATATTTCCTGTATTGTATTCACTACTGTTTCGTTTTGTTAGTTAATTTAATTTAATTTAATTTAATATTATTATTCTATTCTATTTGTTGTATATATTGTGCATTTTTATTATTATTATTATTCTATACTATTCTGTATATATTGTTCTTTTTTTTTATGTAAAAATGTTTCTTTTCTTGTGTAAAAATGCTGCTTTACTGAAACAATGTCCCCTTGCGGGATTAATAAAGTATTTATCTGTCTATCTGTGTGGAGTTTGAACAAGCCGTGGGATGAAATCTCCCTCCGAGGCGATAACGATGTTTTTCCTCCCTTTTAAACTTCAGGTGTCTCCGTTCCTGCTCGCGCTGACGGGGAACAGTCGCGAGCTGCAGCTGGACTGAAGGAGCATCTGTTCTTCAGGATGACGTCGCCGTGGAGAAGCGTCTTCAACAACCCGCGGCTGCTCCTCGCTCTTCTTCCTCCTCCTCCTCCTCGCCGGCTGCTCCACGTCGGCCAGCGAGCCTCCCTCACCAAAGCGTTCTCCGCCCGCGACGTGCAGCTGTTCGCCGAGCTGACGGGCGACAACAACCCGCTCCACCTGGACCCGGCCTACGCCAGCACCACCTCCTTCGAGGCGCCCATCGTCCACGGCGTCCTCATCAACGGCCTGATCTCCGCCGTGCTCGGCACCAGGATGCCCGGCCGCGGCTGCGTCTTCCTGCACCAGGAGATCCGCTTCCCGGCGCCGCTCTACGTGGGCGAGGAGGTGCTGGCCGAAGCCGAGGTCCGCAAGATCAAGATGTCGTTCGCCTTCATCGCCGTGACGTGCTCCGTCAGGGACAAGGTGGTGATGGAGGGGGAGGTGATGGTGATGATGCCCGAGGAGCAGCAGAAGAAGAAGGAGGAGTGAGAGGAGAGAGGAGGAGGGGGAGGAGGTCAGGGGTCAGCAGGGATTTAAAAATGGCCGCAAGCAGCACGCAACTGTGGCGCTCGAGATATTTTGTAGTTTATTGATCGTGCACTTGACTGATGGAAACAGGAAGTGCGTCTGGACAGAGACGGCTACCAGAGAGACTCTTGAGGATTTATTTAGATGTTTAATTTGTCAGATCTGCTCTGTTTTTTTTCTTCAATATGAAGAAATATTGTGTGTGGAATAAAAACTCTGAGTTTGAGGTCTTGAGTCCAGGTCATTGCCTCTGCCTGCCACCTGTCTGCGCTCCTGTTTTTATATTCACAAATGTCTTCAGCGATATCCAACGAGGGCTTCTGACAGAATAACTGGTTTTATTTTGGAGGACTTGGATGCTCTCAGACCCTGAACTCACCTGTAGGGGGGAAAAGCGTCGGCATTACAGTTTACAATCTTTATTTTTTGTATCCCTCAACCTTGATCGGATTCCTTTGAAATTGGGCACAAACGTCCGCTTGCACTCAAGGTCGAACTGATTAGGATTTGGTGGCAAAAAGGTCAAGTTCACCGTGACCTCAAGAGTTCATATCGATGGCCGAAGAGCAAAACCTCCAACCTGAAAAATGCACTTTTTTGAGAATACTATAATAATAAGGTTATTCCCACTTTTCCTGGTTCATTTTGCAGATCAATATGATAATTATTACAATTTCACACAAATGTCTAATAGGATAAAATAAAGAAGTGATGACATTTTGCACAGACGTGCTTTCAAACTGCAACTTAATTGGTTGGCGGGAGCAGGCGGCAATTCTAATTTAACTATTTATTTCTCAGGTACCATTACACTGAACTAAATCCACAACAAAACGACTAACGACAAATATAGAAATATATGTAAAGGAGGGGAACTACTTTCTCTTTACAACCTTTGATCTATTCTTTTCAGCCCAGCTGAGAACAAGACCGGTCTTTACTCATTATCCCCAGCGCTGTCAGAGGGCTTTCGCTTTAGTCTTTAGACAATGAGTCAGGTTTTCTATGGAATATATTTCCTCTACAATGTTCAACCACCGTCCTGGTCTTGGAGGTTCAGCACCGTGTGATGTTTCTTTTTTTTTTTTTACATGCAAGTATCAGGATTTTGATGAGATAGATGGCCTCTTATTAAATTAAATTAAAGGTACAGAATCAGAGGGTCTCTGGGAAGCAGAACATATCCTCAATAATCTGAATAACCCTGTCCCAGAGTGTTTTATGTTTACATGTAATGGATGTACACATGACCAGAAAATGTGTGAGTGGTTGGTATTCATCCGCCCAAACACTGTAGTTTTTATTACTATTGTATATATGTGTATATATATTTATTTATTCAAACATTCTCAACTCAAAACTCCAACCATCTTAATGTTTTCAAAGCTCAACTTCATCAGCTGAGGAAGGCCATGGACTGTGGATGAAAGCTTCTTGAAACAAGAAATAAGCTCAGCATTGCCTTGTGATTTTGTTTTTGTTTTTGTTGAACTGGTTTGTTTGATACTTATTTAGTTTCTTTATTTACTTGTTATACATATTATATATATATATTTAATATATATGTATTATATATATAACATATATACTATATATATATAACTATATATATTATATATATAGTTATATATATATATAACTATATACATAGTTATATATTTATAGTTACATACTGTATATAACTATATATATAAATATATATATATAGTTCTATGTAACTATATATACTTATATGTGTAACTATATATGTATAGTTACACATAACATATAAGTTATTTATATATATATATATATATATATATATATAACTGTATATATATATATATATATATATATATAAATATATATATATATATATATATATATATATAGTACTATATATATATAGTTATATATATCTATCTCATCTATCTATATAGATCATAGATATGATAGATAGATAGATAGATAGATATAGATATATATATATATATCTATATATATAAACATACAGTTATATATATATATATTATTATATATATATATATATATATATATATATAATTGTTTATGTCCTGGTTTATTTGTCTCGTGTGAGTCTGCAGTTCCTCCTCCGGACCAGCAGGGGGCGCTGATGCTCCTCAACGTCAAACCGGAGCCGCGCATCCTGGTTACGGCAAAGCTAAGCTAACAAGCCAGCGGATCGTTCGCGTCTCCCGGGCAGGTTGGTGTTCCTCCTCCTCCTCCTCCTCCTCCTCCTCTCTCTCCAGCGGGGCTCCGCCTCGCTGTCCTCCCGGCGGTTCAGTCCTCGACACACGGACGTACACTATCACTCTCTCGATGTCTTTCCTGGAGCAGCCGAGCCCCGGCAGGCTGCTGCTGGACGACACGGTGCCGCTGACGGCGCTGATCGAAGCCAGCCAGAACCTGCAGTCCCACACGGTGAGTGTTTCAAAACAAGCCGCCACCTGTAACCGTCACCTGCGGGTCCGTGGGTCCCGGCGTGTCGCTCACCTGAGGCAGGTAGACGCCTCGCGGCTGCTGCGTTTCCTTCGGGGGGCATTCGAGGCGATCGCTGCGTCACCGGTTCCATTATCGGACAGAGGACTCCGGGCTCTCTCTCGCTTGTTTCCCCTGATTAAGCAATTTCCTGGATGTTGTTTTGCATTCAGCAAACTGCTGATGTGAAGGGATTTGGACCGGATTCGGGGCCCGGAGGCCGAGGGCCAGGGGCCGAGAGCCAGGGGGCGAGAGCCAGGGGCCAAGGGCCGAGAGCCAGGGACCAGGGGCCGAGAGCCAGGGGCCAAGGGCCGAGAGCCAGGGGCCAGGGGCCGAGAACCAGGGGCCAGGGGCCGAAGCGATGCCCGTAAAAGATCATTGAAGCCGATTCTCTTGTCAATCATTGCGTGTTATTGATTCATCTGGATGCTGTCGAACGAGTACGCTATCTAGAACAAAAATTGTTGCTGTCTTTAATCTGTGATGGTGTGTTGTAACATTCGGCCTGCATCCCCTCCACCAAATATCTGCAATAAAATACGTATTCTTTAATTATTCGCCCCCTCATTGACGGCTTTCTATTCGCATTGCAATAGGACAATGCCTGTTTAGAAATGATATTTCATTAAAACAAATGCTGTTTTATGTATGTTATGTACGCCGAAGCTAAGAGGGAGAGTGGCTCTGTCTGTAAAGGTTTAAAAGTATTGTCACAAATAATACGCGTCTGCTAAAAATCAACGGAAACATTAAAAATGTCGGATTTTCTAACGAAGTTTGGTTCGGCATCATCCCGCGACATCCACGGTGTCGGGGGGGGGAGAAACAAGCTTCTGTTCAGCATTACTTTGCACTAAAACGTGGACTTTGAACTCGTGCATGCAGTAAGAAATGACAAGTTTAAACAACGTGACTGTCACGTGGCCGAGTCAATGTTATGGGGATTATAAAGGCAGGACATGTGTCGCCTGTCCGATAATGGACGCAGCTGCGGTGGGTTTGTTGTTGACAGTCCGGCTGGGATCAGCTGAGCTAGCCAGTTAGCATGTTGGTGTAAAACAGAAGCATAACCTCACAGGAGAGACTAATACCGACGGATATAATAACTATATCCATGTATTTACATTTAGTTTGTTTAGTTTTACTTCTATTAGTTCACTCAAAACAGCAACTTTCTTGTAATTCACGACCACAATCATTGCAAGATTTCTTCTTGATGCTGAATCTGTCAGAACTTTCCAGAATTTCTCAACACAAGCAACTCCAGAATAATGTGAGAACTGTGAGGATATTACACACTGACACTGTGCTTGGGGCCTGTTTTGAGCTTCTAGTCGAGGACTAGTCATTTCTTGTAGGTCAAGTCATTGACTAGAAGGAAAGGAAGTCTCAAGTTTGTGTCATGTCACCTTGTGTTTCTCTCAACTAAATTAATAAAATAAATCAATGTACAGTCGGTGGCAAAAATATTACTTAAACAGAACTTACATGTTTTATTCCAAAGAAGACGAAAAAAACAATTTTAATAACACAAAAGACAAAAAAATCTTGCACTGGATAATATCCACGTTCAACTATATGTTGTGAGGTCAACACCATTTTGTGTAGATTCTGATGGGAAATATTTCAAATACTTCAACTCCTGGTATCTGCTGATGCCGGTACTCTTTATGGCTCAATGTGTGGAACTCATTGGGAGGATTCACATGTTAAGTGACACGAGGCCGGGCATTTGCGTGGCTCTGAAAGAGTCTGCAGCTTTCCGTGACTGAATGAATGCATGAATGCATGAATGCATGAACACTAAACTATATCACACTGACCGAGAAAGCTCTCCTCGATGTGGTCGGTACCGACGCCACGTCCCTATTGTTTGATACGTTTCTGTTTCACGACTTCCACAAGCATGAGACTCCTGCTGATCAAAGGTCGGCAGCTTTACGGACTCGGGCCGAGTGGAGAGCTATGAGAAGGGATTGTTTGTGCTGCACCTTTTTTTTTTTTTTTTTTTTTTAAACAAGGCATTTCAAGAAGACTTTGAAGACTCTTTTCGACTGCAAAGATTACAGCTAAAAAGTGTGAAGAAGATCAGAATGGAGGCTGGGCATCATGCATACCAGAGGCCTTGTTACAGTGAGGAGACGTACGACGCTCGCGATGCTTCTGGGATTTCTATCTTTTTTTTTTTTGGTACGTCAGAGAAATAAATCCTCTGAGGGATTTGGTTGTTGAGTTGTCGCAGGTTGACAGGAAGTGATGTCACATCTGTTTTACGTTGTTTGTTGACGCTGCTCGGCTCACGTGACTGAATGTGATGAAGATTACGGCAGAAACCAGTCTAGACTGTTGGGTCTCTGAGAGGATTAGCTGAAGGAAAGTCCTGTGTTTACATCGCGAGTCTTGTTTTCGTAGTTTCGTTGGTCATGGAGACGTTTCACTGCAGAGCTCTATGAACACGATCCTCACTGAACTGTGTCGGCGTTATTAAATTTAATAATTAGTTTATTTGGAAAAGAAACCGAAAGTGAACTCTCCTGAAATGTGAACCTGTTCGACTGTGTTTCAGCGTGACCTTTCCACGTTACATTTGTATTTGTTTATTACCACCTATCTTCTATAATTAAAACTTTATCAGATATTACGACTTTTGTTTTAAGATAAAATCATAAGCTTGCTTTTTTGCAGTGTTGTAACTTTTCCCCTTGACATTGTGACTATATGGTTATTTTGTGTAATATTAAAACTTAACACTCTACTTATAAAACTGAATTAATTATTACTTTCGTCATAAATAAAAATAATTCCCATGAAAACTCATTTACTCTTAATATATTATGACTTTTTTCCCTTTAAAAAAAACTTTTATTTTCATAGCAATACAGCTTTTTTCTCTATTTTTGTATTTTTATATGAGACTTCCTCCCAGGAGAGTTTTGTGTTCCTGTGAAAACAAAAGTCAACATTGACTCATTTTAATTTACGTCCTTTCCTTAAACAACCTAACAAACATTATTATTGTTGTTATTATTATTGTTATTTAAAGCCGTGATCTTATACTAAACATAACCAAGTAGTTGTTTCCCTTGAAACCTAATTCAGAATGCGTTTAAGTTGTGTGTGGATGTAAAGTTGGACATGGGGTTGCCGAGTGTTTTCTCATTGTTTCAACCATTTACGTCACTTATTATTGGACATTTTCAGTTACTTAAGAAAAGCAGCACGTCCGTGTTTTGATGGCTCTGATCTCTCCCGTCTCTCAGGAGTACATCGTCCGAGTCCAGAGGGGCGTGTCGTCAGAGAACAGCTGGCAGGTAAACACACCGAGCACCTCGATCAGAGCTCAACCTGTCGGGAGACAAGAGGGACTCTGACACCACAATCAGTCAGTTTGGCAGAAGTACCGACTGGTTAAAGTACCGACTGGTTAAAGTACCGACTGGTTAATGTACCGACTGGCTAATTTACCGACTGGTTAAAGTACCGACTGGCTAAAGCACCGACTGGCTAATGTACCGACTGGCTAATGTACCGAGTGGTTAAAGTACCGACTGGTTAATGTACCGACTGGCTAATTTCCTGACTGGTTAAAGTACTGACTGGCTAAAGCACTGATTGGCTAAAGCACTGACTGGCTAATGCACC
Organism: Ophiodon elongatus; assembly: GCA_016806645.1. Taxonomy (NCBI): domain Eukaryota; kingdom Metazoa; phylum Chordata; class Actinopteri; order Perciformes; family Hexagrammidae; genus Ophiodon; species Ophiodon elongatus. The sequence continues at coordinate 124,847 of JACSYO010001768.1, read as the reverse complement.
GACTGGCTAATGCACCGACTGGCTAATGTACCGACTGGCTAAAGCACTGACTGGTTAAAAGGTCATAAGGCCAATAATGAGATGAATTGACCAATCACAGACAGCTCAGTAACGTGTGTGTGTGTGTGTGTGTGTGTGTGTGTGTGTGTGTGTGTGTGTGTGTGTGTGTGTGTGTGTGTGTGTGTGTGTGTGTGTGTGTGTGTGTGTGTTGCAGGTGATTCGTCGCTACAGTGACTTTGATGTTCTCAACAGCAGCCTGATGGTGAGTGTTTTAAAACATGGCGGTCTCACAGAAGAGCATCGCGCCTCGTCGTTGCTTCGAGAAGGTTTTTTTTCGTAGACATTTTAGGATCCTTCGTGACTGACATTAATTCAAGCTGCTGCTGCTGAAGAATAAAACTACAAACCTTTCACAGCCATCTTCTCAAAGCCTGCTGCAGAAATCTTTTATACCAGATCAGTAAAGTCAGAGTGGTCATCGTACACTCTGATGGAGGTCTGCTTAAGTGCACAGTTTATAATTAGCTAATAACATAAAAGCTTTAAAACATCTATAAGAGCACATTTACTCACACTGGCATCGTCTTAGCCAACCTCCTTCCTGTTTGGAAACGCTAAGTGCCCGTTGGTTACGAGATGAGCAAGGTTTTCGCTGTTGCGTCATTGATTTCCCAGAAGCCTCGGCTGGTGCCGTGAGACGGCGGCTTGATGATCTGATGGTCTGTGTGCTGATAAGCCGTTCACTCTGGAATAGATTTAAAGATTACGCTGCAACGGCCCTCCGCGCGCGCGCGCGGGCGCGTGTGTGTCTCTCTCATCTAGAATGTGTTGAACACGCTGCCGCGCGCTCACGGATGAGATCCGGCTCGTGTTGCGAAGGATCTCGGGATCCTGAAACATCTCGACCGATTAACCTCTGGACGCGTCATGAATATTCTGATGTCAGAAAAAAAAACTTCACGGCAATCCAACAGTGTGACGAGACGTTGGGCCGTGAGCCGCCCAGTGGTTTGCACACGTCACCTAACTTTGAAGATTGTGGGTTCAAGGTCACGCGTGAGGTTTTGTAATCTAGAAACGAGAATAGACACGAACCGGACATGAGTCAGCGGTTTTTTTTTGGTTTGATGCCTGGAATCAGATCTGCGTGTCAACACAAGCGTAAGAGAGTTTTACATTTTGTTTTACAACATAAGATCGTCAGTTAAAACATGCGTGTCTTTTTAACAAGCGGCTAAACGAGACGACAGATGTCGCCGAGGACGTTGATCGCCTCGAGCTTTAGAGGTGGCGACCTTGAAGTCGTGGTGTACTTTCCTTTATGGCGTTAGTTTATTTACTTCTGCGTTTACGAACAAAACGTGAAAGTACCGTAAACCCCGCGTTAGCCACAAGGATTGCGGCTGTTTAGTCGAGGGGACCGTTGGCCTTTAGTTTCCTCTCCGTGTGAAGAACATCCGGACTTGTTTTACGATATCAAGTTAAAAATCACTCCGCCCGGATTCGCTTGTCTCAAGGAGGAAACAAAAGAAAGCTGTTCCCACGTAGAATTAACAGATTATTTCTGCTTTCTTCTTTACTTTTTAAAGGAGCAAAAATCCTTAGAATGGGGTCCAGGTTAGAGCACACAGTGGCGTATTGATCTTTAGTGGATCTGTAGTCGATGTCAGGTTGTCCTGGTTGTGACTCGTCTGATGTTCGGCCTCAAACCGTTGGTCCCGGACAACAGGACGTCGGCAGTTTTTTCTGCTGAGGTTTTCGCCTACTCGTTTCCTTTTGGGGTCTCCCCCGGACCCCGACCTCCCGCCGGCCCCCTGACCTCCAGTCGACATGCAAGCAGAACTGTCGGAAACCTGTTTTTTTTTTTTTTTAGTCCGTCTCTGTGTAAATATATACAGGAAAGGACGACGACGGTGGAGAAATTAAATGTAATGGTGATAAGAAAACAAACTAGTCTTTCTCTCTCTGCAGGTTTGTGGCATCAGTCTCCCGCTTCCTCCCAAGAAGCTACTTGGGAACATGGACAGGGAGTTCATAGCGGAGAGGCAGAGAGGACTGCAGGCCTTTCTGGACTCAATTACCCAGCATCCTTTGCTTTCCAGCTCCCTGACAGTCAAGAAATTCCTCGACCCAAACAACTACTCTGCCAACTACACAGGTATCTTATTTATGTCTTAAGTACAGTTTATATTCTTTAAAGCTACTTTATTCATCATATCTTTTGCATGTAAAATCTAAATCTGCAAAGCAAATGTTACAAAAAAAAAAAATAAAATATAATTTTTTAACAGATTTAGATTTTACATGCAAAAGATTTGATTTAATTTTTAAAACTACTAGCAAACACATATACCTTAAATAACCATAAATATATTATTTCAAAAGAGACACTGTGGCAGACCATGAAAGCTGTTTATGAACATGTTTAGTCAAAACAGTGACTGTTTATGGTTTTATGTTTAAAGGTTTTGGTGTTTATAAGGATGTCAATACGCAAAGAACAGTTAACATTAATTGTTTTAAATCACCAGCATCTCTCTTCATTTTATTTTTATAATGCATTATTTTCTAACTTTCCAAGCTAATTTGATTTCTCTCTCTCTCTCTCTCTCTCTCTGTCTGTCTCTCTCCCTGTCTGCCTGCCTGTCTGTCTGTCTCTCTCTGTGTCTCTCTCTCTCTCTCTCTCTCTCTGTCTCTGTCTCTGTCTCTCTCTCTCTCTCTCTCTCTCTCTCTGTCTGTCTCTCTCCCTGTCTGCCTGCCTGTCTGTCTGTCTCTCTCTGTGTCTCTCTCTCTCTCTCTCTGTCTCTGTCTCTCTCTCTCTCTCTCTCTCTTTCTCTTTCTCTCTCTGTCTGTCTCTCTGTCTGTCTCTGTCTCTCTCTCTCTCTCTCTCTCTCTGTCTGTCTGTCTGTCTGTCTGTCTGTCTCTCTCTCTCTCTCTCTCTCTGTCTGTCTCTCTGTCTCTCTCTCTGTCTGCCTGTCTGTCTGCCAGAGATCGCCCTGCAGCAGGTCTCCATGTTCTTCCGGTCCGATCTGAAGTGGGAGGTCCTGGAGCCGCTCAAAGACAACGGTGAGACTCTGAACCTCACGGAAAAAGTTGATAACTTTTCTGTTTGTCCAATGAAATAAAGGTCATTCTCAAAATGAGTAACAACAGTGCACACAGTCAGTATCCAAAAATACATAATATTGTATAAGTACCTCATTCAACCCCACAAACATCCGAACTACCCTTTAAACCAGTTACTGTTCAGCATTCAGCTGAGAGTCCTGAAGTTAGCGACCTTAAGCTACGAAGCTAAGTCAGACTGCAGCCGAGTTTGTGGAAGGAAGCAACCATGTGTTTTATTACTTGGAAGAGGAAGAACGTGTTCCTCTTCTCTCAATAGCTCCATAGTGTTGCTTGATGCAGTACATTTAAATAAACGTCAACGTGTTTGACAACAATGTTGTTTGATCATTATTGGCTGAGTTTCAAATGAAGTGACGTGCTGTTTGTTTTTTTTTAAGGCTGGAGGATCAGGAAGAAATACGTTCTAATAAAAAACAAAGAGCAGCCCAAAGAGAGGTACCTGCTGAGCTGGGTGAGTACGATGGGAATCTATTTTCACTGATCCGACAAACAACAACAACAACAACAATAACAACAACAACAACGGGTTGAGAAAAATGTCTGAGGAGTGCAGTTCTCTGTCCGCATATATTAAGTCAGAAATGTAATACAAGTGTGCAACATGGGTCTTTGTTTTATCTTTAAATAGAGAGTTAAGATCATCTGAGTAATGCTTAAGTTCTGTATGAAGTTTCAGTTAAAAAAAACGTCATAATCGTCAGATTTTCAACTTTCCGATGGTCCTCGAACGCATCACGTGACAAACGCTTCAATCAGAAAAAAAGCAACTGAAGATAAGCGTAACATTTTGATAGTTCATCAAAAACATTATATTCCACACGTCTCATTCAGAGTTTCTCCCCAAACAAACCGTTTACTCGAACCAGATCATGTAGAATACATTACATTCTGAGTCAAGTGGAAACAATTCTGTAAAAGTTTGACTGAACTGCAGACGGCTGAACACAAGCAGAGGACAGTCGAGGCTGTACGAAGGTGAATAGCTCGATTATATAAAACGCAGGAAACCTCGGTAACACTTGGAAAAAGTTTGGATATGTAGATTCCTTTGTTTGCCAATTTTTGTAAGATAAATCATCAAAGGAATTCAACTTGCGTTTCTTTAATTTTATGATTTATGGCATTGTAGCGTTGTTATATTGAGTTCCCTCTACTTCTAGCCGTGGTTGTCTTGTTTCCAGAGAGGTGCAGGACTTTTATACTGCAGTGGAAATCAAGAGAAATGTGACAGGAGCAAAAAGAAATGCTTTAAAATCCCAAATTGTAAGATCCCGGCCTCTGACTTCCTGTTTTAGTCCTTCACAGTCTGCGAACTGATGATGGAAATTAACTTAATGTTTCTTCAAAATCATTATAATGAAGCATTTTGAAAATATAATTCCATGAAAAGTTTCACTCGATGAATTCTTGAATCGCAATAAATTCTAAATTCGTACTTCTCTTCGGAGAGAGAAGAGGAGAACGGTTTTCCTCTTTCACTTCCCCTCCGACTCGTTTCCATGAACGTCTCCGATGCCGAGGGATTCCCCTCAGTGGAGAATAAATTTAGATTCAATTAGATTCAATTAAATGTAATTCACTGATGTGAAAGTATTTTTCAGTGAGAAGCAACAAATGTGGATGAATGTGGAAACATGTCCAAATTGAGACAAGTGCAGACAGTTTACTATTTTGAATTGAGGCATAAAATTAGTTCATTAAAATGTGTTTCCCATTTATTTTTATGGAGGTCAAAAGGTGTCACAATGTGCGTCTTCAGTAGTTCATAAATTATTCTCATTGCCTGTTTCATGACTGATTTACAGTTAAATATTTAAAGTGGGAGTTCATTCTGAGTTTAAAGCCACAAAGTATCTGGAAAATTGTGATCTGGGAATATTTTTAATCTGAAAAGTACAAGACTTAAATTAGAGATACGCAACTCTGGTTTACAGAAGAAAGTCTGGAGAGAAGATTGTAATTATATTTAACTGTGTTTGTGCTGTAGGTGGACCTGGGTCCTGATAAGTTCCTGTCCGACAAAGACCTGCAGTCAGCAATGAAGCTGCTAACCAGCCTGTCTGTACGTACAGTGTGTGTGTGTGTGTGTGTGTGTGTGTGTGTGTGTGTGTGTGAGAGAATTTGTGTGTCAGAATCTGACTTTTTCGCATCTGTTTGAACATATGAAGTGTTGAGAGAGAGAGAGAACCATAAAATTAATTATATATATATATATATATTGCAAATAAAAAATAAAATACTGAAACAAACTTGCATAACTGTGATCTCAGCTTTGATTCTAGTGAAATTCAGATGATTTGGTGGGTTTAAGGAAACTTCTAATCCCTCACTAAATTGTACTATTTTAATATAAATATTAATAGAAGACGGACAGATGGATACCCAGCAAAGCAGAGATGCATTTAGTTCTAATTCATAATGAACTATAAATAATCAAACTCTTCCTCCTCTTCCTCTTCCTCTCCAGAATCCATATCTCTGTCCGCTGTTGTTCTCCAGCACCAGTGAGTCTTCAGCTCTGCTCATCCGGCCGTTCAGTGAGAGAGGCTCTCTGAGAGACTACATCTGTAAGGTGTGTGTGTGTGTGTGTGTGTGTGTGTGTGTGTGTGTGTGTGTGTGTGTGTGTGTGTGTGTGTCGGCTGAACAGCGCCTGATTGTCCCGATTTTGAGACGGTTGTGTTTTATCTGCCTCTAATTCAATGAAGATAAATTAATTTTAATTTGTGTTGGTCACAGCATTGAAATCTTGGATCTTTCCAGAAAGCGCGTCTTTGTAACTCCTCATTGGAACTTCTTCTTCAGCAGTGGTGGAAGAAGTACTTAAAGTACTTCAGTAAAAGTAGCAATACCACAGTGTAGAAATAGTCCTACATTCTCCAAAAGTAAAAGGATTGGCATTAAAATATACTATAAGTATTCATGTAGCAGAATAGTTAATTTCAGAAACATATATATTATATTATTGGATTTTAATTATTGATGCAATAATGTGTTCACCACTTTAATGTTGCAGCTGGTGGAGATCATTTTAATTACTTTATATACTGCTGTGTAGCTTAACGTATAATAATACACCATAATGTATTAGTTGATTTATATTAACAAGCTGAATCAACAAAGTAACACAATTTATCAAATATATGTAGTAGAGTAGAAGTATAAAGTGCCGTAAAAAATTGAAATTCTGAAAAAAAAAACTTGTAAAGAAAAACGACAGACCGGTCTCCCTTATACGGCTGGTGCTCTTCTGGAGTACCAGGGGCACGGAAAAACACTTAGAAAAAAGTCTTGACATTCATAAGAAGATGTGTGTTTACACACGAGTGTATCCGACATTGGGTCTCTAAAAAAAAAATTAGAGACCCAAAAACAAAAGTACAACGCTGTGCTTGAGTAGATGTGCTTGGTTTCGTCCCACCAGAAGGTTCCAGTGAGAACTGTTGACTCTGTCTCCTGCAGGTGAAACCCAGAGAGAGTTACCTGAAGAAGTACTGCAACCCCAAGAAGAGTCAGGGTCTCGAACTGCAGGACATCAAGCTGTACGGCCGCCAGATCCTGGAGGTATAGACACACACACACACACACACACACACACACACACACACACACACACACACACACACACACAGGTTTTTTTTTATTTTTTTATAATTACAATCTTCTCTCCAGACTTTCTTCTGTAAACCAGAGTTGCGTATCTCTAATTTAAATCATGTACTTTTCAGATTAAAAATATTCCCAGATCACAATTGTCCAGATACTTTGTGGCTTTAAACTCAGAATTAACTCCCACTTTAAATATTTAACTGTAAATTAGTCACGAAATAAAGAATAATTTATGAACTAGTGAAGACGCACAATTTGACGCCTTTTGACCTCCTTAAAAATAAATGGGAAACAGATTTTAATTAACTAACACACACATCATATAATGTTACTTGTCACTAGAACTCTCTCTGTGTGTGTGTGTGTGTGTGTGTGTGTGTGTGTGTGTGTGTGTGTGTGTGTGTGTGTGTGTGTGTGTGTGTGTGTGTTTTCAGGGCCTGAAGCTTCTCCATGACGGCGGCCTGTTTTTCGGTCACCTGCACGCGTCCAACGTGATTGTGGACGACGGCGTGTGTCGACTGGTCGACGTAGAGAACGGCATGCTGGGAGTTCCCTCGGTGCTGCGACCCGCCTTCACCCAGCTCCGGAAGATCAACGTACGTAAACACGGAAAAATGCAAAGTATGGAGGAGATAATTGATCCAGGAAACTTCACGTAAAATACTAAATAACTAGAAAATTTGTTGAATTAGCACATTTATGATTCTATATGCTGGATCAATAAAAAAAAAAAAAAAAAAAGTAGAAAAAGATAAGGATAGGTTCCCCTGTGTTGCTGTGAACAACAGCTTTAAATCTTCAGATTGTGAACCTGGACGTGTACGAACATACTTTGTTATTGAAAGTTAGTTTATCTCAGTGCGACTCCGTGTGTCTGCAGACGACGGAGAGCGTAGACGTCTTCTGCTTCGGACATTTACTCTACGAGATGACGTACGGACGCCCGCCGGACAGCGTGCCCCTCGACCAATACCCCGCTGTCCCCGACACCGCCGTGGGTCAGTACACACACACACACACACACACACACACACACACACACACACACACACACACACACACACACAGAGAGACAGTGACACAGACAGAGACACCCGCTGTCCTCCAGACGTTCTGACCTCTGGACCCGAAACATCAAGTTTACTTAAATGTTCCAACGTGCTCTGTTGATTCTCTCTCTCTCTCTCTCTCTCTCTCTCTCTCTCTCTCTCTCTCTCTCTCTCTCTCTCTCTCTCTCTCTCTCTCTCTCTCTCTCTCTCTCTCCTCTCAGCCTCAGTGCTGCAGTCCATCTTGTCCACAGAAGCCTGTAAGAGCGGGATGCCGACCGTGTCGCAGCTCATCCAGACGCCGTGAGTTCATGTCCGCTTGTTTCCTTTGAGCCGTGATGCACGGAGCCTCTCTCTCCAATCAAAAGCTCAAATTATACTTTCTGTATTTGCGAAAATTTAGCTATCTGCCCATGTTTCAATGAACTCTACAGACTGGGACCAGTTTATGGATTATATGTTAAATAAGAATCTTTTCATGTTATTTACTGTATCATGCATCCATACAGAGAAAGACGGTTCCCAGGTTGATGTACGTGAGAAAGGTTTCCCTTTAATAACACAGCGCTGCAGGAATGAGTCCGGAGGTCTTTAACGTTTTGTTCTACGATACGTCAGCAAATACCCCTCTTGTGATTTTGGAAGATTTTACGTGTGTTAAAGAAGGCTAAATCTAACAAGTGGCTAAATGAAAGTGGTGTTAATTTGTGAAGATGCTCTTGCTGAACAAAACCTGTAAGTATCATAAACTTGTGTTCACCTCGGAGCTTATTTTCTGCAATAATCCAAAATCCAACGTAAAGAACCCACGTTAGCTAACTTCAAAGAGACGTCATCCATGCAGCTCTCTACGCAAACCAAAGTCTGGAATTTAATACAGGACATGCGCAGGAACCAGGATGTATTCTTCTTTCTTTTTCTTTTTGCTGATGAGTCACAGTTTGTGTTTTGCAGGCTGTTCAGTGACGTTCAGCTCCAACACTCAGAAAAGCTCCAGATCAAGGTGAGAGGCTCAGTTTGATGTTACTACTCCGAGAGAGAATGTTTACTCTGATTTTAAAAATAAATAAATAAATAAATAAATGCATAAAACAACAAAGATGAAGCAGGTCTCTGAATCTCCTCCAGGTTCCCAGCCGGCTAAAAGAGGCGCTGAAGGCGGCGAAGGAGAGTCTGGAGAGGAGGCTGCAGGAGGAGCAGAGAGTGGTGGGTCACGACGCTCAGCCGACATCTTTTTAAATCGTTTGTTTATTTTCTCCTCCGAAGACCTTCGGGAGGACGCGTCCCGTCCTCAAGGCTCCGTCAACAATTTCCCCCCCAAATATCTTTATTTTGAATCCGTGACCCGCGAGACGAGGTGGACAAGGCCGGCGCTTTGCGTCATGAAGCACTGCGGAAAAGAAACCTTGCAGCGTAATTTCCCACAACCTTTTTCATGTTGCAATTACACACACGCACACACGCGCACACGCGCACACGCACACAGCGTGCCGACATAAATGTCAGATTACTGTCAGCTGCTCGTCCTGTAAAGGCGAGTTTATTTGTAGAGCACATTTCAACAAGGCATTTCAAAGTGCTTCACATAAAATCATTAAAAGCATCAAAACATAACGCAAAAGAAAAGAAGATTTAAAAACAATTAAGAACATTCAGTAAAACATTAAAAACAGTCAGTAAAACATTAAAAAGCTAAAACAAAATAGAATAAAAGTTGCAGTTTAAATCAAATCAAATCTCACCTGCCGAAGTTTATATATATGAGTTTTATATTTATTTATTTATTTATTGAACGTGTTCTCATATCCTGATGAACTTTCATGCTTTAATAAATGTCCCTGAATTCAAAAGCAGTGTGCAGGATTCTCCTTTTCTACCGTTTCTGTCTTCGTGTATTAAATTCAGAGATTTCTCACTTGTTTTGTGAAAAGGTTGCTTTACGCAGCCGGTAGATATGAAAGTTTCCTGTTTCTGAAAGGAGGATAATGTTGTGTACGTGTGTTTTGATTGAAGATCCACCAGCACAGGAGGCTGACCAGAGCTCAGTCTCACCACGGCTCAGAGGAGGAGAGGAAGAGGAGGAAGATTCTGGCGAGGAAGGTCGGTGACACGAGGAGACGGTGCACGTTGACTCAGCGTATCGTTTCAATAGAAATAAACTAACGCCGTGGTTTTGTCTTTGCAGAAGTCCAGACAGTCGGCTTATGAAAATGAAGAAGACGTCTCAGTCAGAAACAACAATAACTCTGGTAGGTCTACATATATATATATATATATATATCTATATCTATCTATCTATCTATCTATCTCTATATACTATAATACTACCATAATAATGTAAACAATAATGTAAAGGGAGGTAGCTTATTAACCAGGTAGGCAGTGTGTTAATCAATAATAGTTAGTTTTTAGTTAGCTAGTTAGTTTGTTGGGTAGTTTTTATAGTTCGACGCTTCATTCATAACGTTGACATCACTTCCAGAAACATTGTCTGCAAGAGTCCTCTCTCTCTCTCTCTCTCTCTCTCTCTCTCTCTCTCTCTCTCTCTCTCTCTCTCTCTCTCTCTCTCTCTCTCTCTCTCTCTCTCTCTCTCTCTCTCTCTCTCTCTCTCTCTCTCTCTCCCTCCCTCCCTCCCTCCCTCTTTCTCTCTCTGTCTCTCTCTCTCCCTCCCTCTTTCTCTCTCTCTCTCTGTCTGTTTTTTATCTCACAAACATTTCAGTTTCAGTCCATATCTGTTGGCACACAGAGGGAAGCAGCAATCTAACAACACCATCAACTACATTTACAAAAACCACAATAACACAAAATCATATTTACATTTCTGATTTTTAGAATAATGTGACGTCTACATTGTTTACTTCCATGTTTGTTCGTCTTCTTCTTCACTTTTGTTGCTGCGTTGCTTCATTTCTTGGCTCGCAGGTTTTGTTTAGCTACGTTTCTTTTGTTCTTCATTAAGAAGAAAGTTACTGATGGAAACAACTCGTCTGTTTTCTGTCTTTTCTTCAGGTTCTGGAGCCAGTTCCCCTCCCACATGCCCCTCCTCCCCCACACCCCCATCCACCACAGGTAGGCCCGGTCTGTCTGTCTGTCCCTCTGTCTGTCTGTCCCTCTGTCTGTCTGTCTGTCCCTCTGTCTGTCTGTCCCTCTGTCTGTCTGTCTGTCCCTCTGTCTGTCTGTCCCTCTGTCTGTCTGTCCCTCTGTCTGTCTGTCCCTCTGTCTGTCTGTTCTTGAATCTGTCTGTCCTAAATCTGTCTGTCTGTCTGTCTGTTGAACTGTTCTGTCCTCCTGTCCTCTATCCTCTGTCCTCCTGTCCTCTGTCCCTCTGTCCTCCTATCCTCTGTCCTCCTGTCCTCTGTCCCTCTATCCTCTGTCCTCCTATCCTCTGTCCTCCTGTCCTCTATCCTCTGTCCTCCTATCCTCTGTCCTCCTGTCCTCTGTCCCTCTATCCTCTGTCCTCCTATCCTCTGTCCTCCTGTCCTCTGTCCCTCTATCCTCTGTCCTCCTATCCTCCTGTCCTCTATCCTCCTGTCCTCTGTCCCTCTATCCTCCTGTCCTCTATCCTCCTGTCCTCTGTCCCTCTATCCTCTGTCCTCTTGTCCTCCTGTCCTCTATCCTCCTGTCCTCTGTCCTCCTGTCCTCTGTCCTCCTGTCCTCCTGTCCTCTATCCTCCTGTTCTCTATCCTCCTGTCCTCTATCCTCCTGTCCTCTATCCTCCTGTCCTCCTGTCCTCTATCCTCCTGACCTCCTGTCCTCTATCCTCCTGTCCTCTGTCCCTCTGTCCTCCTGTCCTCTGTCCTCCTGTCCTCTATCCTCTTGTCCTCTATCCTCTGTCCTCCCCGGTGTCTCTGTGGTGAGAACCTGCTGTAGCTCTGGTGTGTGAGGTCTCATCCCGCTGCTCTGATCAATAACATCTTCCCCGTTAACCTGAACTTCTTCCCTCTGTGTGTGTGTGTGTGTGTGTGTGTGTGTGTGTGTGTGTGTGTGTGTGTGTGTGTGTGTGTGTGTGTGTGTGTGTGTGTGTGTGTGTGTGTGTGTGTGTGTGTGTGTGTGTGTGTGTGTGTGTGTGTGTGTGTGTGACCATGAAGACTAATCATGTGACCTGTCAGTCTCTTCTCCTCTCGTCATGTGACGACCTGCTTCCTGTGTCTTCTTCACTTTGTTGTGTCTCCAGCAGGATGGGAAACACTGGTGTTTTATATTTTTAAAGCGGTAGTCTGGTGATATTCATAATGCTTGTTGTTGACAACAAATCCCATGAAAAGACCCAATTTATTGATACAGAATATGGTTTAATATTTTAAAAAAGACTCAGTCGTTTACTAAAATCTATATCTCTCTCTCTCTCTCTCTCTTCTCTCTCTCTCTTCTCTCTATATATATATATATATATATATATATATATATATATATATATATATAGATATATATATATATATATATATAGATATATATATATATATATATATCTATATATATATATATAAACAAACAAACAATTTGGTGGTACTTTCCTTGAGTATTACCATTTTACGATACTTTATACTTCTACTACACTACGTTTTGGAGGTAAATATTGTACTTTTTAATTTCATATTTATTTGATAACTTTAGTTATTTTGCATATTTATATTATTAATAAGCAAATCTATGGATCAACTGATACATTATAATGTATTATTGTAGTTAAATGTACCCAGCAGTATATAAAGTAATTAAGATTCGCTCCAACTTTACCAGCTGCAACATTAAAGTGATAAACAGATAAAAACATCAATAATTATGATTTTATGATACAATGCAGGACTTTAACTTGATACTTGAGTACTACTTCATCACTGTTTATACCAGATGAATCCAAAATATACTCGTGAGAAGGATTCTTTGTTGGTTTTCATGGGATTTATTGACGATAAAAAAAATACTGAATATCACCAAACTTTCACAACTTATTGACACAAATGTGGCATCAGTTTCCTTCCCTGATATGAGTCTGTCTCCTATGCTTATTTCCTCTCCTCCTCTTATTTCCTCTCCTCCTCTCCTCTTCTTATTTCCTATCATCCTCCTCAGCTTATTTCCTCTTCTCTTCTTATCTCCTCTCCTCCTCTCCTCTTCTTATTTCCTCTCCTCCTCTCCTCTTCTTATTTCCTCTCCTTCTCTCCTCTTCTTATTTCCTCTCCTCTTATTTCTTCTCCTCTCCTCCTCTCCTCTCTCCTCTCCTTATTTCTTCTCCTCCTCTTCTGCTTATTTCCTCTTATTATTTCCTGTCCTTATTTCCTCTCCTCTTGTTATTTTCTCTCCTCTTATCTCTCTCTTCTTCTTATTTCATCTTATTTCCTCTCCTCCTCCTCCTTCTCTGCTTATTTCCTCTTCTTATATCCTCTCCTCCTCCTCTCCTCTCCTTCTTATTTCATCTTATTTCCTCCTCCTCCTTCTCTCCTCTCCTCTTCTTATCTCCTCCTCTCCTCCTCTCCTTCTCTCCTCTCCTCTGCTTATTTCTTCTTATCTTCTCTCCTTCTCTCCTCTCCTCTTCTTATCTCCTCCTCCTCTCCTTCTCTCCTCTCCTCTGCTTATTTCTTCTTCTTATCTTCTCTCCTCCTCCTCTCCTCTTCTTATGTCCTCCTCCTCTCCTGCTTATTTCCTCTTCTTATCTCCTCCTCCTCTCCTCCTCCTCTCCTTCTCTCCTCTCCTCTTCTTATCTCCTCCTCCTCTCCTTCTCTCCTCTCCTCTGCTTATTTCTTCTTCTTATCTTCTCTCCTCCTCCTCTCCTCTTCTTATGTCCTCCTCCTCTCCTGCTTATTTCCTCTTCTTATCTCCTCCTCCTCTCCTCCTCCTCTCCTTCTCTCCTCTCCTCTTCTTATCTCCTCCTCCTCTCCTTCTCTCCTCTCCTCTTCTTATTGCCTCCTCTCCTTCTCTCCTCTCCTCTTCTTATCTCCTCCTCTCCTCCTCTCCTCTCCTCTGTCCTGGAGATATGTAAATGCTGATTGGTCCACTGAACAGATAACGGTCATATCCCTCTCTCTTTCCTGTGCTGTCTCCACCATAGAGCATGCTCCATTCTGACCGTGTCGTTGGGTAAAGTAAACGATTTATAATGTCGATGATGATGATGATGATGATGAAGGTCACTGGTGTTTTTTTTTTTTTTTTTTTTAAAGCTGTCGTACACCCTGATTTCCCAGCAATCCCCTGGTCATAGAGGTCGGCCTCATGCTTGTGATCTCAAATAATGAATGAATAGAATTTAAAATGGATTAAGTGGGATCACAAGCCTCTTTGTATCATGTGCAGACGGCCGCTCGCGTTGAGACGAGAGCTTCCTGTAAACAAACGTCCGGCCGGGAACTGAAAGCTGGAATCCAGAGATCTTTAGGTCCGGTGTCGAAGCTCGTTTCAGTAATGAGGACTTTTATTAAAACATTCTCAATATGGCCGGACCAATACTGGATATTTACGGCTTGAAAAGTAAGCCCCGCCCTAAAGCATCCCCTGCTTTATGGTCTGTTTGACTCTAAATGGACCATAATTTACTAAATGAACATCATGCTGTATTGAAGAAGACTTGAAACTAGAGATTGAGACATAAACTCATGTTTACAATGTTTACTGAGGGAATAAATCAAGAGAGAAGTAGAGTCATTTTCTATAGACTTCTATACAACCAGAGGAGTCGCCCCTGGTGGTCAGGAGAGAGAATGCAGCTTTAACACATGAAGCTTTGACTTCTATACAACCAGAGGAGTCGCCCCCTGGTGGTCAGGAGAGAGAATGCAGCTTTAATACATGAAGCTTTGACTTCTATACAACCAGAGGAGTCGCCCCCTGGTGGTCAGCAGAGAGAATGCAGCTTTAACACATGAAGCTTTGACTTCTATACAACCAGAGGAGTCGCCCCCTGCTGGTCAGGAGAGAGACTGCAAGTTCAAGACACGTCCTCATTGGCAGAACTTGAAACTCAAACATTTGGTTTGCTAATTATGACGTCACACACGTCTACATGTATAAATGTATAAAATGAGGAAGTGATGATATTTTGTGAAGACATGGACATAAGTTAAAACATAACTGGTTGGCGGAAGGATATAACCGTGAGGCGGTTGATTCTATTTTTTCATAAATACATCAATCAGTCGGGGAGACGAGTCTCCGGTTTTGCCTGGAAGACGGGTGTACGCACATCTTTTATATAAAAAAAAAAAACCTCACAATCTGCAATGATCTCTAAAACGTCGCAGACAGCCCGACTCCTCCCCGATTCAGACCCGATGTTCTCATTGGAGATTGTGATCTGTCCGCCTGGTCAGCTGCAGCATGTCCGTCTGTCCGTCTCTGTTTCGTTGTGTTTCGTCTGCTCGTGTGTCTGTGTTTGGGACGGGGGGAGGGGGGTTAGGGGGGGTTAGGGGGGGTCAGAGGTCAGAAACGTATTGAACTGATAACTGTGATCCGTTGCTATCAGCTGATGTCCATTTGTTTTCCCTCCCAGTCTTCTAGAGCTGCTCTGCCGTTGACCAAACCCCTTCGGAAAAATCTTTTATAAGGATTTTCACATGTTTTGTTTAATATTCAGATCATACTTTGTCCATAAACATTTTGAAAGAACCAGATAAATGTTTTTTTTTGGGGGGGGTTTCTTTACACTGGCAGGTTTTTCATTTTTAAGCACATCAATTACAAACTTTGAGTAATTTACATCTGATCTGGGCCCGTATTTATCAAACCTCTCAGAGTAGGAAATCAGTCCTCACTAAAATCATTGAATTAACTTTCCTAATTAAGAAAAAGATATTGCTGATATTTAAGAGTTCCTTACTCCCTAAAGCAGATCATTCTGTAGGAGGAAAGATGTTCAATGATGACCTTATTAATATATATATATATATATATATATATAAATAATTAATAAATAAATAAAATAACTGCAGAGAAAATGCACCTGTGATGATTTGACGTGATTTTTTTTTTTATTTAAATGTAGGCAGTAATATATCAAACGTACACACAGAATCAATCTGGCAAAAACAAGCTGCAGTCATGCAACATTTCAAACTTATTTTTTATAGATTTACACTAACTTATTTTAAAATTGGTAATATGTAAATGTAAATATTTGAGAGATTTGTTCATATCGTTTTAGTGTATTTCCCAAGACACATGTTCTCCATCTGTAAGCACAGAACTAGAGGAAGACAACTTCATGTTCTCCAACATCAACATTGTGTGGAATATTGCAACTTATATTTAACGTGTGATTGAAAAGGAGTCAAACTTCTTCTCATTTAATGTTTTGGCATTATAGTTTTGCACATATAATTAATATATATATATATATATATATATATATATATATATATATAACTCATAACATATATAATTAGGTAAAACACAAAAAGTGTGCACATAAAGATGGCTGCTCTTCTGCTTTCAGTCCGACTCCGAGCATTTTAGTTCCAGTTAAACTTTCAGCACGACTTCTAGAAGAGATTTGTTTGATAAATACGGGACCAGACCTTTTTTTGAGGGGGGGGAATAACTTCCTTCCAGTCCGCCTTTGGTTTTTAAATAATTTCTATTAAGAGATTAACTCACAGAGACTTGAACACAAGCAACATTTTTAGTTTTCGTTGCCCGGACCAGTTTCAAACCTTCCCGGACGCAGCTCGTATTCTTAGTCTGGAGAAGTTGTGCCGGCCTGTGATCACAGAGCCGAACACAGATTTCACATTTAATCACATTAAATGAAACGGACACACAGCTGGGCTCCGATCTGACACGTCTGAGGACGGATGTCTCACTGGAAGGGTCGTCTGAATATTACTTATGAAAAAAAAAAAAAACAGTAACGGCCACTGTGGCTGCTAAATGTAATGAAAGGGAGTTTGTTCCACAGCCATCCTGGAGGTAATCAGTCACCCCTGCAGGCAATGTTGAATTATGATTTTAAATTAAATCATTATGAAATAATTCAAATCTAAAAACATAAAAAAACAAATCTAAAAAAAAAAACAGGTTATTCTAATGATAAACTACTCAAACATGCTAACGGCCTCCTGCAGTGACGGGTTCTTCCAGGTGTGGTTGCCATCTGTCGGCATGACGGATGTGCTTTCATTACGTTGTTTAGTCAAGCGGAAGGTGGGGTTCGTGGACTCGAGTCGCGCCGCTTGGCCTCCGCTTCACCTCCGTGTTACAGCTCTTTGCGTCTGTGTTGGCCCTCTCTGCCCGCAATCCCCGGGTTTTTATTCAGCTTGGGGATGCAAAATGGCACAAGCGCACGAGAGGTGCACCAGGTTTACGGTTCAATTCACCATCAGTTCACCGCGTCGATCGGAGCGAAAACAGAGACGCAGTAGCTCCTACAAACACGTTAAGAGATGAAAAACTACAAGTCCCAGAGGCCACTGCTGTGTAAGAACCATCCAATCAGAGAGCTTCAGATTCTGTAAAGAGGTCGAGCCTCGTTGGATCTGAATATTCTAGAACTCTCATTTCATTCCTGTCTCCAAGGCAACGGCTACTGAGGCTTATGGGTACTGTAGTTTTAAAAAAAAAAAATAATAATAATAATAATAATAATAATAATAAAAGAAGAGATTTCTAACTAAAAACTGTATAACTTTTTATTTTAATTTACGTATTTATTTTAGGAACCTCTTGGCCGTTTGACTCCGTATTCTTAAAGTAAGGCTTTTTTTTAGTTCAGCGCGTCTGAAAGTGAAACTTATGGTGGATTGAGTTCAGCCGGGACACCGATCTGATCTGGAGCTGCTGGTTTCACAAAGATAAACTCCGCCCAGCGACAGCGTTACTCTGGGAAACACATTCAACAATATAAATACAACTCGTGGTACCGCTATGTGTTATCGCACCTTTTTATAAAGGCCTCATATTGTAAATATAAGCTTCAGTTATTGTTGTATTTTATGGCTTCTGACCAATTAATAAGGCATCAGTAAAATATTTAAGTTGTCTTCAGTAACAGTCATCCAGGGACGGTTGTCTGTTCGATCATGAATATATTGCAAAAACATTCTAATGATTCTGTGTAGTTTTAATGGTGTTAAGTTGCCAACATGTAAACAAACAGAGGCCAATGTTTGGGTCAGAGAACGCCCAGTGGAGCACGTTGAATTCACAACTCATTTATAACTGCAGATGACTTTTGCTCATTAGAAAAAGAAAAACCTTTTTTATTAATAACGAATAAGAACGATAAACAAGAAGTATCTTTAATAACCCAAAAGGGGTTCTTATTTATGGCTTTTAACTGAACTATACAGCATTAGTAAACAATATATTAACTATTAATTAATAATCCATTAATGATAAAGAGTGCCTTTAATAGAAAGAAATGCAAAACAATTTCCTACCAATGTTCTAGTAAATAAAACAGCTTTGTACTCTCGTCATGTTTAATCTTCACTCCGACGTTACGGTTCTCTACTGGTGGAGTGTCTTGATGCTCGACACGTTTCCCTCTGCGTCTGTTTGAGTCCAAGTAAAGTAGATTATTGAGTTTAAAGTGACGCTTTAACTCTCCGTGAACTAGTTTAGGAGTAAAGCTAAGACCGGTTAAACTTTATCTTTGTGTAACCAGCTCCGGGGGAAACTGAACGTCACCAGAAACCAGTGGTGTTGATGTCTCACCCTCTTCTCATGTTCTCCTTCATCCAGGAGCCCTGACTGCTCCTCCCCCTCCTCCTCCTCCTCCTCCTCCTCCTCCGATGCTGGACTCCTCCTCGTGTCCTCCTCCTCCTCCTCCGTCCTCCTCCTCTGACGCAGCGGGAGGAGGAGGCCGCACCGCCTTGCTGAGCTCCATCCAGGCCTTCAGTAAGGGCAAACTGAAGAAGGCCGAGATCGTCGACCGCAGCTAACCCGCCATCTGACCCCGCCCGCCGCCCGCCCTCGAGCAGGAAACCGTCACCACGGCGACGCGACCGACCTGGTTCTGCACTGTGGTCGGGAACGGTTCGCGACGTCGCTCCCTGAGATGTGAAAAGGAATCACTAACAAAAAAATAATAATTCCAAGTACCATTTTACTTTTTATTGCTATTTCTGCTTCTTTTTTCTTTTTTTTTGCTTTTAAATTTTTTTTTTTTTTAAATCTGTTGCTGTGGTTAGAAAGAGGAGAGGGCGGGCGGGCGGGGGGGACATGGCCACCTCAGTCTGCCCTTTCAAAAACTCTGGACAGTTTCGAGGCTCCAGATTCAAACCGAGTCTGGAGAGTTTTTCTTCTGCTTGTCAAAGTGACGGTCGAATGTTTGAAGTTTTGAAGTTTTGAAGCCGCGTGGACGCTTCATCCCGCTGGAGGATGAAGTTGAATTTCCTGGATCCTAAAGATCTTAATGTCGCTGCCCTGAGACCGATCCAAACTCCAGCGTTCCCCTCTTTGAAATCCTCTCGTGACACGTCTCCTCCGCGGAGACGTTTCATGTCCCAAAAACACACTTTTCTTAAAACATGTGGAAAAAAAATCTGAGTTTTTCAACAGAAATTCTCTATAAATGAAAAAAAAATAAGGCCGGTCGCCGTATAAGATGAAACCCGCAGGTTTATTTTCACACGTTTTAAGAAAATTCTCAAATTACAGACGGTGACGTCGTGATGAGACGTGAAGAGGTTTGTTTCCATCCACCTTTTTTCTTTTTTTTTTGCGCACTTTCAATTTGTGCACATAAAGGTTAAATGGGAAACCGGCGAAAGAATATTTATACATCTCAAAAAAAGTAGAAATGTTGGTGTAAATTATAATTCTTTTATTATTATTAATTAGCGCCACCAACTGTTGATGAATGCACCTAACGTTAATCTTCGCGTAATGGTTTTGGATGGAAAGGCACATTTATTTACATTTTCTTTCCCCCGTTTTCTGGAATTTGGTTAAAAGTTTTGTGCCGCATTTGGATGGAAACTTGACTCAATGCTAACGTACACAATCCCAATGTAACTCTCACTATAGTGTATAGATTAATATCTATCGATATAGATATCGATAGATATATATCTATCGATATCTATAGCTATAGATCTATATCGATCTATAGATATCTATAGATCTATATCTATAGATATCTAGATCTATATATATCTATAGATCTATATCTATAGATATCTAGATCTATAGATCTAGATCTATAGCTATCTATATAGCTATAGATCTAGATCTATAGATATCTAGATCTATAGATATCTAGATCTATTTATATCTATCTATATCTATAGATCTAGATCTATATATATCTATGTATCTAGATCTATAGATATCAATATCTATAGACATCTGTAGATATAGATCTATAGATATCTAGATCTATAGATATATATAGAGATCTATAGATATAGATCTATAGATATCTAGATCTATAGATATATTTCTATAGAGATCTATATCTATAGATCTATAGATATCTAGATCTATAGATATATTTCTATAGAGATCTATAGATCTATAGATATCGATAGATCTATAGATCTATGTATATAGATCTATAGAGATATAGATATCTACAGATATCTGTAGATATCTATAGATATCGATATCTATAGATCTAGATCTATAGATATCTAGATCTATAGATATCTATAGAGATCTATATCTATAGATCTCTATATATAGATATATAGGGAGGGCTGGAGAGGCAAAACTGCAGGACATGAAATGATCTCCCCTCTAAACTAACTTCTGCCTCACATCGAGACTTTGGCTGCTCAGCTTTGCAGAAAGCGAAGCGGCGTGCGGCGCTGCTGCAGCCGCGTCGTCTCCGTTGGATACGACGGCGTCGCCCTGCGCGACGTCAAACCTGCACTTTTGGCGTCTGTGAGACGGAGATTCTCCTAAATCAGAGCAGCACGGATCCACCGCGACGAGCCGCTCAGCTCTGATTGTATTTGGGGTCTGGAATTAATCCGAAGTACATGTTTCTCCACCTGCAGCTTTACCGATTTATGTGTGAGATTTTTTTTTATTTTTTTTTTTTAATGATTTAGCTTCTTTGCACCACAATAGATTTGTATTATTCCACTTGTATGTGTGTGACCCGTACTGCTGCTTTTTTTGCGTGTTTTTGTTTTCGGCCCATTAACTGCTGATCACCAAGTCGCCCGTCTTGTTTTAAGATTTCCTTCCTTCTCTGAATATTAACTTCATTGCACAGACTTGAAACTTGCTACAGAGAGAAAAATCCATTCGTCACCTCCTTTTTATTTTTACTTTATTAATTCACAGTCGTGTGCTGGTTTACAGCGGCTCGCAGGGTTTGTATTGAACAGCGGTTGCACGAGTAATCGAATGTGCATCGGAGATTAAACACCAGAAAGTTAAACAAATGTCCAACTTTAAATTCAGCTTTTCACCGCGTCGTCATTTAAGGTTCTGCAAGCTTTTATAAACCCAGTGATTTTTCTTAAAATGTGACACTTTAAACTTTTTGGGGTTGTGGTGTCACTGGGTTGAGGCCTTAAATAATCTAGTGTTTACTATAATTCACAGTTACATTAATATGGGTGAGCTTTCACAATCTAGTGTTTACTATAATTCACGGTTACATTAATATGGGTGTGTTTTCATCAATGCATCTTGAGTGTTTCTTTTAAAAGATAAGCAAAAGGTTAGGGACTAAAAGCACATGACAGAATAAACCTCATCGGACCGAGCTGGAGCCGGTTAGATGTGTGGTGTCTTTTTTGTTTTTTATAATTTAATCACAAAGGAATGATTTGAAAGTCAATAAATGGATCTCTCTGCAGCAGGTTTCACACTCATAAGTTTCCCCTGAAGGAAGGAAAGAAGGAAACCGATCATATTGGGAGCTCGTTTTTGTGAAACAACACTTGTGACTCTAACCTTGTTACAGTCGTCCGTTGAGGGTTAATTTCAGACCCTTATTGTGTTGATTCCTGTTTATTTTTAAGTTTTATTTTATTTTTTTTTGCTTTTGTTTTTAATTCTGTTGTATTTTAATGCCTGTTGTCGTCATAGAGCTGAGATTATTTTATTTTATTTTATTTTATTTTATGGTGCCATATGGATCTTTGTGCCTCTGGAAAAAATGAATGTTTCTTTTTGTTGGAATATTGTGTGTGATATTATGATACAGACCAGATAATCTGTGTGTGTAAAGCTCTGTCTGAAGGTATTAACACTTTAGCACCGGATGTTATCACGGTATTGGCGTCACAGTCTGGGCAAGTTTCCCTAAATAAGCAACTAATGATTACTTTTCGTTATCGTTTGGTCTATAAAATGACAAAATGTTTAGCTCAGTTTCCCAGAAAACCAGGTTTCCTCTGACCAACAGCCCAAAATCTAAAGATGTTCAGTTTACAGTGATTATAAAACGGAGTAAAGCAGTAAATCCTCACTGGAAAAGAGCCCTGTCGGCAATTTTCCTGAGAAAAGTTTCTTATTGATTATCATAGTTGCTGCTGATAATTAGTTTCTGCCATTCAGCTAATCGAATAATCGACTCATTGTTTCGGCAATAAATAAAAAAAGGCCGTGTGTTTTGATTTAAAACATAACTCTAAAAGTTAAAGAGCCAATAAATGTCAAATTCTTGTTCGGGGGAGGAAGAAATGAAAATAGATCTGTGTTGATCCACCACAGGGTCCATTCAGTGGCTGTTCTGGAGCTTTTGATCACATCACATGATCTTCCTCAGCATATTGAGTAGGGCTGGGCTATATATCTCTATTATATCAGTATTGTGATACGAGACTAGATATCGTCTCTGAATTTTAATATTGCAACACTGTAAAATCACACGATTGTTCTAGCTAATATTTACTAATTCATTATATCAACATTACTGGTTATTTATAAAAAAAATGTCATGTATATTTTGTTAAAGCACCAATATTCAACCCAACAGTACCGAGCTATATCTTGATATTTGATGTTCTCCATATCGCCCAGCCCTGATATTTAGTTTCGCCCAGATGTCATGGAGTAATATATTTTATAACGTCCATTTTTTTCTGAGCTCTTTACGAACTTCTCCTTCAGGGTGGAAAATATTCCACGACAACTGGGCAACTCCATCTGCTGAGGAAGGTCTTCGACTTAATGGACCTTCTGACTTTTAACCTGAACATGTGGCGGATCAAAAGTCTCGGTGAAGCCGCGGTTTAGAGTCTTTTAGCTTCCACAATGTTTCATAACGAGACGGTTTTGATTAAAGGAACAGTTCAACATTTTGGGAAATTAGATTATTTGAGTGTAACATACGAAGATCGATATCAATCACATGTCTGTTGGTGAAATATAAAGTTGCAGCCAGTTAGCTTAGCATAAAGACTGGAAACGGGGGGGAACTGCTAGCCTGCTGCAGAACACAATCTGCCTACCAGCGTCTTTAAACTCTCTAATAATTGTACAGATTAAACGAATAAGATAAAACATGTTTATTAGTAATTTAGAGGTGCTCGTAGATAGACTTTTTATTACTGAGGCAGGCTAGCTGTTTCCCCCCGTTTCCAGTCTTTGTGCTAAGCTAAGCTAACCTAACCGGCTTCTGGCTGTAGCCTTTTATTTTAACAGATAGGAGAGGGGTATTTCTCGTTTCTTCTTCCTCTCACCTGTGATCACCTGACACACACCTGCTAAAGTGTTGGCCCGTGACAGAGCTGTTCTTGTGAGTCTTGAGCTCGGGTGAATCCTGCCACCTGACGACTCTGATCGCTACGATCCAAGTTTAAGCACAAGTTTAATGCTCTGTGCTGAAATCCTTTTTTTGTTTTTGTTATTCAGTGCAATCCGGTCCAATGCGATGGTCTTCACGTCTTTTTTGAATGGTCATTAAATTGTATCAGTATGTTTCTCTGCAGCACTTTACCCACGAGCGGTGGAAGACAAGTCCAGAGGTGTGTTCGCGAAAAAACAATTGAATCCAGAGTCCGAGAGACGCTGGATTACAAGTATATTGTTATGAAAAACCACTCTTCAATCTCCGGGTCTTTTACGGTCGCCTCACACGAGATGCATCAGATGTTTTGTCGCGATGTCGCCTTCAAATAAATATGTCTTACATTTAATGCAGCTGCAAAAACGACCCTCCTCATCATCTATATTCAATAAAAAAAAAAATAAAAAAAAATCTAGCAAGCCTGCTGTGATGAAATAATAACTGTATCGACCGAATGAACATTTGATTAAAAAAAAAAAATGCTTCAGGAAAATCGAGAGTAAGTTGTGTTTATTTTGTGGTGAAATGTTTTTTTGGACGCACCTGAGAAGATTTATAAAAAAAAAAAAAAAAAAAAACCTGGATGAAAAGAAACCAACGAATTAAGTAAAGAATGATGAAATTTATGGTATGTATTTCCTTATTATATAAAGGAAAAGCATATATAGAAGCTCCCTTGCACCTCATAAGAACTAATGAGTCAGTTGCGTAGTGAGTGTGTAGTTAAGATCAAAGTGAAGGTTAAGTTAATATGAGTTTTGTCCGAGGAGGGTAGGAAGTGCAGTTACAGAGCAACGTGATCATTTATTTGGAGTCGGGTTTGTGTTCACTAAATGAAGGCAGGTAGTTCACTGAGGGCTCTTACAGCTTTCTCTCTGAAAACAAAGCTACGTCAGTGAAGTTGCAGCTGAACAGCTGAAACAATGAGATGAAACTATAAAGCTCTTAAAAGTTGCCGATTCAGCTGATAATTCTGTCGGCTCATCGCGATGAGCGACTCCTTTCACTTTGTGCATTGTTTTCTCGTTGTCGTGTGATTGTTATCATGAAAGAATATATTGATTAAAGCCTCTACAAACTATAGTGAGCGTCAAGGTCATCTAAGGTCAGAGGTCGCGGCTTCATTATCTGTAGTGTGACGCTGGACTCGCCGTGTCAACTCTCGGAAGCTTCGACCCAACTGTGTGCAAAGTCAAGAAAATATGAATCCATGAAAGGACTCAAACTCGTGTTTTGTCTTTTACCCATATTAACCCAATTTGTTTCTTATTTTTTTTTCATGCATAGAAAGGACAGAATAAAGTAGAAGAGATACGACAGAACAGAATGCCTCGGTGTCTTTGAGTCCACAGTTTGAGCTCAGTTAGTCTTCAGTTTGAAGTCTTCAGCTGGAATCTATTAATCATAATCATGTGAATGTCCTCACAAGCTGACTGAGGCCTCCGGGCTGCTGTCTGTGAAAAATAAGGCAAATATAAAGAGTTGTAAAGTCCTGAGTGCTGATGTGTGTCCTCGGCCGGAGTCAAGACGTGCTTAGCTTAGCTTAGCTTAGCTTAGCTTAGCATAAAGAGGCTTAAACACGTACTCTCGTTGGGCTGTGTCAAAAATACACCAAGCAACACTTCTAAGGATCACTAATAAACAAAACATGTTGTATCTTGTTTGTTTTAATCTGAAACATAAACAGAAAACAACTCCCCCATAACTCCCCCTCCTCGAGGGGGAGTTAGAGAGAGAGAGAGATTATAATGTCCTTAAATCTGACGATCGTCTGGTTTTGAGCCACAGTTATGTCGGTTGTTCATCCGTCACATTCTTTAGTGCACGTTTGATGTGGGTCTGTTTTATTTGCTGGTTTTGGTTCCTTATGCCTGATTTATACTCGGGCATACAAAGCCCGGCTGTGGATTGCGTGTAACATGTCCTTCCTTTTTGATTTGGACCCACGTTTTTCAAATCGTACGTCGGGCCGTGTTTGATTTATGTGATTGCCGTGAGTCACTCGTTACCATATTTGGAATGCGTGGCGTGGAGACGCCAGATACGTCTCCAGTAGCGTCAATCACCCTGTAGCCCCGCCCCTAAAGCATCCCCTGCTTTATGGTCTGTTTGACTCTAAATGGACCATAATTTACTAAATGAACATTGTGCTGTATTGAAGAAGACTTGAAACTAGAGATTGAGACATAAACTCATTTATTCATTTAAGATATTTTAAACCTTTAGTTACTTGTTGCTTTGCAGATTTAGATTATTATTACAAAATAAATCAACTAATAAATTATGATGTATTATTAATGGTTAAGCTGCCCGGAAGCATATAAAGCAATTAAAATTCCACCTTTACCATTTGTACTTTTAATTAATTATATTCTAGTAATATAATATATATTTTCTAAAATTAGCCATTCTGCATAATGAGTACTTTTAATTTTGGTACTTTGATATTTTTATTCAAATACTTTTGCAGTTTTACTTATAAAGTTCTGAATACAGGAGTTTTACTTGTAACAGCGTATTTCTAGTCATAACATTTGTTGAATTGTTAAATATTCTTAGTACTACTAATCCATATCAATATTTTATATTTTATTTTAAGAAATCAAATTTGAATATTTGCTACTACCACCAAGATCTTTTAAATTAAAAAGAACATTTAAATTAATGTTCAAAAATATGGTCAGGTACAAATTAATCTTCACTTTAAAGGATTTTTATTTTAACAACCGAATGGTATTTGTTTATTTTATCATTTGGGATCAGTAGAAGTACGGTTTATGTGAAGGTCTGAAACATTTGGGGTATTTACCTTAAAATTGGTGTTTATTGGTTAATGTCGTTAAACATACTGTCAAAATATATTTACTGTTTGTCAACCGTACGATATGTTGTTGACTTTAATTCTTGCTAGCTTAGCATTAGCTTTCTAGCTCGTGGCTGAGCTGAGCAATGATATTGACTTTAAAATCTTGCTAGCTTAGCATTAGCTTTCTAGCTCGTGACTGAGCTGAGCAATGATATTGACTCCAATTCTTGCTAGCTTAGCGTTAGCTTGCTAGCTCGTGGCTGAGCCAAAGGGTTCAATGAGCTGAGCGGACTACAAGCTCCGTCCTATATTTACTGGAGCAGTTAACAACGTTTCCATTGCGTAACAATCTTATGGGAGTGTAATGATTGTTCCAGGTATTAGCAAACCCTCAAGGTTACCAGGGATTTTTTGTCTCGTTGAACCCAGTACACACCTGTTGTTGAAGCCACTTTTGACTTTGATGTTCACTGAAAAATCTAGGTTAATATCTGGAAAGGGACATGTGAAGTCCATCATTTCCTCGCTGGTGGCCTCCAGCATGACGGCGTTCTTGATGATGACTTCGCTGCTGTCGTTCATCTGCAAGTTCACAGGGAGTCGTGCATTGTAACTGGAGAAAACCCAAATTAGTTCATTAAATCTGCATGTTTTTTTTTTAAGACATTCAATGTAACCAACATTACAGGGGTCAAAGGTCAGAGCGGCAACTATGAAACGATTAAAACCAACAAGAGGACGTAGGACTGGCTGCTCACCCTGATCACCGTCCCACATGGGTTGGTCGTGGTGTCGTAACCGGAGATACTAAAGATATTTATGCAATTAGATGTTTGTTTGGATTATAATTTTGACAGGTCTGCATGCATTTATTTCTTATTAAACTATTTTTAGACCTTATTTTTGCCTGAACCTGAGATACCTCTTCCCTTTCCCCCGTCCAAGTGGATCGGGGGGAAGAGTGATATTTATAGAATTGTGAACTTTAGTAAAACAATTTTGGAACTTGAACTTAATTTTTTATATAATAATTTTGTGAATTATAATATTTTAATTGAGTTTTAAAAAAAATGAAATTTATCTAGCATGATATTTTTACTCTCTTGCCGTGTGCTTTCCTCATGCGGACACATAGCGGCTGCAATAATAAAAGGTTCAATGCTGATTTAACGTGCCAGAATTCCAGCAACATGTATAGGCGTGCCAAACCACCTCATATATATATATATATATATATATATATAAAATATAACAAGATTTAGAAAATAATCACAAAAGGCAACATGCTGGCAACATAAATATTAACCTACTCATCAGACTAAGAAAACAATCTGCAGACTGTAGTTGATTCTGTGAGAAAATCAGTAGTTATCAAAAAAGTTGCTGATACATTTTTTTTTTGTTAATCAACTAATTGATTAACTGACTATTCGTTTCAGCTTGTTTGTACTGTTGGGTCATTTAATTTATGACAAAACATCATATTTTATAAGATCTAAATGTGCTTTTTGTGTGCACAAATTTGAGTCTGTCTGCTAAAGTAACTAAAGCTGTCAAATTATTGCAATAATAATAAAGTACAATATTTCCCTCTGAAACGTATGAGTAGAAGTATACGTGTAAATGTACATGTGAAGTCAAGTTCAGTACAATTTGTACTGAAAATGTACTTCACATTCCACCGCTACCCTCCTCCGGTCTAATCCCCCTCCTTCACTGGCCGAAGTCAAGTTTTTCTTGTTTAATCCAATTTAAGAAAGATTTGCATACCTAAACGAGTCCTTTAAAACTCAGTTCAGTGCAAACTAAAATGTGAAGAAGTTCAAGAAAACATCTCACACAACCTGTTCATGTCATCGCGTATCATTTAAAAGTTGTAACGGCTGTTTTTTTTTCAGCGCAAAAAAAAAAACATACCTGAGGAGTTTAGGAGGTTAAAGTCGTTAGAAAAAAACCTCTCAGAGAGGCAGGAGCAGAGAGAGAGAGAGATAAGAAGGGGGAGAGAAGGAAAGAGAGACAGAGAGGGGGAGAGAGAGAGAGAGAAAGAAAGGGGGAGAGAGACAGACAGAGAGGGGAGAGAGAGAGAGAGATAAAGAAAGGGAGAGAGAGAGAGAGAGACAGAGAGGGGGGGAGAGAGAGAGAGAGAGAGAGAGAGAGAGAGAGAGAGAGAGAGAGAGAGAGAGAGAGAGAGAGAGAGAGAGAGAGAGAGAGAGAGAGAGAGAGAGAGAGAGAGAGAGAGAGAGAGAGAGAGAGAGAGAGAGAGAGAGAGAGAGAGAGAGAGAGAGAGAGAGAGAGAGAGAGAGAGAGAGAGAGAGAGAGAGAGAGAGAGAGAGAGAGAGAGAGAGAGACAGAGAGAGAGAGAGAGAGACAGAGAGAGAGAGAGAGAGAGAGAGAGAGAGAGACAGAGAGAGAGAGAGAGAGAGACAGAGAGAGAGACAGAGACAGAGAGAGAGAGAGAGAGAGAGAGAGAGAGAGAGAGAGAGAGAGGGCAGAGAGAGAGAGAGAGAAAGAGAGAGAGAGTCCTTCACACTGACGGACAACAACAAAAAAAGAGAATCCAAGGAGACATCAGCCACCAGCTTCATCTCACTGAGGGTAAGTCGACCACGCTTTCCATCTCTGCACATGAGGAAACATAAAAATAGGAAACAGGAACCAGACTAAACAAAAACCAAGACCATTGCAGCTATAGGCTGAAGATTATAAGATAGCAGTGTTATTTTGACCGTTTCTCAGTTTCAGCAGTTTGGCCACATTTATTGTATTCTTGCCCTGCTGCTAGATAGTAGTTACCTTTTTTATTTTTTTATAACTGATGACTTTAAATTTATATTGTATGAAACCATTAGTAGAGGTGAAATGCTGCCCCCTGTTGGTTTGGAGCAGTTGGCTAGGGTTCACACAGTGCACCTTTAAAGACCATAAAGAAATCGTAGATATGCTGATGATTTTAAAGAAACAATTAAACTTGAAGTCTGGAAAAAAACATTATCATTTATTATTTATCATTATAACAAACATCTAATTGCATAAATATCTTTAGTATCTCCGGTTATCTCCCCCCACCCGTCCCCCCTCCCAAAAAAAAGGGATGCAGCCTTGATGTTTTGCGAAGTATCTGTATCTGATTATTTTTGTTTTTTTTCGTCTTCCACTCAAGTTTTATACGTTTAAATAAAAAATGTGCATGAAACAATGGATGGAAACGCATTTATTGTCGATGGGAAAATTAATATACCTCTTCTCGCTCTGAAACTTTATTGTTTGACATGAATATGCAACTACGTAGCACTCTGAATACGTCAGAATTTGTTAAAAAAAATATTTATTTCATTCAGTATTTTTTATATCTGTAATTTATATCGTGCCATCTATTTTTCCTCACGCAGTATTTGTCTTCCATACAGGATGACAGAACCGTGCCCTTGGATTTCCTTTCCCCCACGCTAGACCTTCCTCCCGCCTCCGTCTCAGCCGAAGCGTTCTGATTGGCTCTCCAGTTATGACAGCTTCCGCTCGACGTGCGAACCTGCCGCTCTGATTGGTCGACACTTCCTGAACTACGCAGAGTCCCCGCCTTCTCTCCGGCAGAGGACAGGTTGAACATGGCGGCCTCCGTAAGATGCTTTCTCCGCTCAGGAAAGGTAGGACATAATTTAGTGAACGGTTACGTTTACATTTCTGACTCTGGGTTGTGAGTAATGGCGTCTCTCTGTCCTCTCTGCAGAATGCCGTGTCGTCTCTGGGGCTGCGCGGGATTCACAAGAGTTCTGCGGCCAGTGCGCAGGTCAGTGCTAGCGGCTAGCAGCTAGCTTCAGCTACAGCTACAGCTAACGCTCTAGCTAATGGTTTTATTTTGTTTTACTGGCAACATCCAGATGACAGTTGTTGTTGTCAGTGGTTACACAGTCTTCTGGGTTCCTCCTGCAAAGATGTCACACCTCCAGTTCTCTAATTATCCTTCTGTCTTTCTGTCCTTGTCCTGTCAACCAACAGAGATTTAAAGCTGCATTATCTTAAATAATTATTGTACTCATTAGTTACTAGTTAGTCTCACTATTGGTAAGATTTAGAAACATTTAAAGGTGGTTCAGTTTGTGCTGTCTTAGAGTTTTGATTGAAGGTTGTATTTTGTGATGGTGGTGAATTGTATTTTTTCAATATTGGACAAAATGCAAAAAGAATAAACAAACATTCCTATATAAATAATTAAGTGATTAACAGGTTGATGCTTACAGTGCTTTGTTTTATCCGTCCAGCAGTCAAAAAGCTAAATTTAAAATGAAAGTAATGTAAAAAAACTGCACAAACAAGTATTGCTGTAAAACGTACACACAACGAAGTATAAGTAAAAACTACTGCCGTTGTAGTTTATTCGCATTTTTCTAGATGGTTTAATTAATTCTGTACAAACTGTAAATATTCATTGTGTCGACTGGATGAACTCTGAACTCTGGTGACCTCTGGGTGACGATGGAGAGTCTGTACTGACTGCTGTGTTGTTGTTGTTGTTTTCTTAGATGATGGTCCGTGATGCCTTGAACCAGGCGATGGACGAGGAGCTGGAGAGGGACGAGCGGGTGTTCCTGTTGGGCGAGGAGGTGGCCCAGTACGACGGAGCCTACAAGGTGAGTGGCGGCCGAAAGAAAACATGTGGTCACCATTCGACAGATGAGGCTTTGACAGAGATGCACTTCCTCCTAAAATGTAAAACATTCAGTGAAATAAGGAACATTGATTTTGACAAATTGAACTCTGTAATCCCAGATTTCAAACAGTTTAATGAGCTCTTAAAATAAAAGACTCCTAGGAGAAGGAGACGAGGCATATTGTGCTTGTTGAAATGTAATTATAATACTATGTATGTATGTATGTATTCATGTATATGTCCAGTGAGGCAAGAAACACGTAATACAGTAATACTCTGTGTGTTCGTGCAGGTGAGCAGAGGTCTGTGGAAGAAGTACGGAGACAAACGCATCATCGACACTCCGATCACAGAGGTGAGACTCTTGAACCTTCACAGCTCAGTTTTAAGCTTTGAGATCTAAACACTCGGTTAACATCTCTCTCTCTCTCTCTCTCTCTCTCTCTCCTTCACTCTCTCTACTTCTACCTCTCTCTACCTCTCTGCTTCTATCTATCTATCTATCTATCTCTCTCTCTCTACCTCTCTCTCTCTCTCCTCCACCACCCCCCCCCCCACCCACCCCCCCCTCTCTCTCTCTCTCTTCTACTCTACCTCTCTCTCTCTCTACTTCTCTCTCTCTCTCTCTCTACCTCTCTCTCTCTCTCTCTCTCTCTCTCGTGCAGATGGGCTTCACCGGCATCGCAGTGGGAGCCGCCATGGTGAGTTTCTTTTCGTCCCCGTGGCAACACGTTCACGAATCCCTCCCAGTAGATACTTGATATCTCGGCACGAGGAGCCACGGGTCCAACTTTCACTTTGATTCTTTGAACCACAAAACGTTACTTTGGTTTGTGATGAACACGACTTAAAAACGTTGGCTGTGTGTTGGTAATTATCTGGTTGAATAATATGAGAATCATTAATATGCAGAACAACACAAACGAGAGCTGAGTAGCGACCTGACCTAAGACTGGAAATAGTTTGGACTCGGCCCGGTGTCGGGTCGGGTTTCGGTTACTAGGAACGAGTAATGCACCTGTAAAGACCTCGTCTAGATATTTTCTTTATTACAGCAAGAAATAAATGCATATAAAACAAATACAACATATTAAAACGATTATATTTAGATGAGAAGGCCAACTATGACAACACTCTTCAGTAACTCTTTAACCTCCAGCAGCTCACTAATATTCGACCTCTGTCCCCTGCAGGCTGGCCTGAGGCCCATCTGTGAGTTCATGACCTTTAACTTCTCCATGCAAGCCATCGACCAGGTCATCAACTCCGCGGCTAAGACCTGCTACATGTCCGCCGGCCTGCAGTCGGTGCCCATCGTCTTCAGAGGACCCAACGGAGCGTCGGCGGGCGTCGGCGCACAGCACTCGCAGTGCTTCGCCGCCTGGTGCGTTCACTTCCACCTGAGCACCGTCACCACTCTCACTTTGCTCTTAATACTGTGCGCAGAGTTCAGTTGTAGTTTTGATAATTTTTAGCAGCAATAATACAAGTTAACAGCTGAGATTTGAGGAAAATAAATAAAATAACGCAAGCAGTCAAACGATCAAAAAGACAAAACGGTGACAGTAAACGCCAAAACAATGAGCGTGGTTGTTTTGTTTGCGTCTGCAGGTACGCTCACTGTCCAGGTCTGAAGGTCGTGAGTCCCTGGAGCGCGGAGGACGCCAAAGGTCTCCTGAAATCCGCCATCAGAGACGACAACCCCGGTGAGATACGACGAGAAGGCCGACGACTCGTCCGTTAACTTTCGCTGTGACGTCAGCGGCTGTTCGGTCTCGTGTCATCCGTCGGTGTAGATGGAGTCTCTATTCCCGGGGTTCGGGTGTAGCTGCTCCTCTTCCGGCTGTTTATAGTCCGATTTGCAACTTGAGATGCGAGTCGGAGAAGATATCCAAGACCGGATTGTTTAACAAGTAGCCTAAAAATCTAATAGCGGGTTCAGAGATTACATTTCAGCCAACGATGCATTTACACCTTTTTTTTCAAAAAATCTGGTTGAAATTAATTAGTGCAATTTTTAAAGGGCCTTTCACAGAGAACAAGACGACAGAACCACTGCGACAGTTCAGCCAGTACAGGAAGTGTAAATGGGGTTCACTATTTTCCCTGACTGTGTGTGTGTGTGTGTGTGTGTGTGTGTGTGTGTGTGTGTGTGTGTGTGTGTGTGTTGTGTGTGTGTGTGTGTGTGTGTGTGTGTGTGTTGCAGTGGTGTTCCTGGAGAACGAGCTGATGTACGGCGTTCCCTTCGAGATGTCCGAGGAGTCGCAGTCTAAAGACTTCACCATTCCCATCGGCAAGGCCAAGGTCGAGAGACAAGGTGAGCCTCGTCGCTGCGCTCAAAAACAAATAGTTCACAGCGTCGTCATCGATGAGGCTGATGTTGATCCTCTTGTCTCGGGCTTCATCCACACGGATACATTCTCAGTTTAAAGAGAAAACTGGGCAAGAAAATATTGATTAACAATAATAATAATACATTTTATTTATATAGAGCTTTTCAAAATTCTCAAAGGCACTTTACAAAAATCATCATCATAAAAGGGCTATACATTAAAAACATGGAACATACAACCTCTGGTTGTCAAGGTCGATGTGGTTTACGTCACGTGACCAATCGGGGAAGGACGCGTTGTGAATCAGGAAGCAGACGTTGGCGTCTGTCGTTGTTTTCTAAAGTCTCAATCTGCCCGGCAGATAGGGCGGCACGCTCGGCTTAAACGCTGCAGAAGTTAAACATATTTAAGCGTTTATTTCCCAAAATGTTGAACTGTTCCCTTTTTAACTTGGATAAATCGCAACAGTCTGTAACTGTGTTTTATAGACGATCGGTTATAAAATAAAACCATCAGCGTTTTGATCTTTGGGGGGAAAACGGGAGGCATGAAATCTTACTGTGTCACTGTTGTGTTCCTGAACTTGTCGTCTCCTCCTCCTCCTCCTCTTTTTTTTTTTTCTCCTTCTTCTTCTTTCTTTTCCTCCTTCTTCTTCTTCTTCTTCTTCTTCTTCTTCTTCTTCTTCTTCTTCTTCTTCTTCTTCTTCTTCTTCTTCTTCTTCTTCTTCTTCTTCTTCTTCTTCTTCTTCTTCCTCCTCCTTCTTTTTTCTTCTTCTTCCTTCTCCTCCTCCTCCTCTTCTCTTCTTCTTCCCCTCCTTCTTCTTCTTCTTTCTTCTTCTTCCCTCCTCTTCTTTTTCTTCTTCTTCTTCTCCTCCTCCTCTTCTTTCTCCTCCTCCTCCTCCTTCTTCTTCCTTCTTCTCCTCCTCCTCCTCCTCCTCTTTGTTTCAGGGACTCACGTCACGTTGGTAACTCACTCTCGGTACGTCAGTTTCTGCCTGGATGCCGCCGCCGTCCTCGCCAAGGAGGGAATCGAGTGCGAGGTAGAGGAAGGAGCACACCTGTTGTCATCTGACACGGATCACCTGCGCTCAGCCGCCTGTTAACCTGTGTGTGTGTGTGTGTGTGTGTGTGTGTGTGTGTGTGTGTGTGTGTGTGTGTGTGTGTGTGTGTGTGTGTGTGTGTGTGTGTGTGTGTGTCAGGTGGTCAACCTGCGGACTATCCGCCCCCTGGATGTGGACTGCATTGAGACCAGCGTGATGAAGACCAACCACCTGGTGACGGTGGAGGGCGGCTGGCCTCAGTTCGGGGTTGGAGCTGAGATCTGCGCCCGGGTCATGGAAGGTAACGGACGGCTGCTTTCAGACTCCGAGTGGGAGAGGAAGCAGCTGAAGGGTTCTAAGGAACCGAAGGAAGAACACTTCTCTGATGTATTTTAACCTTTTTAAATACAGAACATCGTTGTTTACGTCGATCCAAAAACAAACGTAACATTCAGGTCATTCATTCTTTTTGAAGCGGAAAGTTAAAGCTTCTCTTTTGAGTCATTATGTCGTTTAACGCCTTTGCACTCCGTCATTTTTATACATTCAGATAAAAAAAAGAAAAGAAAAAAAAGAAATATATATATATATATATATCATTTATTTTTTTTCTATTTAGTCAAATTTCAAACAATTTTATTTTATTTATTACAATTTCAACACCTTAATCAATGTAATATTGTTAATTGACTTACATAAGCTTTAAGCTGGGGTTGTCCAGATTGTAGGGATGTGACGCATTTGAAGATTTATTCCTAGAAATGACATCACAATAAACTAAAATACGACCCCGGCGGACCGTTTCCTATCAAAGGGTCCAAACTCTCGTCTCTGGGCGAGCAGAGCCGAGTGTTCGTGTTGAATCGAGGATCAAAGCTGAGCATAACGGGCCAAAAATCAAAGGCTGAGGTTTTTAACAGCTGATGTTTGGTACAGATGAAAGCAGCTGGAAGAGCTCCTTGTTTTTAATTCACGGATCCATGCTGACGTCTCTTAACCGCAGCGGCTTTAATTGTTTTGATGCAGGTTTAAACTCAGAGTCGTTACTTTTAAACTGGTTCATTTATGCTTATTATTACTATACTCTTTTCACCAAAATACCCACACATTTCAAAGCCAGTCATCCTCGCAGCTGTCAGAAATGTCTAATTAAATCCTTCGACCCGTGGACTCCTGTCCTGTGATTGGCTGGAGAGGTTGTTTTTTTTTTAAAAGGTGTAAACTAAAATACGTTTCACCTCCCGCGTGCGTTTTCAGGTCCGGCCTTCAACTTCCTGGACGCCCCGGCCACCCGGGTGACGGGCGTCGACATCCCCATGCCGTACGCCAAGATCCTGGAGGACAACAGCGTGCCGCAGATCAAAGACATCATCTTCTCCATCAAGAAGACCCTCAACGTCTGAAGCGACGCACTCGAGACGGGGGGAAAGAAAAAAAGAAAAAAAGAAAACGATCCCGAATCCTCTTTGTCTCGCTCACAGGGACGGTGGAAACATCGTCCGTGTGAAACATGTGAACCGTGTAAATACAGCCAAATGGTTCCCTTTTAAGAAAAGAAAGAAAAAAAAAAACTACTCCAGTCGTAATGTTGGTCAACGAAGCGCACAGAAGTTTCATCTGCTCCCAGAGCGGTGGACACGCAGGGTCCGGTCAAGCCGTTGCCTCCGTTTCCATGGTTACGAGCTTGGGTGAACTCTGTGTGTGTCGCTCTGGCTGCTCTCTTTCCACTTCCTCCCCTTCAAAATAAAAGTCCCTCTATCCCCTAGGCTTTTCTGTTTATCCGGGAAAAGACAACAACAAAACCGCTGAGTTTGTTCCTGCGTGCTCTCAAGTTTAGACTCGCAGACCGACTCCGATGTGTTTTTTTTTTTTTTAACTCCCGGTAGTTTTGTTGTTAATAAACTCCCATTTTATTTCCAACCACCAAAACACATTACACTCAGTTTATTAACTCCTCGCTATGAGTCTCTAAAAGGCGGCAGTGAAGAAGAATGGAGGATTGTGGTCGGGAATATTTATTGTAGCTGCAGCGGCTCTGCTGTTTTTGTTGCTGTAAGTTACTCTGTTACAGAAATAAAAAAGCTTTCACTCCTTCATGCGGCCTCATTCTTTCAGGAGTCCTCCCACAACCATCTTCGGAGATGAAAACTGGATGAAGGGGAAGAAACCGTTGTTTCCCCCTGAAGCGTCGCACCGCCGGGTTTGTGTGACGGTCACATGTATGGAGGGAACACGACGCGAAAACCACGGTGACTAATAGTTATTGTTGTTAGCTAATGATATGCAAGACGTGGAATAAGTATTCAGATATTTTTTACTGAAGTAAAAGCAACAACAGTGTAGGAATACTGTCACAAGTAAAAGTTCCGCATTAAACATTTTACTTAGTGCAAAAGTATGCAGAATGGCCCAGTTATCTCTCTCTCTCTCTCTCTCTCTCTCTCTCTCTCTCTCTCTCTCTCTCTCTCTCTCTCTCTCTCTCTCTCTCTCTCTCTCTCTCTCTCTCACACATAAAACATACAGCTCTTAATATAATTCTCTTGAACAGTGTAATATATAGTATGTATATATAAATATATAATAGATTACTGTTCAAGAGTATTATATTAAGTGCTGTATATGTTTTATGTACAAAGTACATATATATATTTATTATATATATATATATATAAAAAATAAATATCTATATATGTACTTTGTACATAAAACATACAGCTCTTAATATAACACTCTTGAACAGTAATATGTAATATATAGTGTGTGTATATATATATAATATATTACACTGTTCAAGAGTATTATATTAAGAGCTGTATATGTTTTATGTACAAAGTTAAAAATATATTGAATATGCTCAAAAGTTGCTGCAAAACAAGACTGAAATACACTTTGAACCTTAATTTACAATCTTTTAACAAGACTAACATATGTTTCCATAAATATATATTTGTCACATAATATAATTAGTGACTTGCATACATCACTATAGTGCTGGGAAGCTTCACCTAAGATAATATATTGTTATTTATTAGTCGATTTAACCAGTAACTAATTAAATGTAAAATAAAAAGTACTAAGTTTGCTTCCAAAATGTACAAATATACAGTAGCATGAAATGGAAATACTCCTGTAAAGTACCACTAAATACTTCAGTGAATGTTCTTATATTCCATCACTGGTTATTCGCCTCTTTCTAGACTGAATCGAGCCTCAATCAAAAGAAAAAAAACCACCAAAATCATTTGTTTTCCATTCGGGGAAAATAAACAAAATATCTTCGTTACTATAAATTATTATAAAGTGATTTAAAAACAAATTTAATCCCGACAGAGAAACGAAACGAGTGAAGTCGTGAACATTTTTATTGGCAAACCTTTACAGAACGCTCTGCGTCAGAACATCAGACCCACAGACCTCCTCGTCTTCAAAACACAGACAAAATAAAAACATTTACTGAAGACACGTTGAGAAGATCAAAGAACAAACAAAAAAAAAAAACCCTCGCCTTACAAATCAAAATATATTACAGCGCCTCCTGGTGGTTCGGACACTTTATTTTACCCTTAACGTCCTCATTAAGTCCCGAGAGAGAAATGTGTGACCGGTCATAATTATAGACGTTGTTCTGCTACATTCAGCTGCTGTGACTAAAGTATTTAACCACTAAAGTATTTAACCACTAAAGTATTTAACCACCAAAGTATTTAACCACTAAAGTATTTAACCACCAAAGTATTTAACCACTAAAGTATTTAACCACCTTAGTCGAGCCGTTATTGGAAGAGCACCAGCTGAAGTCTCTCGTGTCGTTGTAATTAGTGCCTCATTATATGGTCCTTTCATTTAAATTATTAGGAGATTATGGACTATAAAACGTAGCATTAAAAATACCTCATTTTCCAAGATCAGTTTTTGAAATTCTACAAAAAAAAAAAGAATATTTTTGACTGTTCATAAATGAATCGATCGTAGATTTTAGTTTTCTTAACTTTGTAAGTACCGGCTGTTCGACTTGTAAATATCATTCAAGTGAACATTTAGGTCGTTAATAATCTCCATGTTTCTGAAAACGAAACACATAGAAGCCCGTCGTCAGTCAAAGTCTGTTTTTAAAGGTTATTCTCTGATTTCAGTGTGATATTATACGTATTATACGGAGTATTTTAACCCTCAGGTTACATCATACAGCCTCGTTGGGTTTACGTGAACGCGACGCCTCATTGGAGCCTCGATTCGGTTCTGATGGGTTCTAAACAGCTGAAGACGTCCAGTTGTGAGTTTATAAACTTCACTTTCTGTCGAGGAGCTCTACTCTGAAAGAGCTGCAGGGACTTTTGATCAAAGAAAAGTAAATCAGGATTAAAAATGTGAACACCTTTCTCTCCTGATTTCTTTTTCAAGGCATGTTTGGGGTCGCTCAACCTCCCCGAAGCCAACAAGATTTCCTCTTACTAGTTTAACTGTTGGCAGAATCAAATCATTATTCCAGAAATATAACTTTTTCTTCAAGAATTGCAACTTTGTTATCACAATATTTACCTTTTCTAGTCTTTTTCTTCTGAAGTTATGAAGCTGTCTGATTTATTTCCCAAACATTTGTACCAAACTGCGCACTTCTGCCCAGAAACCTCCCTAAGAGCTGAAAACAACACACCAGTTCGTCTCTAGTAAATTACCAGGAGATTTATGGGACCTGCAAAACAAAATGTTCCCAAAGAATTGATTCTGGAAGCTGCTACACGTGGGCGGTGGGACAGAAGAGGAAGTTGGTTGGTTCTGCGATCCGACCGAGCCGAGACACACGAGACCATCGGGGTGAAAAGGATCAATCAGCCGTGAGTGTTTCATTGTGAGTCTCAGTGGAGCAGATTTGTGTTTCGGAGGCTTTTCTGGAAACAAATAAAAAAAATTTCTGCCTCAAACTTGTGTTTTTTTTTTTTTTATATTTAACGACAAAATGAACATTTAAAGTAAAGCTCTCAATAGTTTTTCCTCCAGTTACGGCCCTTCTACTATTCCCAGAATCCATTTCAACGTCACCCAGAGAAAAGAGGGCGGGACCTCGGTCCTGCTCTCTGATTGGACGTGGGGCCTGTTGAGTCTATGAAGTCTCAGGGAGCCGATAGGTCGGATCGTCCGACTTCCGAGTGCCCCTTCAGAAGATCGAGCCTCACCACCACCACCCGACTCTTCTTCTGCTCAGACCCTTCGTCCTCCTCTTCCTCCTCCACCTCCCCCCTCTCCTTCAACTTTCGTTTCCCTCTCTCCTTCCTCTTCTCCTTCTTTGCCTTCTTCTTCCTCCTCTTCTTTTCCATCTCTAACTTTTCCTCCGCTGCTTGATCCTCCTCTTCCTCGTCCTGCACTCCGGCCGGCACTTCTTCCACTTCTAACTCCTCCACCGCCATCTCCATTTCATTGTCTTCTTCCTCCTCCTCCTCGTCTTCTTCTTCCTCTGCTTCCTCCTCCTCGTCATCATCATCATCGTCGTCGTCATCATCGTCGTCGTCATCGTCTTCTTCTTCTTCCTCCTCCTCCTCCTCTTCCTCCTCCTCTTCTTCTTCTTCCTCCTCTTCTTCTTCCTCCTCGATATCCCCTTCTTCCACATCTGTCATCCGTTCTCCTTTCATCTGTTCCAGTTTAATCTTCATCCTCTGTCGTCCGTTCAGTGTTTGCTGTCAGGAGCAAAGTTAAGACACGAGTTACATTTCTTCTAATAATAATAATAATAATAATCTCGAAAGGGGTTTTCTTCCTTTTGGCTAACTTGTTATTCGTCTTGCGACCCACTGAAGGTTCAGAGCCTTTTATAAAGTCTCCATGTTCACTGACTTCAACACAAAGGACTCGTAAAGCCGTCGACTCCTTTGATAACAAACTGTAAACTTACTTTACATGTTTATTTTTATCAGTATTGATTATAAAATTGGTTTAATACGGTGAGACCTTCTTTCCTATTTCTATTTATTCATTGTGAAAAAAGATCGTATGCAAAACAACTTTATTATTATTTTTAGATATAATGTATGATATTACTTTTCTATTTCAGTTTCTGTCAGTATTACTTTGTATACACTTTATATATTTACTCTTGTTTTTAATCATTTTAGTTTTTTTCTCCTATATTTACCTGAATCTTACTGCTATTCTATTTTGCACTGGTGTTCGTGTAACTTCTTATACACTTAATACTTATTACTCTACTGTTAATATATGTATATATTTGTACTCCATTGTTTTTTTTCTTATTCTTCTGTTGTATTCTTTAATCAAACTGGCACGAGAATGTCCTTCTGGATTAATAAAGTTTTATCTCATCATATTTGAACTGTGCAAACACATAAACATAAACATAACGTTGAGCTACTCACCGTCTTCTTGCCGTTTCGGAGGCGGTGCAGCAGCAGCCTGACGGTGTCTTTGTTCTGACACAGGCCCATGGTGTTCAGGGCGTCCAGAGCGGAGCCGGAGCAGCCCTGCAGGCGGAGCTCCGCCCCCAGAGCGGCCTGCAGGAAGTTGTTCTTCCAGATGTTCCTGGTGAAGAGCGGGATGGAGAGCGCCACCACGGCCCGGCGCATCAGCAGCGTCTGGGCCTGGTCCTCCGACATCTGGCTGCCGCACAAACAAACAGAACAGACGCTCGTCAGATCGCCGCCACACTTCTGGGTCAGGTTTAGATCCAGAGGGGGCGGCGGGACCCCGGGCCTGACTTACTTGCTGCTCTTGGAGAGAGAGTTGATGTCGGGGAACAGCGAGGTGAGGCAGGTGGTGACGAGCGGCGCCTTGTCCTGGGCCCAGCTCAGACAGCGCCGCCAGGGGAAGGACGACAGCGGCTTCCTGCTCGACACCTTCTGATGGAAGGGATTGTCCGTCTGCCGCGTCAGCGCCTTCATCTGCGCCGCCACCGGGAAACACATCATGCCACGGTTACACAACAATGACAAAAACAACAAACCGCTATGTGGCTTCTGAAGATTTAAAGCGGGTTTGTCCCGATCGACAGGTTCATCAACCAGGAGGAGCGTCCGTCCTCACCTCTTCTTTCAACTGTTTGCTCCAGAACTCCATCATGGGCTTCCGGGCGCCTTTAGCGGACCAGAGCATTTTGAAAGCGGCCTTGTAGCAGGACTTGCTCACCAGCAGCGCGGCTTTGCTCTTCTTCCCCATCCGGCGGCCTTTCTTCCTCTTGTCTCTCGCCTCTGACTGCAGACAACAACAACAACAACAAGGACACAAACGTCAAAACCTCTCAACGCATCCCAAGTGACATCATCAGATCAGAGTTTTAGCCCACTGACCACAATACTACATACTGAAGTATTTATATTTACAGCTGGACACTACGGGTCATTATTATCATTTAGTAGTTCATAGTACACTACTTTTGGAACCAATACTAGATTTTTGAGAGAGAGAGAGCGAGAGAGATTGGAGAGCTAAATATTCTGCTAATGATGTATAAACCCATATTGAGTTACTATATGAATGCACGATTAAAATTATATAATTCTCTCATTTTGAGTCCACTACGTAGAGAATAATAATTCTCAATAGACATTCAGGCCGCACTACAAAGTAGTAAACACGCTGCATGGTGAAGACTGAATAGTAACCCATTTTTGGACACAGCGTACGTTAATGTACACTTTTGCAAACACTCCAGAGCTATGAGTTATTTCCTTATCCAAACAAACGGTGGCAATGAGTGGCGACATGTCTCCTCACTTTAGTACCATGTGAAACAACATTTGGTATTTTAATTTCCATTATTGTATATTTCCATAAACTTGAACAAATGTATATTGATTGGTGTTGCATAGAGCAAAGAGATGTGACCTCAGGCTATTTATTTCTTTTGATTTGGAACTGGGGTTGCAATGAGGCTCTCTCTCTCTCACACACACACCTGTCTGGTCTGAGGCGGTTTCAGCCACAGGGACCGCTTCCCGCTCTGTTTGCGTTTGCACTTGCTCCTGATGACCTGCGCGCAGGTCTCGCACAGGAAGGACTTGTCGTGCACGGCGGCGTCCGGGAAAACCCACTGCACCGTGTCCGGGGTGGTGAAGGTGAACACCGCCCTCCGGTTGAAGCTGCGGCCCTGCCGCTCGAACGCGACCTTGCAGGCGGAGCAGGTCCTGTCCTCCGGCCCCTTGGCCCGCCGGCGGACCCCTCGTTTATTCGCGGTGGCGGTGGCGGGGGCGGCGAACCCCGTGGCTTCCGTCCTCCGGTGGTCCTCCTCGGTTTGCAGGGGGAGGGACGCCCCCACGTCGTGGCAGTCCACTTCCGCACCCAGGGCCGGCTCGGTGGGCTCCACCGGCAGCGTGGGCCGCTCCGGGGCTCCACGAGCCGGCTCTACTTCCGTCATCAAGCTCCCCAGCGCGACGAGTCCTTCGTCGGCGGCCGGAGCCCCGGAGGAGGACCCCACCACCACCACCTCCTCGTCCTCCGGGGAGCCGGAGTCGTTGGCCACCGAGTGGGCATAGTCGTGCTCGGCCGGGGGAGCGGCCT
This sequence comes from Ophiodon elongatus, assembly GCA_016806645.1. Taxonomy (NCBI): domain Eukaryota; kingdom Metazoa; phylum Chordata; class Actinopteri; order Perciformes; family Hexagrammidae; genus Ophiodon; species Ophiodon elongatus. The sequence continues at coordinate 82,050 of JACSYO010001768.1, read as the reverse complement.
CCTCGTCGGTCCCCAGGTTCGTCTCCGTGGGTTCACTCGCCATCACGGACGCAGAGCCTCCGCTTGTTTTAGTCAACAGTCGAAACACGCAGAGAGAGAAACTCCGTCGGCGCTCATCGCTGTTCCGCGGAGCAGCTAACGGGGCGAGCTAACGCAGGAGGAGAAGGAGAAGAAGAAGAAGAATAACTAAACGGGGTTTCCAGGCGGATCTTTCAGAGTAAAAGTTTCCGGAACGCTTTACGCGGCGCGTGCAGTGAAGTTTAGATTAACACAAAGCGACGGAGACAAAATAAAGCCAGGTTTTTGTTTTTAGTAGGAACGACTCCAGAGCGGTTGGAAAACAGAGACGTGACACAACCGGATGTAGCCGCCGATAAACAATGTCGTTTCCGTGTTTCTGTTTCTATTCCGACACGGGCGCCCCCGGGTGGTGGGACGCCGGTACTACACGCACCGCCTGTTTATTTAAAGAGGGGCGGACCATTTGTTTACCGGCTAAAATATTTTTATTAAGTAAATTATTCTGTTTTTTTTCTTTCGTTTTTGCCTCTGAATTAGCATTTAGACTTTCATGTCAGGAAATAAGATCTATGTTTTCGTGACATGCAATTTTTTATTATTCAATAAACAAAACAATCAGTGTGCAGATAATAAGACTTTACAATAAATCACCTCTGGCCAAATCAATCAGATACAACTATAACAGTTGTTTGTTTGTTTGGTTTCATATTTGCACTATTGTTTTGTTAGTTAATTTAATTTAATATTATTCTATTCTATTGTTTGTATATATTGTGCATTTTTATATTTAATATTGCTTTACCAGTATGTATGAATGCTGCTGGACCGAAACAATTTCCCCTTGCGGGATTGATAAAGTATCTATCTATCTATCTATGCATCTATCTATCATCCATCCATCCATCTATCTATCTATCGTGTGTCCTTCCCCAATGCTCCCTCCACATCGAGTGTAAACCAAAGAACAGAAACAAGAGAGGTAAACAATAATTCAATTATGTGGTTTCATAAAGATACAAATAAGAAAATAAATACAGTAACATAAATAAATACATTAATAATCAGCACAGATTGAAGACTATGATCTCAGTATGCCGTATTTATAAAATCCTTTATTCCTCTCTGAATATATTTACGGAAAGTCAGACATTCAAACTTTTACTTAAAGCTACTTTTATTTATTGTTGACGTGGGTCGTCACTGTGGACGGAAGCAGTAGTATTTGCATAAAAATGTACTTCAGGTGCAAAAAGCAGAGCAATCATTCTGCCCATTTCAGAATCATATGAATTATATATTGTCGTAATTATTGATGCATTACTGCGTGTAACCCTTTTAATATTGCAGCTGGTAAGGGTGGAGCTAATTTTAATGACATATACTGCTAGGTAACTTAACTATGATATATCATCATTTATAAGTTGATTTTTATTTCGTATTAATAATTTTAACGTAGTGGAGTAAAAAATGAATGTACAATAATAATAACTATGATAAAGTTGCCATAAACTGGCAATACTCAAGTAAAGTTAATTTAAATGGTATTTAAGTACAGTACTTACTATAATATATATACTCATAATTATGCTATTATTATCTGTATAATAATAATAATAACGACTCTTATTATTTTAGCTCTTATTTTGACAGGTCTTCCCGGAAGTCTCGTCATACTCGTGCGCTTGACAGAACTGTAACTGATGGACGTCAACGGCTCTTTCAGCTCGTTAGGGTTCTCTACCTCCGACCGTTAGTCGTGTTAAAGCAGTGGCGTCGCAGTTACCGGTAAGACCCAACGGCTTTCATAACGTTTCTTTTCAAACCGTCAGAGTGACGGCGTGACGTCTTCTCTGCGTAGGCGTCATTCTGACTAGCTCGCGAGCTAACTGCCGTCAACCGCCCGCGCGAGGCGCTGCGGTTGGCCTCACTCAAACGGACGGAGACGGCGTGTTAAGTTGATTGTCACACCCGGGACACGGCCGGTTATCGTCGACCTCACGGGGTTATAATGTCCTCCTTAATGTGGAAACATAGTACAAACATTTCACAGTATGTTGGACGCAGAAGCACCAAACTACAGCCTCTAAAATTACCACTTTTAAATCATCCAAAAACAGCTGAATACGGTAATTTGTGTCAAAAGTACTCCTATCTTTTAGTAAACACAATGTAGAAATACTCTGTTACAAGTAAAAGTATTTGCATCAAAATATACTTATACACTTGTAAAGTTATTACCAAAAATAAAAAAGGATACTCATTATGCAGAATGAACCATTTACAAATATTATTATATTATTCACGTTATTATTTTCATTATTAATGTTGCAGCTGGTAAAGTGTATTTGATTTTAATTACTTATATGCTTCTTAGTAGCTTAATCTTTAGTAATAACATTATTAGTTGATTAGATTTTGTATTAAGATTCTGGATCTATTTATTAAATACATGTTTGTGTTGAGAAAAGTACAAATTCTGCCTCTAAAAATGGAAAAGTAAAGTACAAGTACCTCCAGTACAGTGACCAGTAAATACCTTAATACTTTTCTGTCAATCAATTAGCTGATAAACCTTTAAATCATCCAAAAACAGGTGAATAGGGTCATTTGTGTAAGAAGTACTCCTATCTTTTACTTAAGTAACAGTAAACAAAATGTAGAAATACTGTTACAAGTAAAAGTATTAGCATCAAAATATACTCATACACTTGTAAAGTCATTACCAAAAGGCTATTCATTATGCAGAATGAACCATTTAAAAATATTATTATATTATTCATATTATTATTTTCATTATTAATGTGGCAGCTGGTAAAGTGTATTTCATTTTAGCTATTTAAATACTTCTTAGTAGCTTAATCTATAGTAATAACATAGATTTTGTATTAAGATTCTGAATCTATTTATTAAATACATGTTCGTGTTGACAAAAAGTACAATTTCTGCCTCTGAAATATAGCGGAGCAAAAGTATAAAGAAGAAGAAAATGGAAAAATAAAGTACAAGTACCTCTAGTACAGTAAACACCTGAATACTTTTCTGTCAATCAATTAGCTGATACCTCCATTACTGATGACGGCTGCACTAAAAACATATATTTCCATCACGAGGCCTGAAGGCTGCCAGTGTTGCCAACTTGGCATCTTTGTTCTCTTGTTGTATTAATTCTTGGATCGAGTGCTGATGGCTTCTCTCACTGGAGAAGAGTTGGCAACACGGGGCGGGGTTTTTAATTTGGATGATTTTTTTGTTTTTATTCTGGCATGCTCTCGCTAGTTCCTTAAGATTACCGACCCGAGCTTTAAATTGGGTCGGCGCTGTTGTTGGTGAATGTTGTCTGTGATGTGTTTCATGGCCCCGATGAGAGCGCATTGAGATGGAAATGTTTAAAGTCAACCAGCCTGACGGCGTGAAGGTTGGGTCTTTCCATGAGTTGTGTCTTCGTGGGCGTTAATTACAGCGCCACCATGTGGCTGAGTGGAGTCGTGCTCGCACCTCATTTCCAGTTGACCATTGAATATGTACAGGTGTCGACGGCGAGAGACGAATCGTTTTTTTTATCCCATTTGAAATGTGCCATAAATTACACATTTGATGTTTTCTCGATTTTTTTAAAAGATAATTTCGCACAAATAAGTGGCATTTTTGTTCTAAAACTGTTTAAGTGTAATGCTGCGTTCACACCAAACGCAAAGCAAATTTTTTTTGCGCGAGTAGATTACATACAAAGTCGACGCGAGTAACGCGGATTTTTGATGTTCCCACGTTTGTGGGACTTCCACAACACGTACAAAGCAGAAATAGTGGTTCCTTCTTCCACGGTGGATGAAATGATAACTGTTTCCATGGAGATAAGACACGCCTCCTCTCCGGCGCGAAATGACGCGAATAGTCTGGCGAGTAAAGCGATGCGAAAATTGGCTTTGCTTTCGGTGTGAACGCAGCATGAGACTGAAAATATGTCGTTAGAAAGACGACACATCCAAAAGTCGCATCGGTGACGTCCCTCACACGAACAACGGTTGTTGTTTTTTTTTTTGCGCTTAATGGCGGAAAAAAGTTAACTCCTCAGGTAAGATAACGTTACATTTGTGCGCGGGTATAGTGAAGTACCGTAGCTAGCTAGCAAGCCAAGGTAGCGGCTTGGCGACGTGCATCGTGTGAGACGAGAGACGTAGTTCACTGAGCAGTTTCACGCGACAAACTGTGACTTTCTTCTTGCAAAATTATCTTTTTAATTGACAAACTTCATACAAAAAGTCACATTTAAAAAAAAAAACAACAAAAAAAAAAAGTTTGTGTTTTGCCGTTGACTGCTGTACATATTTATTCCAGAAGGAAAGACTTCGCCTTTTCTGTCGTGTTTGCACCTTCGGGGCTTGAATCTAGACTCATTTATTTTTAAACCCTTTTGTTATTCAGCATCAACGCAGAAGTCCAACGTTCACAATTCTTTAAACTCTGGTTTTGGTCTCAACAGTCGCTTCATCGGAGCTTGTTTACTGAAAACATCTGTAAACAACGTCGACGAGAGCAGTGAGACTGAAAGCTGTATTTAGCCGTGTTTTATAGCTTCTCACTTCAACCTACTGCAGAGAAGTGAGACCTCTGTGAGGCTACGTTCAAACCTTTGAATAAAGTGTCACCAATCGAGTTGCATTCTGGGTAATGTAGGCGCCATGTTTTGACAAGCGAAGACGATTGCGTGCAATGAAAAAGACAATATCTCCGGTGCCGCTGCATCAATTTGCAGCATGAGGAAAATTTAAAAAAAACGGAAATTGAGAGTTTCTCAGCCTCAGACACAGCTGAGTCTCATTAGTGACGTTAGATTTAATCACAGCTCGTTAAAACGTCGTGAGTCACAAATCAATCTGTCCGTTTTTTTTTTTTTTAAATCAGCGTTTTTGTTTCTGAGATTTAAAAAAAAACACGCTCCTCCTCCTGTTTCTCGCTGGCTGGCACGCGGCGAACACATCAGTTACACAAGACCAATCAGCCAGATGATGTCCGGGCCGCAGCGTCAGCTGGTCGCCTATCTCCATGGCAACCATCTCATCGACCTCTTGTTGCAGGTGTCGCTGGAAATGATCTCCCCGGCAGTCCGACCCTGAGGAGGAACGAACGCGCTCAGCCAGCCGAGGGCTGCAGATGGAGAATGGAGACCTGGGTCACATGGTACGTACATGCGTGTGCGTGTGCGTGTGCGTGTGCGCGTGTTTCCCGCAGACATTTCTTTGGTCTGAACTGTCCCGCTTTCCGGCAGTACAACGGCTGTGTTCAAAATCCCACACTAACGGTCCACGTGCTGAACATTACATATCAGTTTGTCCTGCATACTAAATATAGATTAAATGTGCCATTACCAGCAGCCCGTTCCCACTGACGTATACTGAAGCGATGCGTCTTCTCTGCGTCACATCACTGTATGGATCACGACGATGTAACTTCTAAATTGGAGCTGTATTTGAACAACATATATACCCTTAAACATCTGTTAGCTATGTAAAGGAATAGTGGATTAATGTCTACTCGAGCAGAGAATGAACCAATCACTACCAATAGAAATATAAGCATCGCATGTACGTAGTCATTGTTCATGCTTACCGTGCTCAGCTTTGCTGTCCTTGTTTTTAGCTGTTAGCAAGTTAAATTCCTCGTGTGAGCACACACTTACTTGGCCATTAAATCGTATTCTGGTCCATCCTGACACGCACAACATACTCGATTTGACTTCCCACTTTTAGCATGTCAGTATGCAATTTTGCACACAGCCAATGTCGGACATTTCAGTGATGACGCATGCTTTCGTGCTGCTGTGTGTGTGTGTGTGTGTGTGTGTGTGTGTGTGTGTGTGTGTGTGTGTGTGTGTGTGTGTGTGTGTGTGTGTGTGTGTGTGTGTGTGTGTGTGTGTATCGTTGCACGTCTATCTATGATCCATCCATCCATCCATCCATTTTCCTCCGCTTATCCGGGGTCGGGTCGCGGTGGCAGCAGGCCTAGCAGGCCGACCCAGGCTTCCCTCTCACCCGCAACACGCTCCAGCTCGTTCTGGGGGATCCCGAGGCGTTCCCAGGCCAGCTGGGAGATATAATCCCTCCAGTGTGTCCTGGGTCTTCCCCGGGGCCTCCTACCAGGTGGGCGTGCCTGGAAAACCTCTAACGGGAGGCGTCCAGGAGGCATCCTGATCAGATGCCCGAACCACCTCAGCTGACTCCTTTCGATACGAAGGAGTAGCGCCTCAACTCCAAGTTCCCTCCTGATGTCCGAGCTCCTTACCCTATCTCTAAGGCTGAGCCCGGCCACCCTACGGAGGAAACTCATCTCCTTACCCTCTCTAAGGCTGAGCCCGGCCACCCTACGGAGGAAACTCATCTCCTTACCCTCTCCCTAAGGCTGAGCCCGGCCACCCTACGGAGGTAACTCATCTCCTTACCCTCTCTCTAAGGCTGAGCCCGGCCACCCTACGGAGGAAACTCATCTCCTTACCCTCTCTAAGGCTGAGCCCGGCCACCCTACGGAGGAAACTCATTTCGGCCGCTTGTATCCGAGACCTCGTTCTTTCGGTCCCAGAGTTCGTGACCATAGTTGAGGGTCTGAACGTAGACCGCCCAGTAAATTGAGAGCTTTGCCTTCCGGCTCAGCTCCTCTTCACCAGGACGGTCCGGTGCAGCGCCTGTTTTACTGCTGCAGCCGCACCGATCCGCCGGTCGATCTCCCGCTCCATCTTACCCTCACTCGTGAACAAGACCCCGAGATACTTGAACTCCTTCGCTTGCGGTCGGCACTCCGTCCCCACCTGGAGGGAGCAATCCACCGGTTTCCGGCAGAGCACCATGGCCTCGGATTTGGAGGTGCTTACCCTCTATCTATGATGGGACCTTCAAATAGTTGTTTGAGGGTTGAAACTTGGTTCAAGGTTTCAGGATAGAATTAGGTTAAGATTCATCTCACATCAACTCAACAATTGCTGATACCGAGTTAAGTTGTGATGCCAGTGCTCTCTAAAGCCAAGGTCACGCTACAAAACTGTCAAGGTCGTCGGAGCGCTTGCGTTTCCATCGGCTTTAGCTCCCCGACAGATCCAGATATTTAGCGTTGTAGCCCGTTGTGACTTAAATAGACTGATGGCTACAACTTAGAATTTTATATTGACACTAACAAATAAACGGCCTTTAATGTGGACGGGTCACATCGCGAGCGAGTCCCAATAATTCCATGTATCCATATCCAATTACATTATATCAGTGACAGTCCTAGTTTTGAGATATTTCCTTTATCAAGAAATGAACAGTTTAGATTTCAATGTGGTTTAGTAAAAAAAAAAAACGTGGAGATGTAAATATATGTAGGTAAAATAAGCTGTTTTATGTGTGATATCAGATTTGCTTTTATTTTAAATATCCATGTGGGATAAAAAGGACTCAGCTGTGTAATCTGTGATCCCTTCTGCTCTTCTTCACTCCTGCTAGACTCCAGAAGTCAACTAGCCAAGTTCACGAGCACAAATTAGTCCTCGTTGTCTTGACTGCTGTTCCTGCTCCGTCCAGATGGGGGAGACAGTGACTCTGAATGTGGGCGGCTGTGTGTACAGCACGACTCTGTCCACGCTGCAGCGCTACCCCGACTCCATGCTGGCGGCCATGTTCGGAGGAGACCTCCCCACCGTCAGGGACGCACGCGGAAACTACTTCATCGACCGCGACGGCCCGCTGTTTCGGTGAGAGGGTGCAGCTGGCCGATCACATGACTCGGTCACGTTTGAATGTCCCCACGCCGATCGCAACACGTCATCGGGTAGAGACGAAGGTGCTTTGCTCCTGTTAGCTGGCAAAACTTTCTCCAGGATGCAGTGACACAAAATGGATCAGTTTTTGAAAAACAAAAACAAAAGTGACGTGGGAGACAACCCTCTGCCAGCAAGGCCACATTAAAGTACCATGAGTGGGCTCTCCCACAATCCCCCAAGCACCATCACAACTCAGCTATGGCCCCGGCCAACCTGCGCAAACATCAACCACGCTTAATTTACACACAATAAAACTTCAACAGGGAGAACTGCTAGAATGTTTTTAATTTCTCTCTCTTGTGTCTGAGTAAAAAACCTGCTGCACAGCATCCCGTTGCGCTCCTGATAGTGCAAAGCCGAACCACACACAATTCAAGCTTTCAAGCTTTTCTCTTTCTCCCTGTGATTAAATAAATAATTCACCCGTGCCCCATGAGCCCTTTTAAGTCGTCAGATCCCGGGGCTCGAGCCTCGGTACGGCCGTGCATTAAAACGGCTGTGGTGATGAAATATGACCCTGAATACATTACATTTGGATTCATGACGGCAGGCAGTGATGGGTAGCAGAATATTTATTCAGGTCATTACAGCTGACGGTGGCATAACACGTATTTATAGCCCCGCTTATTTTTTTAAAATGTTTTCATCATGTTATGGTTTCTTTTCTGATTTATTTGGGACAATGGTCCTTGGACATCTTTAAACAATCAGAACGGGGCCTTAAGTTACAAGCTGATTTCTTCTCAGAGTCTTTATAAACTATATATATTTGTGATCTGTTTTCAAAGACTTGCATCCTCGGTAGGAACCAAAGGGGTTGAGAACCACAGACAGGGTAGGGAACGTAGACTGTACATAAGAAGTGGACGTGGTCACCATGACGTCACCCTTCGGTTTGTGGACTGACGTTTTGAAGCTTTGGGTTCAGCGTTTTGGCCGTCGCCATCTTGGCTTTTTTTGCAACCAGTAAACGGAAGTGACCATATAAGGACTGCGGGCGAGTGGCGTAGACATACCATATATGGCTATGGTAGCGGTAGTGACCTGTCAATCACCTTGTAGCCCCGCCCCTAAAGCATACTCTACTTTATGGTCTGTTTGACTCTAAATGGACCATAATTTACTAAATGAACATCACGCTGTATTGAAGAAGACTTGAAACTAGAGATTGAGACATAAACTCATGTTTACAATGTTTACTGAGGGAATAAATCAATACAATCTGTTTTCTTTTTGCAACCAGAGGAGTCCCCTCCTGCTGGCCGGTAGAGATAATACAAGTTGAAGACATTTCAACAGCATTGGCTTCACTTTTTAGAACCGGAAGTTGCCGCCTGGTTGGGAAGTCAAAAAGTATTGAGAGATGAACCAACGCATTGTTGGTTTTGGACTTTTCATGGGATTTGTTGATAATATGAAGACTAACAATCAAACCTAAAGACAGGAGTTAATACAATTTTGAGAATAAAGATGAAACTTAAACGTCAGAAAAACCTAAACAAATGTTCTCCCTCTGGGGTTGAGTCTCCCTTCCCTTCCTGTCTTGACTTTAACTGACAGTTCAGACTCTTACAGAATCATCAGCTCAGCACTTTGGGCTGATCCTGTCTTGGTTTCTGCTGTTTCAGCTACATCCTCAACTTCCTGCGGACGTCTGAGCTGACGTTGCCGTGCGACTTCAAGGAAGCTGAGCTGCTCAGGAAGGAGGCTGACTTCTATCAGATTGAGCCCCTGATTCAGTGTCTCGGAGACCCCAAACCCCTGCTGTCCTACCCCACTGACACTTATGAGGAGTTGGTGGAGCTGTCCAGCACTAGGAAGCTGTCCAAGTACTCCAACCCCGTCGCAGTCATCATCACCCAGCTCACCATCACCACCAAGGTCAGCGTAGATACATGTAGAAATATCATGGCAGGATATTCTGTGATACCAAAACCTAATTAAATGCATTATAATTTAATTTCTACTGAGGTATTTCAGTCCAGGTTCATACATTTGTCTTTTCCTTAAATGGGCACATTCACATCTATACCTTCATTCTGACAAGAATTTACTTTTAAAATAATGTAATTGATTGTTTTATGAGATTCTGTTAAATTCAATAACGTCATACACGGTCAATCTGTATTGTGCTGCACATCAGTTAGTTTGATTGATGGAGAGCATTTAGATATTGATTTTTTTTTACTGTGGACATTTAACTTTGCTTTTGAAAAATGGTAAATCCCTAACATTTGTGTTGGAAGACAGGAGCTCAGAATGGGCCCGTCGATGAAGTCTGAACTTCTGCTCCAACACTTTGGCTACTCTGTTATTTTGCTGCTATTTGAGTCCAGAAAATGTTCAAAGAAATCACTGGAAGCGGTCAGAGTTTGATGCAATAGAGTTAATTATTTGAGCAAGGAGTGAACCCGAGCAGACCCCGGGGTCCAACTGAATTCCTCTGAACACTGTCTTACATAGTTCCTCCGTCTGGTCCGCCTTTATTTTTAAACTCCTCCTTTGTTGCCCTGGAGATAATGGTGTAATATTGTATGGTACCATCCAAGTGTCATTGAAAGTCCCATAAAATAAAATAAAATTCATGCATTGACCTTGAATGGTTAAGGTTAGGCATTAACCTCTATATGTTAAGGTTAGGCATTGACCTCTATATGTTAAGGTTAGGCATTAACCTCTATATGTTAAGGTTAGGCATTAACCTCTATATGTTGAGGTTAGGCATTGACCTCTATATGTTAAGGTTAGGCATTGACCTCTATATGTTAAGGTTAGTCATTGACCTCTATATGTTAAGGTTAGGCATTGAACTCTATATGTTAAGGTTAGTCATTGACCTCTATATGTTAAGGTTAGGCATTGACCTCTATATATTAAGGTTAGGCATTAACCGCTATATGTTAAGGTTAGGCATTAACCGCTATATGTTAAGGTTAGGCATTGACCTCTATATGTTAAGGTTAGGCATTGACCTCTATATGTTAAGGTTAGGCATTGACCTCTATATGTTAAGGTTAGGCATTGACCTCTATATGTTAAGGTTAGGCATTGACCTCTATATGTTAAGGTTAGGCATTGACCTCTATATGTTAAGGTTAGGCATTGACCTCTATATGTTAAGGTTAGGCATTGACCTCTATATGTTAAGGTTAGGCATTAACCTCTATATGTTAAGGTTAGGCATTGACCTCTATATATTAAGGTTAGGCATTGACCTCTATATGTTAAGGTTAGGCATTGACCTCTATATGTTAAGGTTAGACATTGACCTCTATATGTTAAGGTTAGGCATTAACCTCTATATGTTAAGTTAGGCATTGGCCTCTAAATGGTTAACGGTAAGCATTGACCTGGAATTGTTAATGTTAGGTACTGAACTGGAATAGTTAAGGTTAGGCATTAACCTCTATATGTTTAAGGTTAGGCATTTACCTGGACTAGTAAAGTGTAGGCATTGTCCTTAAATGGTTAAATCCATGCATTGACCTTGAATGGTTAAGTTTAGGCATTAACCTCTATATTTTTAAGGTTAGGCATTGACCTGGAATGGTTGAAGTTAGCCATTGACCTGTATTGGTTAAGCTTAGGCTTTAACCTGGAATGGTTAAGCTTGGAAATGAACCTAGAATGGTTAAGCTTAGGCATTAACCTGGAATTGTTAAGGTTTAGCAATGACTTGGACTAGTAAAGTGTAGGCATTGTCCTTAAATGGTTATGTATAGGCATTGGCCGTAAATGGTTAAATCCATGCATTGACCTTGAATGGTTTAGTTTAGACATTGACCGTGAATGGTTTAGTTTAGACATTGACCTTGAATGGTTTAGTTTCGGCATCAACCTGGAATGGTTTAGGTTAGGCATTGACCTTGAATGGTTTAGTTTAGGCATTTGACCTTGAATGGTTTAGGTTAGGCATTGACCTTGAATGGTTTAGTTTAGGCATTGTCCTTAAATGGTTAAATCCATGCATTGACCTTGAATGGTTTAGTTTAGGCATTGACCTTGAATGGTTAAGGTTAGGATAGGTTATTTTTGGAAAATTCTAGGTTACCATTTAGACACAACCAGTAATCACATAACTCTCTTCTTTCTTTTTTTTTAGCTTCATGCAATGTTGGAGTCCATCTCCAGCAGTTTCACAAAGTGGAACAAACACATGATGGACACCAGAGACTACCAAGTGTCCTTCACCTTTGGACCATGTGACCACCAACAGGAAGTCGGCCTGCGTGTCCATCTGCTGGACTTCATCTCCAAATCTGTACGTGGCTTTTATCTCGTCTTTAACATCGATGTGAAGAAATGATCTTTCAGCTAGAAAACACTGTTGAGATCATTCGGAGTACTTTAACTTCTGACATCAACACCATGAAATTAGATCGTAGCTTGTTACTGCTAGCTGGTGTTTTTTAGCTTAATGGTCAATATTATAGTTTTTACGTTATTGAAAAACATGAAGGCTGATGTTTTTCATCGCTTACATGTGTTTTGCATTTAAAAAAGAGTCAACCAAGCTTTTTTTTTTTTATATAATGGCTAATAGTAAAATTATGACTCAGTTTTGACTGTCTCATTATTTTCCAGGGTTTCACAATACGCAACACACGTGTTCACCACATGAGCGAACGGGCCAATGAGAACACAGTGGAGCATCACTGGACGTTCTGCCGACGAGCTCACAGAGTGAACGGCTGACAGATGAACTGATGGTTTGGACTTACTGACAGAAGACGTCGTCTCTGTGTCGACTGACGGACAAACGGACAGAGACCTGTTAGTGGTGGCTTTGTTGTTATGTGTTCATATGTTGGATGACGTGTGTCGTTTTTTTAATCAAAATGAAGTCTTTTCTTTTGGAAAGAGAGGTCATTTTTTTGGGAAAGTGAGGTCATTTTTTTTTGGGAAAGGGAAGTAATTTTTTGGAAAGTGAGGTCATTTTTGACTCGTTGCTATTTCCCTCAGCACAACGAGAGCTTTTTGGAAGGCTAGCAAATTAGCCACATGTGGTACATTATCGTGAGATGTTTTGGATTTATTCGACTATCACATATAGCTGCAATGTTCCGGTAAGCGTATGGCCACAGTATGTATTTATGGTACCTAAATACTGTATATCTGACATATCAGCAGTATCGCAGATCTGTTGTACATCAATGACGAGGAAATAATATTATTTGCAAATAAAACAATCTGGAAAATTATGATCTCAGGTCAATTCTTTTACCCACCTTTAAGTTCTCCTTTTTGTCCACACTTCTCACAGAAATGGGCCAATGTTTGAGAACCCCCTGATATTTACTACGCTGTGTGGTAAGGGAAATATGTTCCTGTTAGAACATTTATAGTTCACTCAACACCGGACAGTCAAACATATAAAAGCTTGCACAGCAGGCTTGTAAACCATCTCACTCGGTGCTCTGTGTGCTATCTTTATGCTCTGTCTCGATAGAAAATGACCTCTAAGCAAAGTCCGTTGACGGTGAAAGTGACATAGAGGAGAATGTGTCTGAGACTGAGGGTAATGTTGAGGAGGACCTTGGTTATAAGGCATCCTCCTCTGAAGAGAATCATACTCTAGGGGTTGATCCTCCTGTTGTCTCTCAACCACCAGCAGATTCTGTTCTCGCTTGGCCTCCAAAAGTGGACATGTTAACCTCCAGAAATGGAAAGTCATGGTCCTTCTCCTCACTTGAACTGCATTGGGACAGTTAGACAGACTTGGATGAGAACCACTTGCAAGCTTACATTGGGTTGTTCATTTTGGCAGGAGGGACGAAGTCAAAAGGCAAAGCAGCAACAAGCTTTTGGAATGCTGCCGCTGGAAGAGCAATATTTCCAGCCTCCATGTCTCTGAAGACTTTCCATGCTTTCTTCTGCTTTGTGACACAACTCACAATGATACAGGATGAAAGGGCCATGTGGGCCCAGACGTGGCCCTTTCTTTACAATCCAGGCCCTCACATAAACTTTTGATGAATGTCGTGGTTGCGCCCATGTCACGCAACCACGACATTCATCCACCAGCCCACTGTATTGACGCAGCGCTGTTGTTGGTTCAAACGCAGCCTTAAGCTTAGTTTAAGGCTGGAACGCGCGCCAGAAGATGACGTAATTAAATTGGCCGCCTGCCAAGGCTCCCGGTAGTGGTTGCGGTGCTTGGTTGTGCACCAAGCTTTTTTTTGTTTGTTTTTTTTAATATAAATATATACTCATGGTTGTCACCATGTTGTGAGCCGCTGCAGATGACGCGCGAGCCACAAACGTTGTGCATCTCTGCGCAATGCAAAGCAAAAGTGCACAACTAAGCACCGGGACCACTACCGGAGTTATCACTCACGACGCGCAATCGGTCAATTTCATTTTCTGATGCGTGCACCTTGTTCTGGCTTCACTATGGCGAGTATAAAGTAAGCTTTAGTATAATCTACTTGGTGTTATTTTTAACAGCTTCATGTATTTGTACATAAATAGACCATAAACAACCTGTGAAAATTTGCAATGGTACTTTTTTCTGTGTTATTTTCTTATTTCTTTGTGTTTTCTCCTGACCACCAGGGGGCGACTCCTCTGGTTGTATAGAAGTCAAAGCTTCATGTGTTAAAGCTGCATTCTCTCTCCTGACCACCAGGGGGCGACTTCTCTGGTTGTATAGAAGTCAAAGCTTCATGTGTTATAGCTGCATTCTCTCAGCTGACCACCAGGGGGCGACTCCTCTGGTTGTATAGAAGTCAAAGCTTCATGTGTTATAGCTGCATTCTCTCTCCTGACCACCAGGGGCAGACTCCTCTGGTTGTATAGAAGTCTATAGAAAATGACTCTACTTCTCTCTTGATTTATTCCCTCAGTAAACATTGTAAATATGAGTTTATGTCTTTATGTCTTATGTATCTTTTCTTTATATCTTTAGTATATATTTCTTTCTTTGTACTCCAGCTAGCGTATTCGCTATTAAGGGCTTATCCCGGTTTCTGAAAACAGGATATGGTGTTGACGTGTGAAAACACATAAACGAAATACTCCAAAAACCCGATCATAAACGGGATTTTCCTGTCCATGTGAACAGTCCCTAACACTGATTCACTAGATTTTGTAATGTGCTGATAGCTTCATTTCCAGTCCAGATTTTAATGCTAAATAGAGGTTAAGGAAAAAGTAAAAAAATGCTAGACGCTGTGCGAGAGTTTGATTAGAGGGCGTTAACATTCTTTTATTTCATGATTTAGGTTAGTCCTAAACGGTCGACTCTATCTCAGAATCGACCTTGCAAGATTAGGACTGAAACAGTAGATGACGTTTTGAGCAATTTTCAACCCTGAAATTTACTTTTTTTTCAAATAAATTCGGAACACCAGCATTGTTTCAACAAAGTCAGATTATTTAGTTTAGCTTTAAAATGACATCACATGTGGGGGGGGAGGCTTTGCCAACTTGCCTTTGCTGGTCTTTTCAAAATGGCAGCCATTACAACAAGCATATTTTATGGAAAAAAAGAAAGGTAAGCATGATATTCATATTTAAAATGTTTTTTAATGTTATATTTTGATTGTTTTTAGTAAGTAAGCATCGAAGGAGTAATTTCAGTGAGCTGAGCTTATTTATTGTCATAGGAAAAACAACACATATTTTAACGTACACTGTAGTGCATGTCAGGACTTTGTACTTATGTTTAGTAGACAGCTCTATGACAGAGGCAGAGAGGATTCTTAACAGAATCATTGAGGGAGATTCAGACCAAGACCTGTCAGAAGATGAGAGTCCAATGGCCGAGACAGGAGCCAGATGAAGTTGAACAAGATGCAGGGCCAGCTGAGGTTTTTAATCAGAACAAAAATGGAAGGATAACCTACCGAGATGTGTTCTAGGATAATAAATACAAACAGGGATATCTGTTTTTACAAATGACACATTAATTACAAGGATAGACGTATTAATCTAGTGCAAAAGGGTTGTAAGTGAACTATCCCTTTAACATTTTTATAACACATTAATTGTGCTAAATTGTTAAGTGTGCTTTGTCTTTCTCTTAGGTTCATACCTGTGTTGGAAGAATACAGAATTGCACATG
Organism: Ophiodon elongatus; assembly: GCA_016806645.1. Taxonomy (NCBI): domain Eukaryota; kingdom Metazoa; phylum Chordata; class Actinopteri; order Perciformes; family Hexagrammidae; genus Ophiodon; species Ophiodon elongatus. The sequence continues at coordinate 66,175 of JACSYO010001768.1, read as the reverse complement.
ATGGTACCCAAATAAGCCGTAGAGACTAGAGCCCACAGCAGTACTTCTAGCAGTACATTGACGAGGAACTAATTAATGATCTGTCCTCCTTCACCAACCAACGCATGGTGCAGGATTCAGGCTGCAGCTTGAACACAAAGCCAGAAGAGATCGAGACCTTTTTAGGTATCTCAGTGTACATGGTATGCCTTGGATATCCGAGAATTAAAATGTATTGGGCTGCCAAAACAAGAGTCACGACTATAGCCGAGATTGTTTCTACAAGTTCAGATCTTCACTGAAAGGTGGTCAATGATCTGAATGTGCCAGAATAGGAAAAGAAAAAAAGATCCACTTTGGAAAGTTGGACCAATTCGGAAGAGAGTCTTTCAAGGTTGTCTCAACCTACCCAGGCCAACAAAGGTCTGTATTGATGAACAGATGGTTCCATTCACCGGCCGGTGTCCAGTTCGTCAGTTTGTGCCTGGGAAACCGAATCTGACAGGATTAAATGTGTTCGTTCTTGCAAGTCCAGGTGGCTTAGTGTTTGACTTTGAAACCTACATGGGAAAGAACACCTTTGCTCAAGTCCAGCAGATTGGAATAGGTGGAAATTCAGTCATGCGCTTCACTGAGACGGTTCCCAGAGGAACACTAGTCAACTTTGACCGGTATTTCACCACCATCAGTCTTCTAGATGCTCTTCAGGAAAGGGGCCTGACTGCTACAGGAACAATTCAGAAGAATCAAATTCCAAAAGAGTGTCACTTCACTGCTGACAAGGTCCTGAGCAAAAAACCAAGAGGTTCATCAGAAATGATTGTACGGAGACCTGATGAAATTGCAATCACCAAGTGGATGGACAACAAGCCTGTTGTCGTGGCATCAACCACCCATGGGATTGAGCCCCAGAATACCTGTTCCAGAAGGTCAAAGGCCTTGCAACGACCTGCAAATAACACCTCCCAGTACCTGGAGTTCAAACTCCTCTTGGCTGAGGAACTGATAACCCAGGGACAGGCATGTCAACGAGAACAGAGCGACTCCGTAAATCAAGAAAAGGAAGCCCCACCCAGATGAGAGAATAAGGAAATATGGTGCAATCCATTTGTCCAAAATGGTCAACAACCCAAGGCCTTCCAGATGCAGAATGCCTGGGCGCAATAGTAGAATATATGTGAGATATGTGAAGTGGGAAATGTTCATTTGTGTCTCGAAAAAATCACAATGCTTCATCAGATACCATCAATGAAGAAACTCGAGTGCACTCTCTGCCAACATTGTTACAACGTTTTGTGGTGTTAAATAAAGCCGTTTGGGAGTTAGGCACCTTTCTGTGATTGGCCACGGCCATTGCAACACACCCTTTTGGCCAGTGGGTGCGGAAAGTTAATGAGTTCAAGGTTGACCCATGAACTACTTTCAATGTTCATACATTTTTGAGATCCTGCTGACAAACTGGAGATTTTTTTATTCTGTTAATGTTTCACACGCCACATTAATGAAGTCCTGTTGTACACTACAGTGCACATGTTGTAAAATTTTAATAAACTCACCTTTAAAAATGTAATCTTTGCAATGTGTTTTTTACCACCCCAACACTTAATTTATAAAAAAATTATAATAATTTAAGCTGGAAGCAGCGATGTACGGGCCCTCGCATCTTTGCACATGTCGGGGGTACTGGCGGGATGCCGGCTCATGCGGCCGAGAATGTCTGCGACCATCGGACAAAGCATCTACGACTTAGACGGTTTTTTTTTTGCATAGAGTGGCGCTGGAAGTTATGCTTTGCAAACAGTTCACCACTTCCTGTAACCATTGTATGGCACAAGACAACATGCATCAACATGCATTATACTGCTCTATAATAAGTGTAGACAACATCATGTAAATGTCATGTAATTCGGATGCTGTTTGTAACATAACACTGACTTCCTGTTGCCAGTAGGTGGTGCTATGACTGAGTGAAAATTGGCTTGTCGACATACTTAGGCCATGACTTTTATCAAGCAAGGCCAGTTTGGGGCAGATTCGAGCAAGTCCAGTGGAGTTACATGAGCTTGTTTAATGGACAATTCACGTAAAATGCCCACCACGCCACGGCTATGCCGTTCCGTCAAACGTAAAGCTTTTGATAACTTTTAATCACAAAGGTCTTTAGATTGTACTGACTAAATTTGAAGTGGATCTGAGGAATTCCCTGGGAGGAGTTTGTTAAAGTATAGCGCCTAGGCATGTGCAAAAAAGAATGGAAAAATCACTCAAAAATCTAAATGGCTGACATTTTTTAGAGCATGGTTCCAAGAGACTTTTACACGCACCTAACAAATTTCATATATGTAAGGCGAAACATAGCGCTAGGGCTGCTGTTTGTTTTTTTTTATTTGTAGGGGGCGCTATTAAGGCAATTTTTGACAGCAAAGGCCAAAACCCATATCAAATATTTATCTGATCTTGTCAACTGGCTAGGAGTAGTACATCAAAGTATAAAAACGTATAATTTCCTTTTTCCAGTAGGTGGCGCTATGACTATGTGAAATTGTTTGCATGGAATTGTGTTCAGGCCTGAACTAGTATCATGCAAAAGAAATTTGGGGCAGATTGGATAATGTGCCTTGGAGTTACAACAACTTGCACAAAATGGGTGGGAAATGGCTGCCACCCCACGTCAAGGCCGTTCAATGACAACTCGCCATTTTGATAACTTTTCATAGATCACTCTGATCAAATTAGAAGTTGATTGTAAAAATGTTGTAGGAGGAGTTTGTTAAAGTATGCCTGAAAACAATGAAAAATGGCTAAAAATGCAGACATTGGGCAATTAACTGCAGCGCCCCCTAGTGTTTTAATATAATGAAAATGGCAGGGTAAGTTAAAGGATGCGATGTGAGCATATGCTACAAATTTGGTGATGATAGACCAAGTGTTTTTGAAGTTGTGTATTGACATACAAAGCCACGTCCCTTAGAAGTTCATTGGTCCATGTCTTCTATACATGATGAGATATCAACAAGCTTTTGATAACTTTTGATGACATTGATCCAATAATGATCGCCAGAAAATTCTGTAGCAATCAGACCCAGCCTTTAGGAGTTCGCAGAAATGTTTTCCACCAAATTCAAAATGGTGGCAAATCAAAGTAGGCGGAGCTTAATGCTCTGATTGACTTTTTTGTAGAGCAGACGGAACTGGGCATGTGTCGAATTTCAAGTCAATCGGTCATAGATGGGTGTGGCCTTTCAAACTTAAAAACAACTCTAGGGGGCGCTATAGAGCCATTTCTTTATACCCAAATGCGAGAGCCCTAAAATATCAAATTTTTCATCAGTCCTGATATGCATGTGAATTTTGGGGAATCCTGATATGGATGTGAATTTTGGGGAATCCTGATATGCATGTCAATTTTGGGGAGTTTTGGAATATGATAAAGACCCCAAAAAGGCAATTCAATTGGCAGAAGAAGAAACACTACAGTTTCAATCGGGCCTTTGCTGGCCCGACAATGTCGGTGCTCGGGCCCCTAATTAAAACACTTTTTTTTGGGGTCTCAGGAGGTTAAAGTAAATATTTGCCTTCAAAACATGGTAGAGTGGTAGAAGTATGAAATTGTACTTAGTTAGCCTTGGTTGGTTGGTTGCGTGACGTGTAAGCCACGCCCAGTCGTGACGTCACAATTCCCTTAGGCTTCATGGTTGAGAGGAGCCAGTGTTTATAATTATAATAATTATTGTGATATGCAATAAAGACTTGTTTTTTGGTTGTCTCGTAATTTTTGTTTGTGGATTTTGTTTCAGACATGATTTAAAAAAAATTTAATTATAAAAAAATAATTATCGGTTGAACACACGAGAATATGTTTCCAGTGGCTTGCGCCCGTTCCCCACCCCCACCCCCTCGGCGGGGTTAACAGAGCCCGCCCCCCTCTCCTCGCTCCCCGGCTGCCTCCGCCTCTCTTCCCCCTGGTCTGTCATCCACACCGCTGTTGTTGCAGCCATTTTACCGTGGAGCGTCGGCGCAGCGGTGACCGGAGGAGGAGGATGCCGAGCCAGCGCCGTTAAAAGGTAAAAACCGCCTCCTTCTTTTTCTCGCGGAGCGCTTTCCACCCGCGTCGGTAACCTTCACGGCTCCGACCCGTCAACCGCGGCGGAGAAGGTTCCGGCGGAGCGGGGCCGAGGGGCCTGGTTGACCGGAAGGGCTGCGGGAGCCTCCGCCACTCGTAGCCGCTCAGACAGAAGAAAGATCCGCCGGCGGAGCGTTCGGCTCCTCGGCAGTTCACAGGTCCGGGTGGGAGAAAAAAAAAAAATGGCGACGTCTTTCATCAAAAAGCCCTGAAAGTTGTGTGTGAGCTTCTGCGTGGACATATCTGGATCAGTTGAGGCTTCTCACTGCCGCTTCGTGAAGGAAGGGGGCGCTCGAGAGCTACGTCATCACGTCGCTCTGCGCACGTTTTTCGTAGCTCAACGCTGATTGGCTGTTCTGGTTTTTTGTATGTTTAAAAAAAAAAAAAAAGTAGTGACACCATTTGTAGGTTTTCTTTGTTCTTGTCGATTTGAGTTAAGACGTTGGTGTGTTTTTTTTGTTTCGTTAGTTGCGTGTCGACCTGTAATCATCGCGGACGTTTGAGGGACGAAAAGAAGTTGGTGAGTTATCGTGGTCGACGACTTAAATTATGTACGATCCTGACTGTAAGAAGCCGTGTGACTCGTCGGCTTTCTGACGATCGATAGGCCTCTGGAGGCGAGGGGCTGTATTTCGGGGAATCCAGCGGATAGCTCGACCCAGACCTCATTTTCTGTACGCTATTGTCGCTATGTGAGACTGGAGTTGAGACAACGTGTTCGACCGGATTGTTTTACAAGTAGCCAGTTCATAAGATGCATTTTAAGCCAATAAAATGCAACATTATTGTCCGATGGAAACCAGTCTGATACCTAAATCTTGTATTGTTGCCTACTGTTAACTGAGTTGTGCTGGCATGTTCCCGGTTGGCCGGCGTGTTAGTTGTTACCTCGCGAAATAGATTTTTCAGGATTGAGCCTTGCAGTTCTTGGGAAACCAAGGCTGTATTGGAAAGCACAGACTAACGTACGGCTTACTTAATCTTTATATTGTATTCTGCCTACTAAGTTGATGATTGAAGTAAAATCAAGCAATACGTCTACATATTGATCACGATGTTCGCTAGCTAGCTACCATTGAATATAATTTGCTCATTACAAATGTAAATCAACATTACCTCTTCCACTCAGTTAAATATGTTCTAGTATTATTGGAAAGGCAAATTTGTTTTCTACAGTACATTATGTCAGCTATGTTTTTTCTTTTTAACTGTACTGTTTCGTCATTCGCCATAATTCTGTAATTATTTTATCCAACGGAAGTCAATTTTGTGTCACTCTTTGTATGAATAGTATGTCAATGTGTTGTTACCTCCCAAGCTGTAGTTGTTCTCCAATGTAGGTCACCAAGCCTCTTAATGCAGCCTCAAAGATGCGAGGATACATTTTGCTCTGCTACTTTCTGGTCTGCTAGGGCCGATAGACAAACAACAACAACAATCAATCCAGGATGCATGCTCAGCATGGGGGTAGAAAATGCGTTGTCACAGTGTAATGATCATGAATATGTTCAGTATTTAGTAAAGTTGGCCTTTTTGATAGTAATCCACAACACAGAAACAGACTGTGATTCTTAATTTGACCTCTAGGTATCAAACTTGACTCAACAGCAGCTCCACCAAAACTCGTAGAAGCAGCTTGTCACTAAAACGAGACTAGCTGGTCCACCTTAAAGGTCGGCCCACCTTACCTGGGCCGAGGTTGACGTTATCTTGTGGGCTAACCCTCTTCAATTAAATCAGCAGGTCGCAACCAAGACGCGGGAACTTTGCTTGGGTCTTGAAGAGTTGAAGCATTCATTCACCAACAGCCAAAGCTCGATCTCTTGACTGAACACCGCTCGCTAACGTTATGGCCCACCAGGCTTGCAATACTTTGGCTGTCCATAAACAGTCTGGTCTCTTCGCCCCTCCCCCACTCCCCCCCCCCTCCCTAAAACAGCGCCATTGCGCTGGATATGGCGCACAGTTTCCTGATGTAAGCTACTTGTTTATTTTTCCTCAATATGTCATAATGAAAAATGACGGTTGGCATAAACTCAAACTGGTGTGAGTTTGTACACCTGACCATCGAAACCGTAAATTGACTCCTGTATTAAGAAAATTAAGTAACTTGTTGGAAAATTGTCAGACTGTTTTTAAGGCAAAATTGTTGCAGTACTCCTGGCTAGCTAACATGGTGCGTAGTCCCGTGAGAAGCAGCAGCAGCAGCAGCAGCAGCTAGTAGCAAAGACAATTCTAACCGACTTTCTAAGTTTATATTAACACCCAGCGTTTTTTTCTCTGAAAGACTATCCACCACAGGCCATAAATAGATCGCAATGGCTAATTTGGCACTCTGAGCTAACCAGTTTGGTTTAGTCTTGAGAAAATGAACATTTCTATCCATTACTTTTATGTTGTATAGGTTATGACATTTTTTTTATGGCATACTATATTATGACTTTTTTATGACATACTATACTGTGAACCTTTTATTACTTATTTTTAATGACACACTAGGCTGTGACTTTTTATGACACACTATACTATGCCTTTCTTTATGACATACTATAGTATGACATACTAGGCGTTGACCGTTTATTACTTTTTTTATGACGTACTAGGCTATGACTTTTTATTACACCTTTTTATGACACATTACATTATGAATTTTATTTAAAGACCAGATTATTAAATAATAACGGTTAACTTACCAGGTGGGTCAGTTTTGAGATAATGAATATTTCCAACTATTACTTTTAGTACATTTGTATAGTTTAAGCCAAAAAAAAACAACTTTTAATGATGATCTACCCATGAACTGTCATTGTGGTTTACTTTCTACCCCTGATACGTGTGTGCACTTGAGAATACTTTTGAGGTCAATTCTTGTTGTCAACCATGTTATTTACTGGCTTTTAAGCCATATTTTCACCCTGAAGTGGTTGCCCCTGGCTAATTTTAGAATTGGGTCGAAATTAATCTTGATCGGTTGTCATCCGACGAACAGTTTGAGAGGGTCACGAGTACGATCAACGATCAGGTTCTCAGACAATCGGATAGATTTCTGGTTTGTCCGAAATTTGGGTCGGCTGTCTTGCAGTTCCATGGTCTGAATTTCCATCATGGCTGCCATTAAGAGATTCATCATAAACTGTTGTGAGCTTGTTTTAATACGATTGGAGTAGCATTTTACATTCTGTGGCCAAAATTGTAGTCTTGAGACTGCTGTGATATGCTATGACTATGCTATGACTATGCCTTTCTCTCCATTGTTGTGGATGCAGTTGTTGGATTAAAGAGTTGTGTGAATCTTCACATTTTGCTATCATGTACATGTTGGCCATTAACTAACAAACTGGCTCAGAAATACCAAGGAAATATGTGATGATGTTAGAAAGTGTCTTTATGGCGTAGTTTGTCCACCAGAGAGAACCGACAACTTTATTTTAACTGACCAACTAAACTGTGCTGACAACATTTGAGTTACTTTGTCCCAACACTCCAGCAAACACTTCACTTTGCCAGTTTTGTTAAGCTGCGTTTTGTCCTGTAATTACGCTTTGCGACTAGTGCCCAGGTTGATTGTCTTTGATAGCCACCCTTTTAACTGGTGTTTTGGTCGCTGTGAAATTGTACTTGATCCAATGAACAGGAATGAACACTAGAAAAATAAGCTCAGTTATTCAGAGAAAAATTGTGGCCATTAAATTGGACAAATATAATGAAAAACATCGCCCAAAAACTACTGAAAAAAAACAAAAGCTGAACTTTTGTTGGACTATTTGTTTCCTTGAATGCACCGCAATTGATAGCTGATTTGTGAAGTTGAAATGAGGGGTTATTTATATGTTATCTCATCATTTCACCACAAAAACATAAACATGGTGTCGGCTGGCTAGAGGCAGTTCGGGAGGGAGATTTCATTTCCAGGAAATATCACAATGTAAAACCTGTATTTTCTGTTTTTTAAAAAAGATAGCAAGTACTACTCGCCCATCTTTTAAGTTCTTACGTCTCCAGTCTGATCTTGAGCTCACAGCTGATCGATACGTTGTTTGTTTACAACAACGCTCGCTGCTGCAAAACAATGTCACACTCTGTGTGGTTGAGTTCTCTACCGTCATTAAAGTTTTTGTTGAATTATTCCTCGTTCAGTTTGACATCCTGCCGTGCTATGCCAAACAATTTGTAAACAATGTGGTTCATTCTTTTTTACGACTTGCCCAATTCGGCAGTAATTTTTAGTTTGCAGTGAAATTTTTGGTCTCTACCCACATAGTCAACATTACTGATGATTATTTATCGAAAATCTCACTGTGTATATCTTGTAAAAGCAGCAATGGTCAATCGTATTATATTGTCTCAATATCGAGGTATTTGGTCAAAAATGTCTTTATATTTGATTTTCTCCATATCGCCCATCCCTCGAGTGACCAAGATGCACTCAACTAGGCCTAATTCTGAAAATGTATCAAATTTCATATCAATTCCTTGTCACCGACAGCACTGCTTTTAACACACGTTTAGCTTTATTAAACATCCGGTCTCTGGCAGGCAAAGCATTGATTAATAAATAAATGATTGAGCACTATCTTGATTTTGTTTTTAACAAAAAGTGCTTATTGAATCAACCCCTCCCAACAGCAGTTTTATGAACAAAGCCAGAGTGCGTAAGACAGGAAGTGGAGTTGCCATTTTGTTTAATAATACTATACGAGCAAATGCCTTACGGGAAATTTGCCTCTTTCGAATATGTTGCTCTTCAGTTGAAGCTTTAATCTAAGGGCCTGTGTCCATATGGTGGTTTTTTTTTTTCTGAAGGCCATCGTCTTTTTCAAATTGTTCCAAATGAGGAGAGGATATGTGGCCGCCTCGAGAAAAGGCTCCGAGCGCTTCAAAATGAAAATCTCTGAGCTGATGACATCACTTCAGACACAGGCCCATAAACCGCTTCAGGCCACCTGACTACAGTACAACCTTTTCTGATGACTTTGCCAAGCTGCTCTCTATCATCTGCATGGGCTTCTTAGTTATTGTTGGTGATTTTTTATTTATTTTTTTAATTCACGTTGACAACCTCCAGGATGGCAGCACTAAAGAACTATTGTATTCTGGATAACTATGGACTGAATCGGCATGTGACGGTGCCCACACATAATGAGGGCCACACTGTGGACTTTGTCAACTCAAAGGATCTTAACATCGGACTAAAGGGTTGTGTTGGCTGACGTTACTCTTTGTGATCACTCATGTGTTTTCTTTGGGTTGACTTTCTCTGTTCGCACAAATGTTCAAATTATTCCTTCAGGCTTTCTCGTCCTCACCTCCCATCTTTTGGGTCTCAGCCAACAGTTTTTAAACAAAAGCTTGGGCGATTGTTTCTATTTTCATATCCTCCATTTGTGGTTACTCAAAATTGCAGATAGTTGAACCGATCGTCGGAGAGGGAGGGAGGTTTTGTATCTAATAATTCTGCTTCAATCCAAATGTGTTTTGCTTTGGCCTTTCAAAAACAACATTTTCACTGTGGTCTTTAAAATGTCTCCAAATTGTACTAGCGAGTTATACACGTAATGTGGCGGTCTAGCAGCAATCTAACGGCACCATAACAACAACCATAATTACTTCTAACCACACAACACAAAACGATATTCTCTCCCATTTTTAAGCCTGCACTCTGGCGACAGCCATTACAAATAGCATGATGTTTTCAGGTTGATATCTCAGGAACACCTGGAGGGAATTTCTTCAAATTCGACAGAAACATCCACTTGCACTCAAGTATGAACTGATTAGAATTTAATGGTAAAAGGTCAAGGTCACTTTGTCACAGCACGTCCATCCCATTCTCGTGAACACAATATCTCAGGAAGGCCTTGAGTGAACTTCTTCACATTTGTCAAATTTTTCAGTAAAATCTTTGAAAATGCTGTTTTTCCAATTGTTTAATACCTTCTTGGCGCTGAACAATTGTGTTCCCCATGGCTCCATTCTTGGGCTTCTTCTGTTCAACATATTGATATGCTCCCAAAATGTCATGCCATTATTATGCAGACGACACACAGGTTTATAAAGATATCACAAGGTGACTATGGTCCCTCGCAATTACTGAGAGAGTGCATTCAGGAAACTGGATGTGCCAAAAATGACATTTGTCCACTGAAACAAAGATAAAACGGAAGTAGTTTTTTTCAGTTCTCAGTTTCAATCTTAAAGGTAAAAGATCCGAAACCAGTCCAGAAATGTTGGTGTAGTCTTGGACGTACATTTTAACATCCACATTAAGATAAGGACTGGCTGGTTTGTGAAGCAGCACACTGAATTCAGAGTTAGCAAATTCATACATTTATACAATTCAATATGTTCTCTTTTTGTGGGATTTACTGGAGAGAACATCCCCGAAAACTATTTGCGCTATTCCATACACTGTTGTTACTAGCCCCTTCCTTTCACCATGTTTGGAGTTATTTTCCACAATACAGCGGTATTTTATCTAGTGCCTCTTAAGTTTTGTTTCTTGGTCAATCCCTCCCATGCATTTTCCCATGTGCTTTATTCTATTGAAACGATGCCATGACTTTCAACAGCCCTTTTCAAGGATTCAACGATAATCTGTCGTCATTATGCAACACAGGGTTGCACAACAAAATGCAGTTGCAGCCCATTTGCAACACATTAAACTTTAAACATTAAACAAAACAAAAACGTTAGTACATTCCTGTTGGGCACTTTAGGAACTTGCGTCAGGAGGGATGCAAAGAGCAGCTACAAAACAATCATCTGGGCAATATGGTGGGCATCATATCATAAACAAATTTGACTGTTTGAACACCAATCATCTTTGGTAAACAAAGTCAGCTTTGTCCTGCGGTCCAACCTTCAAGTGTAGCTTGAAAAATTAACTTCTCTGTCACCATTTCCTTCCAAGTGCATCTCCTTCCGACAGAGCTCAGTAATATAAATTGTCAAATCCTATTTTACTTGTTTTGTGAGTTTGCAAATGATTGTTAAATATGCATATGATAATGTCTAATATCAATCTCAGTCCCCTAAATTGAATCAAATCTAAATCGCATCATTGAAAACTTCGTGATCTCAGCAAATAACCAATTGTAGTCCAAAACAAAATCAATATAATGTTGTATCCTGATGAAACTGTGATTTACATCCCAAACATAGAATTACATTGAAAATAATTAGAACACTGAGTTGTCACATTTTTGTTATCGTTTAATTTTGGCTTTAATCTCAAACTGATCAATATTTTTCATGAGACCCATACAATTTTCTGTACTGTTTAACTTCTCTAGAAATATCTCATTTTATTGTCTGGGTTTAAAAAGATTAAGCTAAAATCTTCGCTGAATCTAAAGTAGTCCAGAATACAATTCTCTAACCGACCATTTGACTGACTGGGACAGAGTCGGATTTATCTTTGTAGCCTGGTTTTTATCATTTTGTCCATGTCACTCACCCTTATTTTGAACTAGAAATACATTGTGCAACAAATTGTTCTTATTTCTTTACCGCCATTTATTGTCTTGTACGTCTGACTGAATTCTTTTTTTTTTAAGAATTTTACCGAACAAGTTTGAAGACCACCTTACTCCACCTCTTCCTTTTATCTCAAGCTGCCCATAAAAAAACTAAAATCAGATGAGCCCTTCCTCTGCAAAGGAAAAATAAGCTTCACTCCAGTTGTACCAATGTTGAGCTAGCACTAATGCTACAACGCCTCTCAACTTGAACCGGTAGTGCTAGCCAACATTACTGGTAGAGATGTACAATTACTAAATATGAAATCATGCTCATTAGAGCAACAGACAGACAACGCCTGTGACATCTGTATTTAAATTTGTCATGTGAATGGTTCCTGCTTTTTCTTAGATTTAGATCCTTTTTTGCGTTTATAGATACTCAACATTTTTACTGATGTTTCTCCTTCAATACACTTCACTTACAATGTGTTATTTACAGCCTCCACCCAGATACAGTCCAGCACACCTGCCGAGCTTCCCCGTCACCAAACACAATGTTTACATAAGCACAGCACGCACCATCGGCCAAAAAGCTTCTTCTTTTTTTTTTTTAAAAACGTCTCCATGGCTGAGACAAAGCAGCCGGGAGGACAAGAGGAATAACGGACACTGACGGTGTTCTTTATATACTGAGATATAACATTTTACATTTGTTTCCATTGAGATATTAATTACTTTATATAGTGACTTTGCTGTTGTAAACATAACTGTTACTGCTCTAGACACAATATTTAGATATATTTAAAATATAAATAAATTCTAATCCTGTTGTGAATGTTTTTAAAAATTCTATATATGTTTTTAAAAGCAATTATTTAGTCACGTAGAAGAGCAGATCATTGATGAGATTAGCTCCTATTAGTAATACAATCCTAAAGATAACTACCTGAAGGCCACTGTGGTTCTCCAGCACGCTAAGAAAGCAAGTTGGTTGCTATCTGCAACAAACCACGAGATGCCTCTAAATCTTACTTACTGTTCCTTTTAATGCTTTTGTTCATCTTCTGTGGTTTGGAAACATCAGATTTCCACATAGTCGACGAAAAAAATGCATCCTGGCCATAGTTTAGTGATAGAATCCTATCCCACCGAGGAGCGTCTCTGCTGCCGGCTCCTGTCAGTGGAGCTGTAACGAATAGCTTTTTTGTTTTGAAGCCTCAAATGTCTGCATCATATTTTATGACCTTGTGTTTGTGCGTGCTTTGAGAGTGACGTGGAGAGGGGAAGATAAGGTGGACTATTGCATGCAGTGTTTCTGTAAGCAATTGATAACTAACTCAGAATGCTGCTTTGTCGCCCACCCGACCGAACGTTCTCAGGATATTTTCTAGTAAGCTTACCCGAACCCGGCCGACCAGCGGGTTGACTCCAGATTGAATGGGTCGACCTCGGAATCAAATTCCACAAATAGTATAATTCCCTAAACCTACTAATAATATTAGTGTAGCCTAATCTTTATCTGGAACTGTGCAGAAAAATGGCCTAACCCGAATGAATAGATATGCGGGAAAAGAAACCTGCGCAGCATTTAAATGTTGATTTTTAGCATTTAATTATCAAGATTATGAACTAAGCTTCAAAGATTCGGACTATTCGATACAGCCATAGCTGTCAGCACTGATTGAATGAGGACGTTGTAGCGTCGTCTGGTTCAAAAGTATTGGGTTTTATAAATTGCATCATTGAAATCATAGGACCCCACTGATACCAGGTGGGGATGGGAACTCTGCTATTTTCTGTTTGCGGGTGTGCAGTCCTTCTGTCTGTCTGGCAACAGTGTGGATACTTTGTGTGTTGCTGTCTCTGATTAATGGGCCTGATGTTCAATTGCAGAGTCGCCAGAGATCTTCTTGGCCTGCTTTTCTCCTGCAAGCTGCGCTGTCTTCTGCGCTGTTTGAACTGCAAAATGAATAAATTAATTACTCGGTTTTTTTGGGGGGGGGGGTTTGACACAGAGCAGTTTGTTACCCGATGAGCAACTATGTTATGATCATCTGCAGACTTTGTCTTGTCCACCAGGCAGATAATTAGCATCTCCAGGTTCACTAGTGTAGGTTTGTCTTGTTTTCTCTCGTTATGCAACGCTGTTTGATGGCTTTCTGGTCTTTAACCCCATGAGAAGTTCCTTTGACCTCTGTTGATCTGAAAACATACATCGTCTTAATGTAGCAAGTTCCCCCAGCAAAAAAAAAAAAAACAAGTAGCAGTTTGAAAGTAAGACTATTTAATCTAGCTTCATTTTCTCGTTCATTATACAGACTGTAGCCTCTGAAAACTAGAGATGCACCAATTGCAATTTTCTTGACCGATTCCGTTAAAAAAGTCGGACCTGCTGATTCCGACTTTCTTTCTGAAAGCTATAATACACTCATCCTACGTCTGAGTCAAGGGTTAGGGTTGATATCGTGCAGCCTCAAATTTTGTGCTAATGTTCATGGTTCCCAGAAGATGAATACTGATTACTTTTGACTCAACCCTGGTTCCAAACTTCTAAATCGCTGCCTATGTCTGATGATTTGTTCATTGATTCAAATAGGTCTGGTGTTGACGGCTGTTCCCCCGGTTGGTTTGGATGCGGGATAAGCGACCTAGCTATATCCGTGAAAAATAGTGACAAAGAAATGTCATCAAGCATGACTGAGATGACTGTTCAAGTCTACTTACAAAAATAACAACTTTTAAAGGGTCAGTCTGAGGTCATTCTATATTTTTCTAATGGTCAACAAATCCTTTCTGACTTGCCCAGAGATTTCAGATAGAAATTGCCTAGTTGCTAAATCTGATACACTACACCTCTTTGTATGAGATTGTTTTTTCTACAGGTACCAGACAAATAGACATATTAAACAAAGTTTCTCTGTCTCTCTGTGGCACTCAGCCCCAAGACTATTGGTTCCTACTGAAGACGTGAATCTATTAAAAAAATGCACACAAATATAGCTCATTTTTTAAGAAAGCTCAGTAATTTCCTAAAACAGCTGGGTGCTGCAGTTTTTAGGAAATGTTACTCAAACAGGAGGAAACGGTGCATTTGTTGGGACTATTTTTTTTTAACTAATAAATAGGACTTAAACCAGCTTAGTTGGTTCCTTCAATGCCAATTAAATGTTCCATTCTCTGTAATATGATATGACCGTCAATGGTGTCAAATGCAGCTCTAATGCTGCGTTCACACCAAAAGCGAAGCAAATTTTCGCGTTGCGTTACTCGCCGGGCTGTTTGGGGTTATTCGCTTTATTCGCACTAGACGCATCGGAGAGGAGGAGTGGCTTATCTCCATGGAAACAGTTATCATTTCCGCCATCCACCATGGAAGAAATAACCACTCCTTCTGCTTTGTACGTGTTGTGTAAGTCCCACAAATGTCAGAACATCAAATGCCCTCGTGTTTGGGTTCATAATATTATCCGTAGCCGCACACAGCTCTGTGAATTTCACCGACTTTCCCAGGAACTGCGTCTGGATGACTGCATCTGGATGACTTCTGCTTCCAGCGCTACTTGAGGCTGACCTGTAGCCAATTTGATGACTTGTTGACTCGAATCGGTGCCAGCATCTGAACGCTCATAGGCTTTCGCGACACGCCGCCCAGTGCAAATTTGCGTTACTCGCCTCCATTCGCGTCTTTGCATTAACTTTGTATGTTATCTAATCGTACGAAAAATTTGATTCACGTTTTGGTGTGAACGCAGCATAAGATCTAGCAAGTAGTGAGACGTGTCCTTTATCTGATGCAATAAGAAGGTCATTAATCATTTTCACCAGTGCTGTCTCAGTGCTATGATGCACTCTAAATCCTGTCTGAAAATTATGTAGAAAGTTGCACAACTGATTTGCAACTGCTTTCTCAAGGATCTTGCAGAGTAAGGGGAAGGAAGGGTAGAGATTGCTCCCTAGTTATCCAACACCTCGATCAAGAGGTTGTTTTTTTTAAGAAGAGATTTAATTACAGTTACTTTTAGTCTTGCTAGACTAACCGGGATTCTTCCAAATTGGTGGAACGCTATATCCTTTCAAGTTTTTGCGATGTTTGCTTTAATTGGCGGGTTTGAGTGTTTTACTATGGAGCTAACTACCTTTTTGTTTTACTATGATCTTTTTTAGAGAGGCAATAGAGTCGAGGGGCATCAGCTGTGAGCCTGTAGCACTATCGACAAGATGACCAACTTGGGTGGGACTAAAGTTAGCATAGGAGTCCTCTGTTGTATTGAGACAGGACATTGAATTAAATGAATTAAATTGAATTGAATTAAATTAAACTTCCTTAAATTTAGCAACAGCACTATCAGTTTGACATGTAGAGTAGAAACGTTTGCCTCATGGCGTGTAGCCAATACTAAGTATTCAAAAGTTATTAAATAATGGTCAGATTAGAAGAAGGTTATGTGGAAAGACTATTAAATGTTCAATTTCAATGCCAGGTGCCATATCAAGGTTGAGGGTGTGTTTAAAATGGTGAGTAGGTTCCTGTACACTCTGACGAAAGCCAATCGAATCTAATGAGAAACTCAGCCGTACTTTAGCATTACTAAGGCTATCATTAGACCTAATTAGCATTGTGTGAACTCACGTTAGGGCTTGAGTGTAATGTTGTCACCTCTGAAATAAAGGTGTCTCATCCGTGATCTGACATAGGCTATCACAAATATACTCGTTAAAATAGGAATTACATTACACCTTTTTAAATACCTATATTTTTCTGCGCAACGCCCACGGTTCTCAGTAAAAATAGACAGTGAGAATGATCTGTTGAGGGCTAGCAGCAATGCTGTGTGGATGGGCCGAAGCAGTTCAGCTAGGTAGCCATGACCCACAGGTAAAGGTAGGCGGAAGCTTGTACGTAAACATAAACGGTGTAACTTGTGTGGGTGTGACATAGTTCAGCGGATGTTGTGGCAAGTAGGTCTCCCTCTCTGCATGTCCAAACCAAAAAGTGTCCGTGTTTATCACGGCAACAACGGTATTGCAAAATCCACGTCGTGGCAGAGGTTGACACCGGTTACAGTGATGAAACCGGTACACAGCCCACCCCTCATATTCATAAAGACGATATTCCCCCCTGCAATTCTTGGACTGTGGCTTTGCACGTTTTTGTTTGCAAGCTTTTTGACATGAATATTTATTTAAGGAGAATAACTTTTGATCAATTGAAAGAAATTAAATCTAACATTTAATGACATTTCCTTCCATACTTTTGTTTCTGATAAATTGCTGTTTCCTTTGTCCTTTTTTTTTGGTGGTTGTGCGAATAAAGAAATTATATAATATTTGGCAGTTTCCCTCGCTCGAGGCTACCATGTCTACCAAGTTTTTGTATTTTCTTTTTCTGTTCAAAGAGGATCCCAGGGCGGGGTTTCTACTGTCTCAAAGGTCCTGGTTGCCATGTTAGCTAACGAAGCTCGTTTAGATTGAGGGTATAAAGGTGTAAAACTGGAGAGAGAAGGTCGCAGTTTTAACGAGCCAGCTGGGGGTCGTTCTCCCAGCAGATCGTGGAGCTTTATTGTTTCTCTATATTCACTGCTGTCTGCTGGTCTGGCTATGTGAGGTGTCTGATTACACGGCTGCTGATGGTAAACTAGCTTCTCCCCCAAGCATTAATCCAGCAATTAAAGAAATCCCCAGCCTATGTGTTCACAGCTGCAACAGTACATGGTCATGTTAACATTTTATATTCAGGTGACTTAACAACATGTCGCAGTGAACTCTGCTGCAGATCCACTTCAGTTTCTGGGGTCTCAGCACCCAGAACCAGGAGAAATTCTGATGGGAGAGAAATGTTTAGGAAAAACGAAAGTTGAACCATACCGATTGATACAATTTCCCTCAATACTCACACTGCTGTAAACAAATGCACATTATATGTAATTAAACCAAATCATCTCCAGGAATCAATGGATCTCACTTCTTCCAGTGACAGCAATATCTCTGATGTCCATCATGGAGAAATTTCTATAAGGGCAGAAACATGGTCCGCACAAGTATGCGAACGCAAATGCAAGAGGGGCCCGTAATAAACAAACATGCCGTCTGTGGAGGAACGCATACTGCTGTACTTACTGCACAGACGGAAGAAAAAAGTAAAACAAACGTTGGATGTGTGTCTGAATGAAGAGGCAACGAAGTGACATAAATATGCAAATGAATACGGGCATGTTCGGCAGGAGCTTTGTCAAACTGATCAGCCGTGTTTGTTCTGGATGGAAGTGAACCCAAACGAAAGTGGTCAGCTTTCTCTTGTTGTTCCATGTTATCGTGCGCCTGGCTGGAACCCACCATATAGCTTACGCTTGGGATACGATTTTCAGATGATATATTAACATTTAATTGGAGGTAAATTCCTCCTCTTTTGAAAGAATGGAGACCAAAAGGAGTTGTTGCAAAATAACAAAAAAGGTGGTTCTTCCATTTCTGTGATTCAGTTTAACCAAATGCTTTCTGTATTCCCGGCAGGACTAGAAACATGGCTGAGGCGGCGCGAGGTCCCGTGGTTTGCCGGCCATTGGCATTTGCCAATGAAGAGCGGGCAGTTCACTCCTGGTCCCGGATCTCGTCAGCAGGGCACAACGTCCTCCTGGATGCCCTGAAGATCCTCAGCCCGATGTCCCGCGACCTCTCGAGCAGTGAGGAGCTGGTCACCTTCTTGAAGGAGCTGGGCGAGGAGGGCAACAAGCCCACCGTGCTGCGTAGCAAAGATGTGTACGGCTACCGCTCCTGCACGAACCAACCGCTGACCGCTGACATGCTGAAGCCACAGAACCGGACCGTCAGACCCACCACCAAGAGGAGGGGAAGGAAGCCCCTGGTCAAGAAGAGAGAGGTGCACCCGTCCTGGAACGCCTCTGAGAAGAGTAACCCCAAGATTCAAGGGGTCCGTCCTCCAGAGCTGCTGGTGGACCATCGTGCCATCATCTGCAGCAGGACACCCAGTCGGACTGTAGAGATGTCGCAAGCGCTGGAAGTGCGGCCGTGCCTCAGACTGACCAACATTGAGGGCCTATCTGGCTTCCACACGGCGAGACTCCAGATCCACACTTCCTGGGACTCATCTTCTGAGGCACCTTCTGTTGCCTTTTCACAGCAACAGCACCCTCCAACGCTTTCAGGAATACCTTTGCAGCCTTCTCAGAATGGTGGTGGGGCGCCCACCAAAGCTGTGGCCTTGTTCAGCCAGAAGAGCCTGTCCTGCCCCATACGATTGGACGGCGCCCTCATCGGCGATTCTGCACCGGTCTTCTACGCAAACGGACGGGCGTTCCCAGAGACTCACACAGAGCTCACCAGCAATGGCTGGAGGAGCAACGGCGTGCACCGAGATGGTCGGGGCCCCAAGGAACTTACCATCCCGACCCGGCAGAGAAACGGTTGGAAGGACAAAAACAGTCTTAGGTGGAAAGTTGTAAAAGTGGACGACTCTCGCTCTGTGGCTGAGGCCCGCAGAAAAGCGCAGAAGATGCTACAGGTCAACCTGTCTCCAGTGATTCAGATCCAACCTCTCAACCATGTGCTGAGGGACTTCAGATACCAGAATAAGTGACAATAAACCCACAACCCGCAACCATTGTTTCCTTTAGCAGATGTTAGTGTTTTACATCCATTAGGCTGTTCCTGGCTGAGCCCCAGTGTTCATAGCAGACGTCTTTCATGGATTTTTGTGATCTCTGCTGTGTGTTGGCGGTTGAGAAGTCAGTCTGTCTGTGGAGGTTCTGGTTCCCGACAGGGGCACTTGGGATTAAAAGGCATTTGAAGTCAGGTGATGCTTTTCTCAGCAGGCTGGGAAATAACTATCGGCCGAATGCTGGTACATTTTCACGGTCTACTTTAGTTTACACTAAACAATACTTCAACCAACCATCATTCTGCTTTGAGTTGTTCGCCTGCTCGCCGATGTTGCGGATGTAGTTTAGGACGCAGCGTCCACTGTGACTGTTAGGTTAAAGGTGAATTTCCTGCCCTTCAACAAGGCACTGGGTGCTCACAGTTGTTTAAAAGAGTATTTATAACTCATTTGAAGTATGCCGCTGTTTTGTTGAAAAGTATTTTTTACTTGTAGCGCTTACAAACAGTGCTGTCAGTCTGCGGCGCCTCATTTTCCACTGGAGAGAAGGAGAAAATCTAGTGGTGGGACAGGATGATCCCAATGGACAGAGGAACTGGTGGATGAGCGGGACAGGTTTCCAAAGCCTTCAGACGAGCAGACGTGGTGGTTGGTTGGTCCCAGCAAAACAAATGAACTAAACAAAAGGGGGGGGAAAGAGAAAAGTGTTTATTTTGTCTTCCTTTTTTGTATTTTTGTTGTGTCTCCACTGGAAATCGGGAAGGCTCTGGGAGCGAGTACAGCAGGGAATCAAACCCGTGGCCCATACAGAGATAGCTTGATACTTGGATGATTTGTTTGTCCTTCACAAAGTGTTCCTTTGGTTTAGTTTATCCACACATGGAAACAAAAGACTTATGGAGTATTTTCAACTGTTGGGTGATTTGATGACTTACAGCAACAAAACGTATATCAATGAACTGCAGAAAACGGCGAGTACGGAAGGGAACTTGGTCCTTGTTAAATATTTTGACTTCAGAAATTCATCTTTAAATGATTCTGGGAAAACATTGAGAATTATTAGATGCAATAATTCTGACTTCAGTTTCCTCATTATTAAACTCGATTTCTGAAACCTATATTTAGTTAATACTGCTCGAGATTTACTTTTGTCCAATACATATTTGTACTTCACAAGCAAGCAACTGCCATTTGGAGACTTGATGTAAGACATTTGTTTGGCTGATTTAAAAACAAATGTTTGTGGTGACATTTTGTTAACTTGAGCTGCAGGACTGTTTGTTTCCTGACCAGTTAAATTTGAAACCGCAGCATCAGAAAGTTGAATCTCCCATCGGTACTTGTCTCAGCTCTGTTGAGTCTATGGCAGGAATTGCACTTTGAGAGTGTGACAGTGCGTCATTGTCGCCCGTTTCCTCAACATAAAAGTCATTAATGTTCTCATATCCTGCATCATGTTGAAAAAAGATGTGAAATAATATCTCAAATTTGGTTTGACTTAACATTGAGCCCACACTGGTTTTTGCAACAGGTGCTAACTTTGCAACGTTGGTGCTGAATTAAATGACTGGCACAAGAATGTCGTCATGTTTCTGTTTTTCTAGTTCAGATTAGAGCATTTAGGAGCTATGACTTCAAGTGAGTTATTTTCTGAGGGACTGATGGCACTGTTGCCCTTTGCAGATTGGGATGAGCATGCTAAACTGCCGCGTGTGCTTTCCAAAGGG
The DNA here is from genome assembly GCA_016806645.1 of Ophiodon elongatus. Lineage (NCBI taxonomy): Eukaryota > Metazoa > Chordata > Actinopteri > Perciformes > Hexagrammidae > Ophiodon > Ophiodon elongatus. The sequence continues at coordinate 45,271 of JACSYO010001768.1, read as the reverse complement.
TTTCTACTGTGAGGAGCCACCTGAATCTGTTTTCATGTTGTCATCTGTGAGGAACTCTTGTGAATTCCCATAAAAGTTTTGTTTGCGGTGTTTGACCACATTGCACGAGATAAACGTTTGGTTCGATCGCACAAAACGATGCTTTAACCCAAAATCCTAGTCTCTGGGTCTACGTGAGCTTGTGATGGAGCTTCTACTGATCTCAAGACCATTCAATGTGAATGAAAGCTCTGGAAAAAGCCAGTATGGGGACCTTTTTTGAGATTTTTCTTCATTTCTTATTCTTCTTCCAAGATAAAGAAAAAAACAAAATATTGAACATATTGAAAACTTCAACCACCAGATATTTCAGTCAAATGTAAAACAGAAATAAATTACCATCAGGTTAGTAAAGGACGACCCTTTTTTCCAAAACTACAAAAAAAGATTAAAAAAATTTAACTGATTTCGTGTTTAGATGCTGTTGAAGCTGGTTCAGGCCACTTGGTAGAAACTACTACTGGCAATCTGTGCTTTCTGGTTCAAAGTCCATTCATTACTCTGGAATACGCGATTTGTTCCCCTGTTGAAACTGAGGCCACATCAGTGTTTGGTTGGCTTGACAGATTTCTCTGTAAATTCTTTGGTAATTCTCTGTTCCTGTGAATTTTACGTTCTGGAAGAGTCTAGGTTTCCTTGCGCCCCCCTGCGATCTGTCCTGTTCATGCCCACTGATGATTCCCTTTTCTAGATCTTCTATCTGTTAGTCTTGTTTGTGCCACACTTGTATAATATTGTATTTCCTACATGATCTTTGAAAACTCTTTTTGTTCAATAAAACTGATCTGAAAATAATTGTTCTCTAATTTTGAGAAAATTTAGTTTCATTACAATATTTGATCATATTGTTCATGTTCTTAGACCCTTGAATCACTAAGTATTTCTATATAAATTATACATGTTTCTTTGCCAATTCCGACTTCTTTCTATGAACTATAATTGACAGAATACACAAATGTTGTGATCCAATGGAAAATTCAATTGTATGTTGCCTCTCAAAGAGATCAAAGACCGACTGACAAAAGATTTGAAAACCGTGGGTCCAAATAAATAATAATAAGAATTGTGAGGTCGGACTGCCGTCTTAGCTCGAACTTCTGATTGCCAAGAATTGTAGTGCAGCATAAACCTGAACCAACCCGTATCCGTAACGCTGCGATCCATTGCGAGTCGGAGTTCGACGAATCAGAGTCTGTATTCTCGACTTCCAGGCTGAATGCTTCCCGGTGCATCTTCTTGGGAAAACATGGGCACCTGCAGCAAAATGATGTTTGTACGAAAGTCTCTGAGCTTCACGAGCATTTACAGAGGACCTGCATCACTTACCACAGCGCCGTTAGAGAAACGCTTAATTTAACAACTGCAGAATCTTGTGGGGACGTTGTTCTGGAAATCTAATTTAACACATTTCAAGGAAACCCAGTTAGAAGAGGCGGGAGTTCAGTAGACGAGTACCACATGCTCGCAGAGACGCACTGCAAGCGCCGCCGTTCCGTTGCACTTTTCCATGTCGGAGATCGTTTTTTCATGAGTTCCGGGTAAAATGTATTGCAGCATAAACACGTTATCATGCTGCGTTCCCTTTTTAGAACTGGGAAGTTGAATTTTCCGAGTTCCCAGTTGGACATTTCAACTGGAACGCTGACTTAAGTCGGATTTCCAACTCGGAAAGTTGGGCAAACCCCAACCTCAAAATCAAAGATGGCTACTCCACGCATCAACTAGTAATCGGCTGTCAATTAGCACTTCTGTCATAGTTGTGTTTCGTCAAACATACGGTACTGTCATCGACTAGTATCGCTAACAAAGACCTGCGAGGGCTAACTTGTCTGGAGGAAACCATCAAGGTTTCCAACTCGTAGTACTGGAACACGATCCACTCGGGTGTGTTGGTAAAAGCTCCAACTTCCGGTTTCCGAGGCAGTTGACATGCTGCAATAATGCTAACTTTAGCCTAGCTACGATGTTCCCGTTGGGTCGGCCACCCGGTCCGAACAACAGGACGTTCTGAGAACTTTTTAACTGAGAAATCAACAGTGTAGATTACGAATACTGGCAGTTTTTCCAACATTTTGAGACTTGTGACTTATGCATCTATAGTCGACGTCCGTCCTGCCTCCTCCCGATACCTTTTTTTTCCCGTCCCGTCCACGTGATTAATAGTGAACACTCCCGTCCCACGGGAAGCTCGGGAATCACGTTATCAGCCTCAAATTTGTATCGGATCTAGCAAGTAGTCGGAGTGGGAAGGTCACTTGGGAAAAGTAGGAAAGAATGTAAACTAAATTCATCTCTACACCTAAATATGGAAATAAAAGACAGTTATTAATGCACAAACTTGAGCGTAAAGGGATTTAACTCATGGATTGTAAAACAATCTTCACAAACAGTTGTGGAAATCTGGTTTTGAATGTCCACTTATCTGGCTGCTGATTTATATTGTATATATTAATATATTTATTTACCTTTTTATACCTTTTTATATACTTGCTGTTACTACCTGTTTACATGTGCATAGGCCATATATTTATTAGGCTACATCTCATTACGCATATACATCTACTGCATTCCTGTTTACTGTTTTTTCACTTTGCAATCAATGTACACCTGTCTACCACAAATATATTATTTTTTATTTTATGTTTTATTAAATAAATAATTTAATAATTTAAATAATATATATTTGTTTGAGCATTATTGGAGTGAGCCTGAGATCTAAGATTTTCATTGCCAATTTCTTCTCTCGAATTGTAACTGTAATTGCGCAGCATTACCGTTGACGGCCATGTTGCTCCACCCGTCTGCAAACTGCCATTAAAATAAGTAGAAGAAGAAATATTGTCAACGTGACCCTGATCACGATTATGCCGCCTTGTTAAAACAATTAAAACCAAACAACCGAGACCTAAAAGTTAGCCAGTTGTTTAGTACACAGCTGAGTATCGGTATAAGTTTTAGTGTTAGTCTTCTTCAGCTAATAAAGAGAGGAAAGACCATCTTCATACCGTGACTTATATTCACACCCTCTCGACTCAAGTTGTTGTTATGGAGGTTATTTGTATTAAATATAGTACACTTTGTATTCGCATGTTATTACATGCATGTTGAATTTACTTATTATAATAAACTTATTTTTGCTTTTGATGTAGTAACTTACCTGTCTGCAATGGTGGAAATGGACTTTAAGTGTATTTACTCAAGTTAATTTGCTTAAGTAAGAATTTTGAGGTAATTGTACTTTCCAGTTTCTGCTACTCATACTTCTACTCCACTACGATTGAAGGGAAATGTTGTAGTTGACACTGAACAACATTTATTCGACAGCTTTAGTTAATAGTTACTGCGCAGATTCAGATTAATAATACAAACTGGGTTAACCTGAGACTTCAGTTACTTTGCAGAATCACACCAACAAATAAATACAACACAATCATATATTTTCAGAATTAATAAACACCTTTTTTACCAAAATAAGTATTAAAAGAATTTATTCAATTTCTGTCAATAGATCCCCCTAAATTCAACACACTATCTTTTTATTATTTTTTTAAGAATTAAGTCCAAATCTTGACACTACATTTAAATCTGTATGTTAGAGATATTACATTAGTATCAGCTCAAATATCAGTTAATGTCGTCTCTCATTGTGTACATCATTTTTGAAGCGAGCGTAAATCTGTAGTCTACTACTTGTTATCCTGTGGTTTACTGACTGCAGTTCATCTGGAGCTAGTCAGCTATAGTTATCTCATTTATCTCTGCAAGCTGGTTAAAAAGTGTCTTGTTTTGAAGTGAGAATATCTGTAAAAAGGGTCTTAAATATGCACATAATGGGTCCACAGAGAGGATTGGTAAACCTGCCCGAGCCTAGTTACGGTTGCTAAGCTACGATTAGACGAATCACAAGACGAGAAGTGCCTGAATTCACCGCTAATTTATTCAACATCTGGTAAAAAACAATCTGTAATTCTGCCTACTTATTTTATTACAGTTCACTATTTCCTCTCATAGTCGGTCATCATTATTGAATGAAATAAGATAGTTTAGAAAATGTTATGACCTGAGGTCCATAATGTTCCTTTGCTTTTCTTAATCAAAATATTATTATTTCAGTGCCTCAACTTAGTTTTGCGTAATGTTATTAAAGATAATAAATGTAAACTCAGATTTTACAATAGTCGTAATGCTCTTTTCACTGGCCCTTTGTGGTAGCCATCGAGATAAAATAAATAAATAATAATCTTCGGGGCAAAACACCACTATGAGTAAATGGGTTTATATATTTATTTTGATATTTGGGTGAACTGACCCTAAATATTATAATATTTTTTTCAACTGTGTAAAAAAAGCCAAATAAATCCTGCTCATGTAAAAATGTGTTGCCAGCTAGAGGATCAACAAACCACGCGGCCCGTTCTGTCGGAGGAGTGTGTTGACGCTGTAGCTGAGGCGTGATGGAGCTCTGTGCGCAGCCTGCTGCCTTCGTCTGTCTGCTGGGGGAGGTGGAGCAGGTGGAGCAGGTGGTGCAGGTGGAGAACCACATATCAAAGCCAAAGAGGAAATAAGTGACATTTCAGTGTGGAGAGCGGATGGCACGTTGAGCGAAGCGAGATGCTCAGCTGGCTGGTTTTTGACCTTTTTGACTCACAGCTGTTACATTTGATTCTAATGAGAGTTGCAGTACGGAAATGTCAAAATATCCATCTGAAACTTCTTCTTTGATGTAAATCTGTATGTGCAGTCTCTTATCTTTCTTCCAAGTGATCATAATTTTTCTGCAACAACGTTATACAAACAAATCCACAATTATTTTATGCCTAAATTGGGCATCCGGTTGAGTTTATTTTCAAATGTAAGCTACTGAGAATTTATCTTTCTCTCTGTAACGATGTCGGTGCCGTCTATTAGCTTGACATGAATGAAATAAATGAAGAATATGCTGTAGGATAGAGTTCAGGCAGGCGGCGTCCTCCGGTTCTCAAAGGTGAAGCCAATGCGGAAGTGTCCTGAACTTGTATTCTCTCTCCTGACCACCAGGGGGCGACTCCTCTGGTTGTATAGAAGTCTATAGAAAATTACTCTACTTCTCTCTTGATTTATTCCCTCAGTAAACATTGTAAACATGAGTTTATGTCTCAATCTCTAGTTTCAGGTCTTCTTCAATACAGCATGATGTTCATTTAGTAAATTATGATCCATTTAGAGTCAAACAGACCATAAAGCAGGGGATGCTTTAGGGGCGGGGCTACAAGGTGATTGGCAGGTTGCTACCTGAGCCGTATACGCTGTCTCTTCTTAACTCCTCCCCAGTCCAAATATGGTCACCTCCGTTCACTGGTTGCAAAAAAACACTTGGCTGTGGCTGTAATCCAAGTTGGCGACGCCCAAAGTTTGGTCATTTGGAATCAGCTCTTAACACTGGTGTCAAACCAGGACTGAAATTGTCATGAATTCAAGCCAAACCCTCAACATCTGGCTCGGCTCACGTCCTGATACAAACCAGCCGTATTCGTTTACCTGCAGTGAGACTAAAAGTCCAGTGAGCCATTTGACTGAGTCATGTTTGACTCGAAACAGGTCAAACTGGTGTTTTCTGTGACTTCAGCCCTCAGGAATGTTTGTTAGACGTCCTCGTGAAGATTTTCTCACAACAGACCGGCTGTTGTCTCAATGCTGGAGATAAAACTGTGGGCTTGTATTTTGTGTCTCAGAACGTTCAGGGAAAACTGCACAAGAGGCACCAAGTCAGATTCAAATTGTACAGTTCTGAATTTAAAATAACGATCTTTCAAGTAAATTCAATTCACAAAAAATCCAAAATTAGAGATGAACCGACTGCAATCGTCTTGGCCGATTACAATTTAAGTCTTATCTGCTGATTTCCTATAGATTCGTAATTATAATTCAGGTTCCAGACTTTTTTATTTTTATTTCTTTTACCATTGTCCAATAACGTCTTGAGAAATAATCAGTAACTGTCAGAAATTCTAAATGTTATTATATTACTATGCTTTAACCTTATTGACCTCTATTGTGGTTATTTGCATAAAAACACCCAATTTAAATGATTAGGAAATAAGTGATTGTATTTTTTATTTAAATACTCGCTTTGATCAAAGAAATATGTTGTAGTTTTAATGATGACGATCTAGTGTCGGACAGTTGAACAGGTCATAAATACATCTCTAATATTTTATATTGCTGTGAAAACATTTCCTTCAAACAACTACATTTATTAAAGTTTCTCGCCGAAAACAGAATTTTACATGATTACATTTGAACACATCACGATAGTTATAATTTACCTTCGCCCAATGCAAATTGGAGCTTGAACGCATCCTAATGTAACTCAATGCAACCTCCGTTAATGTTGGCTGTTGTCAGCAGGACTGTGCAGCTAGAGACTCTAGAGATCCACAGCTTATTTTGGACTTTCTGTGCTGCTGTGTGCCGACGTAAAAGCCATCGTGCAGCGGCAACACGTAAATCTGACTGACACAAAATATGCAAATGGCCGCCCGGTCACCGGTCACGGTCAATCAGCTGAATATCGCCTGGTTTCGATCGGCAGCCGATCGATCGGTGGTGCTTGATTGACCTCCAGATTGATCTTCAGGCGTGACCCTGCCGTGCTCGCTGTCGGCGTCGGTTAATGCAAGTTCTGCCATTGGTCGTGTCTTGAGTCTGGTGATTTTGTAATTCAGTAAAATAAATTAGCTCTAGGAGGTTTCATCAGGTCCAGTCGAAGAGTGAGCGAGATCACGGCAGCTCTCAAATATGTGCAAACCAACGCAGAGGATCAGGGATAAGTCAGAGCTGATTACTCAGGATCCTGGATGGTTAGTGTGTCCTCACCTGTTTTGGAGGAACAGTGTCACTGTAGCTTTGATCTTTGGTATTGATCCGTATTCCAAGGCTCGTGAAGTTCATGCTGACCTCATAAGGACAGCAGACTCTTGGTGTTTGTCACCTGTTCACAGTTGAAGAACAGGGTCATTGTTCAACTCGACACATGGAGCTGAAAGCATCTTACCTCTCGCTCCCCAGCAAGTTATTGACCTTTTTCTACTAAAGGAACTTTTAAGGAGCACCGATCCAACTTTTTCAGTCCTGATACCGATTGGGCTTTGCGTATCAGACGGTTCCGATTGCCGATCCGATACCAGTGTTTAGTCAATAAGCCGTGTTCCTCACTGTGTGGAAGCGACTGGGATCATTCTTTTATGTTGAAGGTAACTTCAGGCTGAACTTTGAAACTTGCTTTCCTAACTTTGTGAAAAGCAAAAAATCTTCAAAATCAACAGGAATTACAATGTGAGTGAATTCATTCATGTTTAATCAGACGTGAACATTGATTAGAATAGATCGGCCTCATTGTCAGCGATAACCGATCCAGCTGTTTGTCAGCATCTGCCCGATATCTCATATCCGTATCAGATCGTGCATTCCTAAACTCAAGAACTTCAACATGTTTTGGCAGGAGGAGCTGAGATCTAAATTTAGTTCCCGGGTTGTAGCTCGTGTTCGGGCACTTGGCTGTACCGACGGTCCGCACGACTGCTGCCACGAATACTCAGCATTCATTTAGACATCAAACAACTCTGGGCTTTGTCAATAATAAACTATTCATCTAATTATCTGAATTCCGGAGTGAGACCTAAATAAAGAGGCTGTGTGATCTTGAGACCAAGAGTTGAAATATTTGCCTGTAGAGAGACAAAGTCACTTCCTGTCTCCCCCCCAATGGGACCTTATTTCGGGAAAAAAATGTGGAGTAGTGAACATCGGAAGACGAATATATTTTTTTATCCTGTTTGAATTGTGCCATGAATTACACATATGATGTCAATTTAAAAGATGATTTTGAACGTCAAGAAAGAAATACATTTGTCGTATCAATTAGTTTTGTGTGAAACGGATCAGTGAACTACATCTTTTGTTTGGTTGTTGTTTGGTTGTTGTTGTTGTTTGTTTGTTGTGGCTTAGTGGTGAGCAGGGTCGTCCTTCAATCAGAGGATCGGCGGTTCGATCCCCGGCTCTGCTATTCCATGTCAATGTGCGAATGGTAGCTACTCCTGATGGGCAGGTGGCACCTTAGCCCCTCCCACCAGTGGATGAATGGATGAATGATGTTATGTAGTGTTAAAGTGCTTTGAGTGGTCGGGAGACTAGAAAAGCGCTATACAAGTACAGATCCATTTACTATACGTCACCAACACCGACACAGCAGTTATCTTGGATTTCTAGCTAGCTAGGTAACTTAGCTTTACCCATCCACAATTGTAACGTTAACCGGTGTGTTTCATCGAGCTGCTATTTTCCTCAGCCAGGATACAAAAACAAAACGAGCCAGACCCGTTGTTGTGAGAACATCCTGTTAGGAAACGTTGTCTTTCTAATGACATATTTGTAGTCTTATACTTCAACAGTTTGACAAAGAAATGCTACTTTAATGACATGCGCAATTATCTTTTTTTGACAAACGTCACATGTGTAATTCATGGCACAATTATCAAAACGTTATTTGTTTCTCACCATTGACAACCAATAAGTGGCGGTTCAATAGAAAGGGCGGGATTTCGCCTCTCTATTGTTTCGATGCAGTAACATGCTCAAGCAGAAGATTTATTTGAAAACACTCACCAGATTGTCACCATCACTAATGACATAATTACCTCAATGTATCAACAAATACTGTCTCCAGCAATACCTGTTCCATGACACTGAACAGAAACTTTACAAAGCTGCAGCTTCTAGAGAAAATGAAGATGAACCGACATTACATATTTACAGCTGCGCCTCTCAGATGTTTGAGATAAATGTAGTGAATCAATGAAAAGAAAACAGAAAACACCACACGTCTCCAAACAGAAAACCTCCCGTTTGTTTTATATTCATTTCTGCTTCAGAACGTATAACTGCTTTGAAAAAGGTTAATTCGTCTCATTTATCTTCCCATCTTGAGACCATTCGGAAAGCTAACTCTGCATTACTCTCTCGTCTTCATATTGATTCAGGCAGCACACAGGGCTTGTTTGCCGTCTGTGTTTGACCAATCGCCGCCGGTTTTTCTGCATCAGGAACTAAGGTGGAGGAACTAAATTTAGCCCCCTGGTTCCTCTGATCAAAAGCGAGGTGGAGTTCCTCAAAAGGTTCCTGGTCTCCTGCCAAATGAGGTAGTAGTTCCTATTTAAAGTCCCTGGGACTAATGATCTAAAAGGGTCTTGCTGAATGTCTCCACTGTGTCCGAGTCGTGACACTCTGACCAGACTGTAAGTTCATCGGTACATTTACTCTCTCAGGGACGTTCACGCGAGGGAAATATGTGACGGAGTTGATTTTCAGTGGACTCGGCAGAATGGAGAAGACTTCCCGTAGAAGGTGAACAGAAGTGGAACGGACATTCCCGTAGCAGGACGGTGAGAGCGGTGGCCGTTAGTATGCGTATCGTTGCCGTTGAGGCGGGCTAACTTCCGTATAAACTAAACTGATTTACGGGAAGTCACAGACTCGCTGAGGTGAGGTTTTGCGGTAAAGACTAAAACAAGCAGTGGAGTAGTAACGTGGAGGGAATGATTAACAACTTAATGCTTCATCTACACTCTACAAGCAAAGCACATTGCTATTTTGTTCTTCTCATTTTCTGGAGCCAGTGTTGCATTAAAGCTAGCTGACAGTTGGCTAGTTTAGCTAGCATGTTAAGTCCACCATGCTTTAATGCTACACTGTTTTAAGATGAACCGAACAGCGGGCTGGGTCGAACGTTCCCTCCGTCATCCGCTCTCTTCCCGGCGACCTCCGACATCACTGACGCGTGTTGTCGCCGTAACGACCGACAACAAACGGCATTTTCCTTTGTACGAGTCAAATGGCCGCAGAAAACAGAATGTCTATTCCACTCTTCTATTCCCTTTCTATGATCCATCCCCTGGGAGGATTAGGAAATCTGATGCTGCTCCACCAAGGCGGAGGCTTGCTTGTGGGCCTCCAGGGAGTCCTTTCTTTTGTTCTTTCTGCTGGAGCCGTTCGCTTGAAGTTCAACCTTTTTCTCACCTTCTTCCTGTCACACTGCTGGGCACCTTTTGAGATTAAAGTCCAAGTTGGTTATTTCGATGTGCGATGATGGACGGCATTTTGCCGCGTCTCCAGTGTTTGAAAGTATAGGTCGGACTTTCGGCCATTTGCTCTTTACGTCCCGTTCTCACTTATAGACTCAAATCCTGGAGACACACCGGGATCCTCTCTGACTCCCTGGACTTTTGTGTGAAATCCCTTTTGTCGACTCCACTCTACTCAACGACAGTAATTAAAGGAAAGTCGCCCGCTGCCTCGTTCTCTACAACAGAACTTAAAACGAGCCTTCAGGACAACAACAAGAAACGCAAGGCGTGGACTCCAGGTCATGCACAGCATCGCGTCACTGGAAGAAAACAACTCAAACACGTGATACGTGACAGGATGTCATTTCTTTTGAACTGAACCTCAAAAAAAAACATGCGCCCGCCCTCCACTGCTTCTCAGAGGCTCCAACGTCTCCCATCGGCACAAGTTGAAAAAGGTTCAACGTTATGCAGATGTTCTCTGTCGGGCGGAAACGAAAACGTGGTGAACGAGCAGCTTGTTTTGATTCCCTCGTGAAACTGAACCACAGAGTTTTTTCTCTACATTTTATTTTAATTTCTTTTAACGTAGACTGAAGTAGAAAAGAAAAGAACTTCATAACTGCGTGAATAAAACAAATCGACTTTGTTGTGCGCCAGTATCGGCAATGCTCGAAAATAACCGCCCAAAGAGACCGACTCTTTTTCTGTATGTGTGAACGTAACGTTGAAAATGAGCTCTTCGGTTTCCTCTCCACAGAAACCAGCTGTCACTTTCAGCTCTTTGAACTTGAGCGTCAGCTCGGGCCAAAACATCCGAGCTGATCAGGATGTTTCATCAAACAGGATGTCGACCGGTTTTAAATGAGGTCTGCAGCGGCGGCTTTCAGCCAGCCAGCCTGCAGCAGCAGCAGCAGCGGAGGTCAGGGTCTCCGATCTTCACTCCCCCCCCCCTCCTTCCCCCGTACTTCCCCCACAGCGTCGCTTCTCAGTCAAAACCATTTCCAAGCTGCTCTGCTCTGCAGGCAGCGCTGCCGCTCAGCTCTTTGTGTGTTGGGGGGAAGGGAGCTCAGCAGGCGAAGAAACAGCCGGAGCGGTAACCTCCACGACTGCTCGCTCTCCATTTTGGAAAAAGGTTAACTCGTCACAGAAAAAAGTCTAATCTCAATATGGCTTCAGTGTGTGATCGCATCGCTTCATGTGTGCCGAACCGTCCAACCAATAAACGGTCTGACAGCCTCGTGGACGGCAGAGGGAGGAGGTCAGGCTGGGTTTTGTGCGTCTTGAATGTCGGCAGCAGAGAAGGAAAGCTATTTAAAGTGAAGGTCTACAGAGAGTGGGAAGCATTTGGGGTTTTTCGGTGCGAGCCAGCGGTAGACGCAGCAGAATAACAACAATCTCTCCTTCTGCCCGGAGATGCGAAACGGAGGAGGAAGGAGAAGAAACAAACTGGCTCCTTCCATCATAAACAACATGGCTGCTTTCACACAGAAAACCTGAGTGTTGTTAAAAAAAAATTAAAAAATGTGCTGGCTGTGTTAACGAAACCAATTTGTTCTGTTTAGACAGCCATGAGGAGAAACACAAGTGTGAAAAGAACAGATGTGGAGGCCAACGACACATCAAATACAATCAGAGTGAAGACTGAAGCGTATCTCTGTGTTTTTTTAATGAAAACAAAGAGGTAAAAAACATTGTTCTGGCAGCAAAGAAATGGAGAAGAAGCCAACAAAGGAAAATGACTTCCTGTTTTTGTTTTGACACATTAGCTGATCAGATGGAGATTAGTCTTTGGCTTCAACAGCTGTTCAAGATGTTTCCGTTTCATTAAGAAAAACTGAATCCTGAAAACAAATACAATCGCAGGTCCCGACTCCAATGAATGTTTTCCTGAAGCCGGCAGCGTGACTCGTGTTGTTGGGTCCATTGCTTTGGTCAAGACTGAAATACCTCAACAACTATTTGATGGATTGATGTGGAATTTGTTGACATTCGTGGTGTCCAGAGGAGGAAGCCTGATGAATTCGGTGATCCTTTGATGTTTTCTCTCCAGCGCCACCATGAGGTTGAGGCTTTAGGTCTCGTAGGGAAGGTTTTGAGCGAAGTTAGAAATGTTAGAAATGTATTCATGGTAATCCTTTGTTCTGCTCAGGATCAAGTTGGGGGTGTGGGGTCGCTCCCTCGCACGAGGACGTTGGGGGCGGGGGGGGCGCTCCCTCGCACGAGGACGTTGGGGGGGGTGGTGGGATCGCTCCCTCGCACGAGGACTATGGGGGTGGGGTCGCTCTCGCACGAGGACGTTGGGGGTGGGGTCGCTCCTCGCATGAGGACTATGGCGGGTGGGGTCGCTCCCTGCACGAGGACGTTGGGGGGGTGGGATCGCTCCCCACGAGGACTATGGGGGTGGGATCGCTCCCTCGCACGAGGACTATGGGGGTGGGGTCGCTCCCTCGCACGAGGGCGTTGGGGGTGGGGTCGGCTCCCTCGCACGAGGACTATGGCGGTGGGGTCGCTCCCACGCACGAGGACGTTGGGGGTTGGGGTCGCTCCCACGCACGAGGACGTTGGGGTTGGGGTCGCTCCCACGCGAGGACGTTGGGGGTGTGGGGTCGCTCCCACGCACGAGGACGTTGGGGTGTGGGGTCGCTCCGCACGAGGACTATGGGGGGTGGGGTCGCTCCCTCGCACGAGGACGTTGGGGGTGGGGTCGCTCCCTCGCGGGACGTTGGGGTGGGGTCGCTCCCTTGCACGAGGACTATGGCGGGTGGGGTCGCTCACACGCACGAGGACGTTGGGGGTGTGGGGTCGCTCCCATGCACGAGGACGTTGGGGGTTGGGGTCGCTCCCACGCACGAGGACGTTGGGGGGGGGGTCGCGCCCTCGCGCGAGGACTATGGGGGGTGGGTCGCTCCCTCGCACGAGGACTATGGGGGGTGGGTCGCTCCCTCGCACGAGGACTATGGCGGGTGGGGTCGCTCCCACGCACGAGGACGTTGGGGTCGCTCCCACGCACGAGGATGTTGGGGGTGTGGGGTCGCTCCCACGCACGAGGACGTTGGGGGTGTGGGGTCGCTCCCACGCACGAGGACGTTGGGGGTGTGGGGTCGCTCCCACGCACGAGGACTATGGCGGGGTGGGGTCGCTCCCTCGCACGAGGACGTTGGGGGGGGGTGGGGTCGCTCCCTCGCACGAGGACTATGGCGGGGTCGCTCCCTCGCGCGAGGACGTTGGTGGGGGGGGGGTCGCGCCCTCGCGCGAGGACTATGTGGGGGGGGTTGCTCCCTCGCACGAGGACTATGGGGGGGTGGGGTCGCTCCCTTGCACGAGGACTATGGGGGGTGGTCGCTCCCTCGAGACGTTGGGGGTTGGGTCGCTCCTCGCACGGGACGTTGGGGTGGGGTCGCTCCCTCGCACAAGGACTATGGGGTGTGGGTCGCTCCCTCGCACAAGGACTATGGGGGTGTGGGTCGCTCCCTCGCACGAAGGCGTTGGGGAGGGGTCGGCTCCCTCGCACGAGGACGTTGGGGTGGGGTCGCTCCCTCGCACAAGGACTATGGGGGTGTGGGTCGCTCCCTCGCACGAGAACGTTGGGGAGGTGGGGTCGCTCCCTCGCACGAGAACGTTGGGGAGGTGGGGTCGCTCCCTCGCACGAGAACGTTGGGGAGGTGGGGTCGCTCACGGAATTAAATTATTCGTTTGAAGTCCTACCGAGATATTACAATAAACTACATGCATAGAATACTAGAATAATATAAAAAAGACAAAAAAACAGGAAACCAACCACACAAAGGAAGTATGTGGAGATACCCTAACCATTTATTTAATCACATACTATATACACTATGACATTTTTATGAACAAAATGTTTAGTGGCATACTATGATGTTTTTATGATATAAGCAGTAGCTCAGGACGGCCGTGGTACGTTGTGTTTTGTCCATGTTTTGTGTTGTGTTCGACCCGGCTTGAAGAGGTCATCAAGTATGACAAAATGAAAGTTATGGACACATTCCAATTTGAAATAGTTTATTAATAAATAATAATGGTCATAATGGATATGCCATCCTTGACTGGCTGCCTGCATAGCGAGGCCGTTGTCATGGAACGACAGTTGCTATGAAACGTACCCGAGCAGCTAGCTTATTTCTCTCTTCATCACAGGCTGTCGTTTTGATTCATGGACATAATCTCACCTTTGTCGAGACCCAATCGGATAGTTTACCCAATCGGATAGCTACTATATCATATCACTTGATTTGAGCTACTAATTTTATAATAAAAATATATTTTAATAGCTTTTTTGGGACTTTTTCACATACTATATACATATATACATACTATGACTTTTTTCTGACATAACTTTTTATGGTATTCTTAACTTTTTCATAACTTTTTTATTCATGCTTTTATGGCATACTTCTTTAGAGCTGCCTAACTAAAGCTTTGACATACTATGGTGTTTTTTAATGCTTTTTACTATGCCTATAACATAAAGTAATTACAAGACTTTTCTATGACTTTTTTACGGCTTGTTGCGATATAGTTTACAATTACTTTATTATGACAGAATGTACTAGGACTTTTTGTTAATTAAATTTTTTACGGCAGCTATTCTATCACTTTTCTTTCTGTTAAGTGCTGAGCAGGAAGTATACAGTTGGTTTGTCAACGGTCAAACTAGGAGCTAAAAGAGGCTAAAAGACATCACAGAGCTGAAGAGTTGGTGAACGTTTACCAGAAACTTTCACATTGATAGAAACTTTTGATCCATTACTGATTTAAAAAAAGAAAAAGAAGAAATAAAGCATCTGGGTTAAGTTAACTGACTTTTATTTCTTATTTGGATACAGATGATCTGAGAAAAAGCTGAATCATGTTAAAGCCAACCGGTTATTGTGGTATGTAAACAGACTGCTCCAGTCCTACTGGTCCAGGTCCAGAATCTTTGGAGGCTCTTCAGGTTCTGCTGACTCCGACCCCTGACCGGCGTCCTGTGGGAAAGAGAGAGAACTATCAGGCCAGAAACCAACCACACAAAAAGTATGTGGAGAGCTAGTCATAAAGGGAATATTTATGGCCATTCCCCCGATTCATCCCCTTGAAGTGGAAGCCAGAAGATTTAAAGTTGGTCTGACCTTTGACCTTTATAGTTTCATAGAGAGGTTATGACCTCTAGGGATGAAAACAGAAAGCCAGCCTGGGGTTTGAACTACAGATTGTGTTTGAAAGTGTGGAAATAAGCTTCTAAAGGATGGAAAATTATTCAAGTAACCCCCCAAAAAATGAACGTGCCTCAACTGTCAAGGCCCTGTGGGGACAAATACAAGTACACATTTCCGTTAGATTACTTATAATATGAAAGCTGTATTCCCACCGTCATGAAATAGATGAAATAGTTCCTTGATTACTTTGCAGATTTGTAAAATCCCGTTTTATAGTATAATAAACCGCTGTAATAACAGAGTCTCTGTCTTTCAAACTGGTCTCTGATTGGTCGACTCACCCCAAACGGCTCGCTGAAGGCTCGGGAGCCGCTGTACAGAGGGTTGGGGATGGAGACCAACGTCGGCTTCATGCTGCCGTCCGGCGCTCCGTCCTCATCCTGTCGCCGAGGGAAGAACAAATTAATCCGACATTTGTAACTTAGGAGGGAAACGTCGTTCAGTGTTTTAGGCTGAATATCCATTCGGCACTGATTTGGTAACGTCCAGGTTTAAACTGTGAAACGCTTGAAGTCGTAGTTTGTTTTAAAATATTTGACAGTATTATATTTAAGTGTGTATTTAGGACATTCTAGGTGTATATCTTTATGTATTTAACCCAGAGACTAGGAGGCTCAATCAAGCTAACAACAGAGATTCTGATGGAGTAATTTACCACAAAATAAATATAAATGATCTTTAATTAATTAGAGCTTTACGATTCTTCAATCGGTGCGTTTACGTGCGCTTAAGTATCGGGGTTACAGCCAGCTTTCTTTAGTAAGATGATTTATTTTTAAGTTATGTAAATGAGAAACCAGCTTTCCGTAGTCAGAGGAGGGGATTAAAGGAACCAGATTTTCGCTGCTGGATTTCTTGGTCATGTACAAATACGAGCAGCTCCTTTTATCTGCTCTTTACAAGTTTTATTAAGAGGTTTTATTTTTAATAAAAGGACGCATTAAAAATAAAACTCGTGCTAGTACAAATATATATATATATATATATATATATATATAATAATATATACAGTAACCAGGTTACTACGAATGTTTAATTTGTTTGGTTGTGAAGCTGCTTGTTACAGAAACTTTTCTATGTTTTGGAGTTTATTGATGTGAGATTCCTCTTTTACCATTTTACACTGTGTGTGTGTGTGTGTGTGTGTGTGTGTGTGTGTGTGTGTGTGTGTGTGTGTGTGTGTGTGTGTGTGTCTCTCTCACCCGAAAGTAGTGGAAGCGGAAGGCGTCCGTCCTGTGTTTGAAGACGTAGTAGCCGAGTGCAGCCAACACACACGCCAGCAACACCGACACCAAGATGGCCGACACTGCGCCGCTTGAGTGGGCGTGGCCTCGGGAAGCATGATGGGAGATCTGGAGATGACGGTTATGACACACACACACGCGCACACGCACGCACACACACACACACACACACACACACACACACACACACGAATAACTACATATATAAGAACATCACAATAAAACCTTTCCATCCTCACCACTGGATGCTTTCATCTGTCCAGCTCTGATTACCATGGCAACCGACGCACCGACGCACCGACGCCACGGAGACGTGATTCTCTGTCCCATGTTTTTATGACTTTGACATTTCAAGACGACCACTTCCATTTCCCCAGAGGAAGATGAAAATTCAACCAATTAAAATGAATAATTAATGTTAACGATCCAACGTGGGTGGAGCCACCGGACCGTTGCTCCCGGCGACCGACTCCGGCGGCCATTTTGTTTTTCCAGCACAGGAAGAAGAACCCGTTTACAGGATGTGGAGGAAAGCAAGATGGCCAGTTTTCCACTTCACATGTAAAATTAAGTTCTGTTTTTTTTGTGAGGGTTTAGTTCACAAGAAAAGTGACATACTTTTACCTTGTTTAAGACGTTTTATGAAAAGCTATACTGTGACCTTTTTAAGTCTTTTTTTAACATACTATTTATGACTTTTTATGATATACTATACTATGGATGGAGTTTTTTTTTAAGATAATATACTGATTCTAGTTAAGTATGTTTTTGTTTTGTTTCTTACTGTTACGTAATCTCGTTTGCATTATCGCCTCTATTCTTTCTGTTTTTACCATGTAAAGTACCTTTTATAAAGCGCTATGCAAATAAAATGTAGTATTGTTCTCTTATGTAGCAAAATGGGACTAAAAATGTAATTTTTTTGTGTAACCCTGTTTAAAAAAACATGATTCGATGAGTCGACGACAGGCAAGAATTCACCAATGAGATTCAACCATGTTAATTCTCAGACCCTAGAAATAAGCCACCCTGGTGATCCGTTATCAAGCTCCTTTAACAAACATGTCCGCATCAAGAAGTGAAAGTATTTTGACGTTGAGCTGTTGTTTTTGACTTCAGGCTGCGAGTTCAGACTGCAGTAAACTGTTGTTGGTTTCCGAGCGTTGTGGAAGAGTCTGTGACCTTGTGCGATAACTGGAGACCATAAAACAGCAGCTCTCAGGCCTCTTCTCTTTCTGGTTAATCCTCAAGGTCCCGTGTTGTCTCTACTCACACTAAGGAATGTGCTGAGGATAAAAAACTAAAAACACCTTCTTTTCACAGTGATAAAAACCCTTTCATCCTATAAAGTTGTTTTCAGGGACGTCAAAGAAAATGTGTTCAAAAGTAATAAAAAAAAAATGAAAAATGAATGTATTCATCGTCATCATTCAGAGAATTAATTAAAAATGCAAAAACACAGGGAAATTGCTTTTCTTGGGCTCTACTGCTGCACAGCAATGTGATCATTAATTGAATCATTAATTATGCAATTTAGTTTTTTTCCACAGTTTTCTTTAGCTGCAGCTCATAAATTTCTGTTTGCACGGCGACGTCACAGTAAGACGTGACCTGTGTCGTCATGTGACCGTCTGCACTGTGTCATCATCCTGGAACCTCGTGGTCATACTGGAACTAAAGTGTTGATTCAATGAGTGTCATTACTTTGTAGTAACAGCTGCAGGCTCCCGACACGAGCTTTTAACCAGCTACTTGATCCAAATACTGGAGCTCCTGAAAAACAGAACTACAAAGGCGTGTTCAGACAATAGGAAGACGCGAGTGGGGGGCGCAATTAGTTGAATAAATTACAGATTTGAATTGATAAACCTAAAGGAGATTCAACATGTTTTAAACCAGGGGCATCAAACATACGGCCCAAGTGGTGGAAGCGGGCAAATAGTCCAATACATCTTTGCAAAGTCTGTCCGCTGGGGTTCTGGCTTTCCTAAAGGTGCGTTCACACCAGAGTTTCCTCGCCGGACTATTGGTGGTTATTTCGCGTCATTCGCTTTTCCGCACTAGACGCGCCGCAGAGGGGGCGTGGCTTATCTCTGGAGATGGGGCGTGGCTTATCTCCGGAGACGGGGCGTGGCCTATCGCCGTGGAAATAGTTAATTTCTGCCATCCACCGTGGAAGAAATAACCACTATTTCTGCTTTGTACGTGTTGTGGAAGTCCCACAAACGTCGGAACATCAGACGCCCTCGTGTCTGGGTTCATAATATAATATAATCTTATATAATCTTATATAACATTATCCGTGAGCTGCGTGCAAACTCGCGCGAATTAAGCAAATTATTCCCTTTGCGTCATTGGCGCCGCTCGGCGGAAATTTGCGTTATTCGCATACATTCGCGCCTGTGCATTGACTTTGTATGTAATCTACATATACAACGCTTTTGGTGTGAACGCACCTCAATAAGGGTCGCGGGCCCTCTGCTGGACACGCTCTCATACGTCCCAGGTGCTTACGAACAGGCTGCGTGACACAACTCTGTCGAGCGTCGGCAGCTTTAGGAGCCGCCGGTGGAAAAGGTCCTCGTCCAAAAGGAGAAAAGTGGACCGAGAGTGTCGGGTTTCCCAAGAAGAAAACGGCCCGGTTCCTGTTTCTTCACAGAGGTAAATGGGAAGCCAATGAGCTTTGGTGTGTTCACAGCTTTTAATGCGCAAGGAAAATAATACTCAGCGCCGCTATCAGACTCATCACGGAGTAAAGAAATACAAGAATTTGCAAAGACAACCGAGAACGGAGGAGATAAATGAATTAAAGAAAACAGCCATTCAGTTTTTAGTCGTAGCCGAGAGATCTCAAGCTGTTCATCGTCTGTTTTGTAAATGAATTGTTAATCAATTCTGAATGTTTTCAGAATGTACTTGTAATTGAAAAATAATTGGAAATGTTGTTATTTATAGATTAATATGCATTGGTTTAGCTCACTTGAGTTTAAACCAAAATGAGTTTGACACTGCTGTAAAATTGTAAAATTGACCGTCCCCAAGTCAGTGTGTGGAGGAGGTGAGGACGTGAAGTCATTGGGGGGAATAAAATAATTAATTAGCTGAAGGCTTTAGATTAAATCTGCTGCGATCTAGTCTTCATCATCTCCGCGTGTCCCACATCATGAATATTGATCGGGTTGTGATGTTATCTCAAACTCGACTGATTGAATCTTCCATTTCCTGAAAGCAGAGCCAAGAAACCAAAACGGAGCCATCTGCTCCGTGCTCACAGCTGTAGCCGTTGCCTAGCAACAACAGACGGGACATTCCATTTGGAGAACCGAGCGCCTCCTAGAGGCCGCGCTCGGAACCGCAGCCGCTCACGATACACTGACATTAAAAAAATAAAACAATAAGGTACATGACACGCAGAATAAATACTTCCATTAATCAGCACACTGATACCTATCAGTACAGTGTAAGAATAGTACATTTATTAATTAATAAACCCCATAAGATATAAAAAATATATATAATTGAATATACAAATAATATTGTATTAATGAATGATTCATTGAGGTGGAAGGAATCGATGTGTTGATGTAAAGAAAGTGTGTTAAAGGCAATCAAGACAGATTTATGAGTTTCCTACTTTTTTAGATTTTTTACAAAATGCACAAATATTGGACATTTTATTATTACATTTCTTTGTCTCTGCTTTTCGAGAAATGTTATCATTTACATTTAAACTGGACTTTTGTCTGTAATATTCCTCTATTCAGGATTCTGTTCCTGTTATCTAATTTTTGTTATTTTACTTAAACTATGAACGGTAACATGTATGCTAAGCTAACCTACCATGTATAAATAAAGGTTAAATTATTTGATTTTTTTTAAGGTTTTGTTCCCGTTGTGAGTTTAACTTTTGGAGCTACAGTTCCCAGACTCAGCAGCTCTGGGTTAAACCATGTTCACTCACCGGTGCGGGGGGCGCCTTCAGCGGGGCCTCGATCACGTGGATGATCCCGTTCATGGCAGGAATGTCCCACTCCAACAGCATCCGCCCGTTCACAAGCTTCAAGTTCTGATCATTAAAAAGATTTATTATTTATTTATGTGTTTGGATTCATGAACCTAAGAAAAGCGTGTGTGTGTGTGTGTGTGTGTGTGTGCGTGTGTGTGTGTGTGTGTGTGTGTTTCTGACCTCGTTGTTGCCGTGGGTAACACTCAGGTTGACTCCGAGCCTGGATATGATGACTTCCTGGTGTCTCAGATCCTTAAATGGTCGAATGCTGTGATTGGTTGAGAAGTGATACTCGAGATCTCGACCAGAAAGAGTCTGAGAGACACACACACACACACACACACACACACACACACACACACACACACACACACACACACACACACACACACACAGTAGAAACAGATTAGATTTCAGTCACAGCTCCGTTCTGCTGATATTCTGATTTAATTCATTTAATTCTAAAGGTTAAAAAAGTAATTTGGATCTTTTAGATAAAGGTTAATGCATGTGTTGGTGTTCCGTCCATTTCTTGAAAATCTAAGCATATCTTTAATGTGTGCTTCAATAAAACTCTGTAGTCCATGTTCTTTGTTTTTAAGATAAATAAAAAAATAAAAAAATATAAAATAAAACATGGTAACAAAACACAATAAACATATTAAAAACAATACAATAACAATACAATGCAATACTATACAATGCAATACTACTGTACTCTACAGTAGTATTGGCTCTACAGCGTCATCAAAATTGCTCTAAATATTAACCAAAAAGAAATGCTAGCTGTTTCAGGTCCTAACTGCATACTGGGAATATAGACCGAATTATCATTATTATTATTATATTATTATTAGAAAATTATTATTATTATTAGAAAATAAAAAAAAAAAACACAATAATACTAACTACAGTATTTACAAATATCTATACAACAATATGTTTTAGTAATTAGTTAACTTAAGTATTTTGGAATACCGACACAGGAACAAAGCAATGTACGGCTGAGGACTGAGAGCAGCATCTAAACATATTTTTAACACCTTAAATAAAGAATCTATATAAAAGAAAAGGCGGCGAGATAAAGTGTGAAGATATTCTAAATGTAGCGTTCACTTACACGGATACTGATTTTATTTTATTTTAACCTTTCTTTTAGGTGTCGCCGTTCACAAAGTCAGCAACGTTGCGCACGATTGAAAAACAGTAAATATAAATTGACGTTGCTTAACAACAGAACTATGCAGCCATGTCGCCGTCCCAAAATAAATATTAAGGCTTTCAATGACAACGACTTACTGTCAAATTATATTTACTGTTTTCAAACCGTACGTGATGTTATTGACTGAGCCTCTTGCTAGCATAACGTTAGCTTAGCTCGTAGCTGAGCCGACTAGAAACGTCTCCCCGTTGCCGGGGACAACGTTTCCATTGCGTAACAATCTTACGGGATGGTAACGACCGTCCAAGGTATCGGCAAAACCCCTCAGGTCATACGAGGGAGGAGAAGTTACGGCTTGTGACAACACTTTAGACTTTAGCTGCAAAACGCATGAAAAATATGAATTAATTGTTTTAATTGTATTAATTGTATTATGTGACCGTGGTGTAAGCGGGACAGACCCCATCGAAGTGTCCATTGTCAGGAATTAATGGACTTTGCAGAAGACGGTTGCCGTATTTCTTACTTATATATGTTTTTATTCTGCTCCTTATTTCTAACTGTTGACCATTAACTTGACACAGATTGACAATTCAATGAGTAACATAAAATATTTCTGACTTCTTGTTTTAGGTTATTAGTTTTATATTTATTAAAAATCATTAAAGTCAGTTAAGTTGAGATCATGAAAACAAAAAGTGTAATTAGTCTTGGTGATTTTTTTTATGTATTTAGTCATTTATAAGTAATTATTGAAGGGTGCATCACCTGGTTTGGACCGAAGCCGGCGTTATGAGGAACGAACAGCGTGACCTCGGACTTCCTGTGAGACATGAACTGAACGAGCTGTTTGCCCTCCGAGGACCGGCCGCTGTAGTCCAGCATCAACTACAGAGAGAGACAGAGGACAATGACGTCAGTTAGATTTACAACGGATTTCTTGTCAAGGCTTAAAAGCCAACCAATCTATATGTGATGCATGCTTGTATTTGATAAAACACATACAATTTTATTTATTTTATTTTAGGTGACTGGACCAGACGTAGACCACAGAGGGGTTTTAGAGTGCTTGGACCTGGTCCTGTTGTTTAATATTATTTATGCAAATTGTTCCTTTATAAAATCTCATGTGGCCTGTTTTGGGAATCCAGATATTGCTTTTAAGCCCGCCCAGTTTTGGGGGCGGGGTTAGTTCCACTTTCAATTTTGTTTCTTAACTTTCTCTCTTAATGATCGCTATTGCCGGCTATAGGAAGTGCTTCTCAAAAATCTAAGTCCTGATTAGTTCACATAGTGACATAGTGTGTATTCCTCAAAGCTGGAAGCATCAGGCCTAACTCATCAGACGCTAACTCATCAGACGCTAACTCTTGAGAGCGAGGTATTCACAAACAAGCTGATTTTTACCTTGTTGGTCTGGAATCTGGTTTATCAACTGAAATTAAAACACACCTTTCACACTTTTCCCTCTACACACACACGCATATATATTTTTCTTGATAATATAAAAGAAGCTGAATAAGAATAACTAGCTTGTCCCACAATAAGAAGCCCATGTTGTGGTAAACTGAACTGTGTGTCACACTGACTGTGTTTTGGATTTTGTATGAACACATTTTGAACGGCCACACTCATATCACCATTGTAACACATTAATTATTCCCCGTGACTATTATAACGGTTACACCACCAGCTGAGCCGGGTGTTGTGCAGGAGAACTGGTCCAATTAGCGCTGCTACGTAGGTAAATAGCGGTCGGAGAAAGTCTCTCGTTTGAATCCAGCGCCGTGAGTCTATCACGCTGAAAATTATTGTAGTATATTTTGCTCTGTAATGCATGAAGATAGCATACGTGAAGGGGCCTGTGACTTTGGAATGTCGGATCCATTGCTGTTGTTACACATGGGATACTCGTTAGGTACCCCCGCTGGGGAATGCTCCTTGTCCTGGAGGATGGAGGAGTAGCTGTGCCTATGTCCGAAACATGTCTTTCATTGGGGGCCCTGTTTATGATGTCATTATATCCTCAAGTCTGGGGCGTAAACAACATCCATATATAAGTGATCGGGAGATCCCCGACGGTTAGAGTTCTGTTCGACTTTGGGACTCTCCGGGTGTTCATGTCGCCCGTCTTGACATATGTTGCTTGTTTGTAATAAACTTCATTATACCAGCAAGAACAGTGTCCGCGGAGATTCCTTCATCATCACTCCAACATCACTGTCGCTTGAAATATACAACATTATTATTTTAAAACTGGTCAGATATTTACTGAAATGAACCCTCAGGTTGAACACAAGCAGCAGATGTACACAACCCGACACATCCTCTCTTCCAGCGTAAACAGGAAATTAAAAGACAAAACAACTGAGTCAGAGCACTTCCTTGTCGCTGGAGCCGGTTTGAAAACTACAGAACTACGAGACCCGATGACGTCCGTGGCGCTCCACATTTGAATCTCTCTCATAAATCGGACCTTGAACTGAATCCTCCAGCAGCTTTTTTTTTTTTTGTGGCGATAGTTTTGTCATCGCTGAGCCTCCATACACACAGCGTCCCTTTCCTTTTCATTAACTTGTTAACTGGAAGTCTTCCAAAGCTCAGTTATCTTCAGGAGGTGAAGTCTGTGTTCTCTATAAGGTTTGATTAACAATGCGAGAGTCGGAAGAAGTATGTCCTTCGCCTAAGTTTAAATAAACAAGCTTTTATCTGGAGATAATTAACGGTGTAATAGTGAAACCATTTATTTAAAATAAGGTTGTTAAATGTCTACGATTTGACGATCTCACTCGTTGACGCCACACAACACCTGTATGAATGGATGTTATTAATATTATAATATAACAGCTGATGAATGAGCCACTGATGGTGAAATATGAATAAAACACCTGATCAGCTAACGCAAACACAACACTGTTCTCCAGTCTATTATTTTATTATGTTATTACTTTTAATTGTTTATCTTAATTTATCAAGTATTATTTATTTATTGCTTATTTTCCATCTTATTTTCCATTCTGTCCCTGTTTTCATGTGTTCTATGTCTATTTATTTATTCATGAAATACAAACAAAAACGTTTATTATCATTATTACTATTATTATGAACACGCTGTAGGTTATTATTACTGATCCAAGTTATAATAAACACTCACCTTGTAAAAGATGGAGAAGTTGCTGTACGTTGCGAGGACGCTGGTCAGGACGCCGTTACAGAAGTCTCCGTTTCCAATGTAACTGGCGGGACACACACATGAAACCTCTGCACACACACACACACACACACACACACACACACACACACACACACACACTTAGTCACCATCTATCAATATTCTGGAGAATTCCTCCGACAGTGGAATTAACTGATTCATATCAGACTCACTGCTTCACAGTAATACAATATATCGCTAAAAAAATTATTTTGATAAAGGATTAATAATCTAAGTTAAACAAACTAAACATTCTATGGTTTCAACTTTTTAAATATGAGGATTTGCATTTTTCTAAATTTTTGAGTTTTCGGTTTCTTATTTTCATTTATTTCTTAATGTCAGCTGTTGAATGTTTTCTCCATCAACATGAACGACGATGAAAATAAGTCCATGACTTTATCCTCCCGTCCCCGACAAAGTGTTGGGTTTTTATAAATATATTACAATATTGTCAATTAAACGAACCAAATATCGCTCTTAATCTGAATGTTTTCAATTTTAAGATGTCACCTTTTCTGATGTATTAAAGAAAAAAACAGTCCGTTAGTTGAAAGAATAATTAAAATAATTGTTAGCTGCAGCCCTGGATTATAAAGACGATACAAACTGAATCCAGAGGGACCTCTGCGATGCTCCAGCAGACCAAACAACAAATTAAAGAGACGGTGCTGCCTTAGTACCTTTGAGCCTGTAGCAGTAGGCGTCGTACTTGCTGCTCCGGTCCACGGGTTCCTTGTAGATAACCAGGCCCACGTGGTTGTCTCCGCACCTGACCGAGGGGAAGCCGGTCGGGTACCCCACCTGCCCCCCCTCCATCCAGCCGGCCACGCACAGATGCATCCCCAGCTGTCGGGACCGGAGAAGAACCGCGAGGGCAGGATGAAAGATTCATCACGAGAACCAACAAGTAACACTTAAGTGATACGAACTGAAGAGGTAATTATAACGCGACTGTCTGGGGTTGTGGTGGTTCTCTCAGCGGGATCAGCACCTCGAACCTCGAGCAGAAATCTGGCTTCATAGTTCAACATTTTGAGGAAACTTTTTTGCTTTCTTTCTGAGAGTGAATGAGTGAATACTCAGAAACAGAAACTCATAAATGCACAACCGTATTAAAGTGATTTAACATTGTGGTTCCTCAAACAGGAGTTAGTAAAGTGGTCACTCTCACTGTGTAGCTGCACTCTCGCTCTACGAAAAAAAAAAAAAATAATGGTCTTTTTCTTATAAATATGCTGTATGTGTTTACATGAGTGAGCTGTATGGATCTGTCTAGGGTCTCTATGGAAACGCCTTCAGCAGGTGGGCTTACCTGCTGTGCGTCTCCCAGCTGTTTGAAGTTGGCCAGCGTGGCGCCCTCGGCCCGGCAGGCGGCGTCGGCCTGACTGAAGTTCATCTTGTACTTCCCGTCTGGAGAGCGCAGGGGGAACACTCCCGCTGTGTTGGCTGAACCACAAGAAACATTTACCTTTACCTCAGATTGCTGTCGTCCTGCACAACTGTTTTACCTCTACAAAAACATCTACTAAATAAAGAAATATTTTTTTTTTTGAAAACTGATTGAAATGGATTAAACCACAGCAAAAGAAAATCTTGGTATCTGATTGTCTGTCAGCTTGTTTCCCTCTTTGTATTAAAAACATAATGAACTGAACTCTATTATTCAGCATAACTGCAACACCGTGATCAACGAGCACCAGGTAAGAATCACCTCTGGGTTTTAACGAGCTCAAGGCCTCCACGGTATAATATGAAGTCACATGGTGGCTGTAAACACAGCTTTTGAAATCCCTCTTTTCTGACGGAGGCGGGAGAGAGAGAGGAAGAGGAAGAGAGAGAGAGAAAGAGGAAGAGAGATAGAGAGAGGAAGAGAGAGAGGGAGAGAGAGAGGAAGAGGAAGAGAGAGAGAAGGGGAGAGAGAGAGGAAGAGGAAGAGAGAGAGAGATGAAGAGGAAGAGGAAGAAAGAGAGAGAGAGAGAGAAGGGGAGAGAGAGAGAGGAAGAGAGAGAGAGAGAAGAGGAAGAAAGAGAGAGGAAGAGGAAGAGAGAGAGGAAGAGGAAGAGAGAGAGAGGAAGAGGAAGAGAGAGAGGAAGAGGGAGAGAGAGAGAAAGAGGGAGAGAGAGAGAGGAAGAGAGAGAGAAAGAGGGAGAGAGAGAGGAAGAGGGAGAGAGAGAGGAAGAGGGAGAGAGAGAGAGGGAGAGGGAGAGAGAGAGAGGGAGAGAGAGTGGTGGTCGAGCGAGGCAGAGAGTGACTGAAGAGAGGGAGTGTCATTAGGACAAAGCCGTGAATCAGAAGACTAAAAGGTTATTTTCTGATCGTTTCCCGCGGTTACGTTCTAAAGAGCGATCAAACGTCCTCGTCTCCTCACAAAGCTGCCTCATCCTGTGAGGCTCGTCTGTGTCCGGTGAGCCTGGCATGGCGGGCGGCAGCTAAACCGCCTTAAAGAAAAGTTTAAAAAATATTATTATATAATATTATTAAAAGTTATATTTAGAATATTTTCACCGCTTTACCTCGCTGTTGTCTTTGGTCCTATCGACACCAAACCTCTGATCGGTCAGTTTATTTGTATTTATTATTTATTGTGTTTTAATGGTTAATTCACTGTAAGGTGTGTGTGTGTGTGTGTGTGTGTGTGTGTGTGTGTGTGTGTGTGTGTGTGTGTGTGTGTGTGTGTGATGTTGAGGGCCAGAGGAATGTAAGGTAGGCTGTAAACGGGGGGATGGGCTCATAAACCTCCGTCTGTGACTCAGTAGTGTCTCTTCAGTTTCTGCTGTGAGTTTGACCAGGCCCGTCATAAACAGTTACTATAGACTATAGATACTATAGACTACAGATACTATAGACTACAGATACTATAGACTACAGATACTATAGACTATAGATACTATAGACTACAGATACTATAGACTACAGATACTATAGACTACAGATACTATAGACTATAGACTACAGATACTATAGACTATAGATACTATAGACTACAGATACTATAGACTATAGATACTATAGACTATAGATACTATAGACTACAGATACTATAGACTATAGATACTATAGACTATAGATACTATAGACTACAGATACTATAGACTACATATACTATAGACTACAGATACTATAGACTATAGATACTATAGACTACAGATACTATAGACTACAGATACTATAGACTACAGATACTTAAGACTATATACACTATAGACTATATATACTATAGACTACAGATACTATAGACTACAGATACTATACACTACAGATACTATAGACTATATACACTATAGACTATATATACTATAGACTATATATACTATAGA
Organism: Ophiodon elongatus; assembly: GCA_016806645.1. Taxonomy (NCBI): domain Eukaryota; kingdom Metazoa; phylum Chordata; class Actinopteri; order Perciformes; family Hexagrammidae; genus Ophiodon; species Ophiodon elongatus. Next base: position 16,967 of record JACSYO010001768.1, on the reverse strand, counting down.
CTACATATACTATAGACTACAGATACTATAGACTATATATACTATAGACTATATATACTATAGACTACATATACTATAGACTACAGATACTATAGACTATAGATACTATAGACTACAGATACTATAGACTATATATACTATAGACTATATATACTATAGACTACAGATACTATAGACTACAGATACTATAGACTACAGATACTATAGACTACAGATACTATAGACTACAGATCCAACCCTACATCAAAACATTCATCCCTTTAACGGGTTCCATGTTTAACGAGCGCCACGTGGTCATGGCTTTAACGAGCTCTGGACGTCAACTGCTGTATTCCAGCTGACGTTTGTTTACGAGTCCCAGAAAGATTGCTTTCCGGAGCTAGAACTAATAAACAACGGTCTCCATCACCGTGGTAACATGACCACTATAAAAAAAAAAAGGTCAACAGCCACGGAGTGGGATCGTGTGGCCTAACGCGGCTCGTGATCACGCGACGGCTACTGGCTCGGCCCGGATGCGTTGCCACGGTAACGACCGTCGTAACGACAGTCAGCAGAGAGGCTTTACCGTGGTAATGCAGGTCCTTGCAGTCGGCCACGGGGTCGCAGTCTCCGTTGTCTTCCAGGCAGCGGTCAACAGGGGGCACCGCCTTCTCCAGACACTGGACTCCGTTACCCAGGTACCCCGGCAGGCACTCGCACTCACGCTCGTTCTGGAGGAACCAGATTACTGAGTGATCATCGGGTTAAATCAGCATGTTAATGAGTATTTAAGTTATTTTACCATAAAAGCAGGCTTGGGGAGTAATATATTGAATGCTGTTACGTAATAAAGACACAAAAAACAGTATACCGTCACAGTTAAAGGAACAAAAATATATAATTAGATTACATATACATTTAGCAAAAATGACGATTATTAGCAGGATGACGATTTTATATTTTTTAGGTAATTAATAAAATACACGTTTAAAGTAGCCCTCCCAACACTGCATATAAGACATAGTGAGTCGTAGTTCAACTTGTGGCAGTCTGGTGCAGGAAGATCTGTAGTCTTGTTTGTCTTAATTCTTAATCCTGATAACACGGTGATGAAAAAAAAATAAGATTTTAAATAAAATAAATAAAGGTTTTCACTCACTGGACCAGTGAACTTGCAGGAGGCAAAGTCACTGCAGCCGCCGTTCGCCTCTTCAGTACACCTGGAATACAGAAAAATAGCTTCCGTTCATATAAAATCTCTTTTGGTAAAGAAAAAAAAAAAAAAAAAAACACAAACATGACGGGGCCACGCTCACCTGTTGATGGGCTTGCAGGAGTAGCCGTCTCCTTGGTAACCACTCTGACAGGTGCAGTTGACGAGCAGCCCCGTCTGGTCGCAGTCTGCGTTTTGGTGACAGCCGCCGTTGTACTCGGAGCAGAGGTCTGGAGCTGCAGAGTGTTTGATAATAATAATAATAATAATAATAATAATAATAATAATAACTTTAATTGTGTGGTTCGTATTATGCGTAACAAACCAGCAAAAGGAAACAACATCTGATCTACTCACATGCCAGAACAAATTATCTTAAAATCATTTTTGCAAATCAATTATTATGATTTTCTTAATTGCTCAGACTTAATATTCAATAAATAAAGAGAATTCAAACCTAAGCACTCTTACCTAACCCTAGCGATCAGCATTAGCTTTACTAATTAGAATAAGCTAACTTTAAGGGTGACGGCAATCATGAACGGTAATTAACAGTGTAACTGATCCCTGATCAATTACTCATTGTAATTTAGAAAAATGCCTGAAATAGGCAAAGGGCCGAGAGATGATCCACGCCCACTTCCTTAAGATGTTGGAAAATATCAGTATGGTACGCTGATGAATTTACGGTTCATCAGACCACAAAAGAGACAAGAATTACACACCGTGGTCCCTCGACCTCACTACGCGGTGGGAGATCTGATTAAAGGGC